>CM076578.1:1224796339-1225138423 GCA_034641835.2 Pinus albicaulis
GGCACTTTCACGATTGACAAGCAATCCTAAGTATGAGGCAGCAGCATTGCATGCTGTTCGTAAACTATGGAGCATGCGGAGTCCTTTGGATCTGATGGTAACCACGCTGGATGTACTAACTGGGGAATGGATTGAACATTCATCTGGGATTGGTATGCAAAAGCTTAGAAACGAGATTTAATGGGCCTATAAGGTCCCGAAGGTTTCTAAGTGGCTCTGATACCATGTGTAGAGCCCCTAAACCATCATTTTCTACATAAAATTTATCCTATACATATATTTCAGCATAAATGCAAATAAATGGAGACCAGCAGTAAAATTTAAACTTACATAAGTAACTATTTAATACAAAGAAAAATACCTGGAACGAAATTGATGATTTCTTGGGCTGTGGTTCTCCTTGTGAATGCAGCGGACAGGTTACCGAAACAATCGTTTCCTCCCAGCCAATCTAGGAAACAATCCTAGACCTAGAAGATGCCTCTTCTGCTCCCGTGCCCAGAATTCCAAGAACAATGAGTCTTCCCTTTAGAACAATTCATATCCCTCAATATTTCCTTTAGACAATAATGCAGAATTAGCAAAGCAAAAGCCCCCTTTCTTCTTCATATTCCATTTCTTATATAACTTTCTTCCACCTCCTCACATTTATGGAGATATTTTAGGCATTTATGTGGATATTATAGGCATTTATGGAGATATTTTACTCATTTATGTAGATATTATAGGCATTTATGTAGATATTATAGGTATTTATGGAGATATTGACTTTGATTAATTATTTTAAGATTAATTGTATTATTTTTTTGTTTTTAACTTAAGTAATTTAACTTTATAATTAATTAAATTATATTATTATTTTATTTGTCCACTCACATATAATTTGTACTAAATTATAATTTGTTTATCTTGAATAATGCTCAACCTTGCATACACATATAAGGGCGGTATACGTGTTAAGTCTTTTGTTGATATTTCATTATATTTCGGCGAGATAAAATGCATTGTGATATTCAATTCGTTACTCTAACTTAGGTAGTCTCGATACTAGCAGGTATGTATACTAGTGCGATGTATGCGATATATGCATGTGTAGCTATCATATGCGTATGTCGTATACACGCTAATATTATTTTGCTTATAACTTGGAATGGGTCGTTACAGACCCTATAGCAGCCAGAGACCGGTTTTCCCACATTGGGTTTTTCCGGGGACTATTTGTCCAGAAATAACTGTGTCACTTTGTCAATGTGTGCATGAACTTGTTTTAGATCTGGATTGGTAGAGATCTGTTATGTGTTTTGCTTCAATTTTAACTTGAATTTATCCAGTTAATAACTTATCTTAAGTAGGAGGAGTATAACCAGATTAACAGTAATAATTTCTGCATAAAGTATAAGATTCAGAAATTTCTACACATAGTCCATGACATCTTTATCTTATAGCGCCAAATCCAAGGACATCTTCCATGCATGATAATCAGACTTATCAGTCAATTTATCATCAGCCTTGAAACCCTTGTAGGTTGAGGAGGCCATTTGTCCTTGATAGGATTTCTTCCTTCAGAGATAGCTTCTAACACTAGCTTGGATTCTTGGATTTTGTCTTCACCTCAACTCTAATACCATGTTAAATGTAGATAACCATGGTGTCCTTTGCTTGATGCACTGTTACTTCAATCTTTCTTAGGTCCAATACAAAATAGTAATCACATAAACTTGAAAGTAAAACGTTGATAGAACACAATAATAGATCAATAGAAGACAAGCCAAATATAGATCAGATTTACAATTCCTTTTGTCCAGCAAAGATATGAAATATCGTGGCGTTACGGCGGTCAGCAGGATGCTTCAACCAACAAAGTCTTTCCTGGTCAGGCAACACTTTCATGTGTGACACCCACAGCCCTCAAAGACCGCTCATCACAAGTCAACGCAAGTCAAACCAGGGACAACACAGAAAAGTCAACACAGGTAGCTTCAAAAAAGTCAACGCAGTAAACTAGGGCTTCAGTCAAACAACCCAGAATTCCTTGATTTTAGTGCCCAGCTGTACGACCTCCTAAAATCAGAATTTCTGCAGAAGATTGAGGTCAAACGACTAAGGGTTGACCACGGTCAACGCTGCAGTAGAAAAGCCCTAAATAGATCAACGCAAAAAACAGAAAGCCCTAAACAGATCAACACAGAAAATAGAAGCTTCGCTCCACATGTGTGAGGGAAAAAGGCCTCCAAAGGCTATCGAACCAATTAGATCACAATGAGAGAATGTGTGATGAGACGATGAGAAAATGACCTCCAAGTCTCTCCAATTTATATTCATCAATGAGGGTGTGTGACACATCTCTTAGGCATGTGGGATAAATCTGGCCGACCTTGCACACGTGGAAAATAAATTCAAAATCAATGTTCTGCTCATCCGATCAAGATGATCTTTAGATCAATCTTGCACTTCTCCGAAAGAGGACTCCAACAAAAATATGACCATCGTCATATGAGCAGTGCAACATGGAGTTTGGACCTAGTTGCCCAAAATTAACACTAATGCATTTTAGTGTCTATAGTCAATGTGTATTACCATGCTAGGTCATCTCTGAAATTTTGCGGAATTTTAGTAGGTTTAAGTAGGATTTAATAATAATTAAAAATTTCCCACAAAACGAGATTTTTTAATTAATTTCTATGAAATGACGTAAATAAGTGGCCTTTGGAAAGACCTGGGGTGTGTGGCTACTCGAAATTCATCCTCAGAGACCCAACATTATCCTAATATCCACTTTGAGGGTCAAAAAGTGACTTATAGTCCCTCAAAAGCCGAATTTTCTAATGTTAGTGTAAAAAATGAGGAAAAAATTCTAAAAAATGAATAATTGGAAAAATTTAGAAAATTTTCCAAAGTCAAAATAAGTCAAATTTTGACATGGAAGACTCACTGAAGGTCAAAGGTGATGTGTAAAGCATGTGGGGTCCACCAGACAAGGTACAACTCAAAGTCAAAGGTTCCAAGTGCTAAGTCAACAAGGCAACATGTTGAAATTTTGAGACACCACGAATTGTTGAAAAGTGATGATTTATTTAATATGTTTCAAAGGCAAAAAGGGTGGACGAGAAAATTAAAGGAATAAAGGGGAAACTCATTAAAGGTTTAAAGGGGGACAATAATGTCACATGGGACAAATCTTGTCCCCCCACTTTGTTCCCACTTGAAATAATGCGTTGGGAAAGTTATGTTAATACAAGCTGCAAGGTCCACACAGATTTGAAATCAGTCAAGTTACATCAGTCAAGGGGGACAACACAGGCACGTAGGACAAGCCTTGTCTCCCACTAAACACTGCCAGCCAATCAGAAGTTATATACCAATTAACAAGGATGCACAGGCAAAGATTAGAAGAGGATACACAGATCTTCTACAATAGTTTACGCAACAGTTTGTTGGCTTGATGATATGAGGTGTCATCAAAGAGTTTTGTTGCATTTTCTTGTTGAGAAATTAGTGGAATAATACTTCCACTCACCTCCACTAATGTCCCACTTGTACTCTCTTTTGTTGAATCATTTGATGACAATCTATAAGAAGAATAATTTGCAATGGTTTTCCCCATAGTGGGTTTTGCCCTGGTCTCTAACCAATCCTGTTGTCTCTATATGTGCATGCTTTTCTTCTATTGTTCGTTTATGTTTCGCTGCATTGATGATGATGATATTGTTCCTTCTACATAGTTGCATTTGTTGATGAATAATGATGTACATCTGAATAATGTCATAATGTTAAGGGGGGAACTTAATGTGTTAATGAAGAAATTCAATTATCAAAGCAAAGAACAATATAGCCCTTTGAAAAATTAACATGGTTTCAAAGTTGGGCTGAAGAAAAATCATCGAGATCACCCCCATGGAGACACTTTTGATGGAAGCAAGGAGAGGATGGTGGAGACCTACAATAATTCTAGGGTATGAAGGAAACCCTAGGTAGATAGTGCATAAGGGTTTGATGGTTAAGGTTTGAGAGAAACCTTGGTTTATGGCAAAGACTTGAGATATGATATATGAAACCCTAGCATGGTCAAAGTCAAGATGTTCAAGCACTTATGACAGATTTAATGAAGCCCTAGATGAGATAGTCTCTAGTAGACCTAGTTGTTGATAAAGTTGATTGAAGGCAACATTGTTATGTGGACTATGGATAGTGATGGCTTGGTTCAAGAGGGAGAGGATCATCTCTCATGGAAGATAAGTATTCCTTGACTTATGATGTTTCTTTGTGTCTTTACTCTTGTTTAGACTTATGGATTTGATTATTATGATTATTGTTTTTGATCATTGCCTATACTTCCTGCATGTATATTTGAGTACTTGGATGTTTCTAACCTCTTTGATGAGATGTGATAAGTGGATCCTTATTGAGGATCATTTGAGATGTAGGAAAGAAAAGCTAGATCTGGAAAAGATAAAGAGGCACCTGATGAAAAGGTGACAAGCACTACAAGCTGCCTATGTGAAGGTGTACAGGTATTTGAATACTACAAGGTATGCATGATATACTATTTCAATGTTGTGTTTTGAATGGCAAGGTTGGCCCTATGGTATGTTGAGAATGTCTCCTCCTCAAATGGCTCATGCATGCATATGAAAGTGATTTGGATCCATGGTTCTTATGATGAAATGGTGTCCCTGGTATTGAATATTTTGATCATGATGATCTTCTTGATTCTATGAGGCTACTTATTGTTGATCTTGGATATAGTGTTATAACTTAATGTTTGGCTAACATCTATTGTTTTTGGAGATCTTGATTCTGTGAAGAAGGGTAGCACCCTGAAGATGATACTCTTGATACTTGTCATGCATTTCACATAGAAGGATAGCTCATTGACTCTTTGTAATGCTTGTGATGAACATGATGAAAGTATGGGAAAAACAGTTGAAACTCTTGTTGTTTTGATAAAGTGACCTTTCTTGATCATATTGATAATAATAAGCATGGTAACCTTGATGATAGAGGTATAACTATGAGGCTGATACTCTAGATCTTTTTACTAACTACGGTCATGTCTTGATGTGATGAGTAACTATGGCATATGGTAAAACTGATTGTCCTAACTTGATGGATTGACTTGATATTGTTACATCTGTCTGATACCCAAATCACTCGACTCTAATCACCTGATGAAGGGTTTATGTCATGATGTTGATGACCATGATGGATATATCTAACAGATCTGCTGTTGCATGACTCTAGTATAGACAAGTTGATGACATGAAAGAAGATGAATGAAGTAGATTCCCATTCAAAGGGAGAATCTCTCCTCAAGATTCTTACTCATATTACCATATGCATTATATGTATATTTTGTACTATTGAAGTATGATTTATGGGTATTTGTCATTGTTGATCTACAACAAAGGTCTGAACTAAGGTAAGATGGTGTTATCCCACTGAAAGCCTCAGTCGCACAAAGGAAGGCCTATGGGTGTGACAATGCTTGATGGAAACAAAAGAAGTTTTCTACATAAATTCATATGTTCACCTGGAGAATGTCAGTTCTACAGATGTGTAGCAGATATCAGAAAGATTTGAGAGCATGGAAGTTTGAATGTTTTATGAATATGTAGTCTGAACTTGTGTTTGCAGGGGACCGGGATACAAATACGTCATTATGTTTGAAGTTTGCATTACAAGAGTTTGACATGATTTGGTTGATTGATATAGATGAGCAGTGTTGATAGTTCTAATATGACTTATATTGGTATTTCATAATGGTTTTGTATTGGCCTTCTCGTTCTTAGCACATTGGTTGAAGTATTGACAGTTGTATGCTTGAAACCTGCATGATCTATCCTTGGTATATGCATTTGCTTCTAGTAACAAAAATGACTCGTATTATGATCATGGGAATGACTTAATCAAGTTTGGTACTGCGTGATAATAGATGAAGTCAAGACTTGATATGAGCTCTACTTGTCACTTGGTCTAAAATAACGTGATACTGTGATATTGATGATTTTTTTATAATCTACATCGATTTATGAAAAACTGAGCAAGTTGGTTTGATAAAATGTTATGTTTGCAGAGAGCATTGCATGAAGCAAGCTCCACGAGTCCGCATTGACTGTTATCTGGTGAAGCTAGGATGATGTGTTGATCCAAACCTCTACTTCAGAAATGTTCCAAGGTATGAATTTGGTTTTGGTTTTATACACTGATGGTCTACTCTTGATAGATGATTAGCCTCTGATGATCTAAGATAAGAGGGAGATGGCTTCTAAAGCTCGAGATAAGAAATCATGATTTTTGAAATTGGGAAGAGGAAATGCAAATCCTTGGACACTCTGATTAAATTGGCAACCAACAGTTGATTGAAGCATTTCATGATTGAGCCGCTTCATACACATTGAGTTGCTGCCAAGAATCCTTCGAGATGTTTGCATGAGATGATCTATTCTTGGTCTGAGATATTCTTCCTAAGATATATGACTGTATGGATATGCTGATGTTGATTGGGATCATTATTGATAAGATGATCACATATGAGTGCTCTCTTAGTATGAGATCTGCCATGCTGAGAGGTCCATAGCACAACCGAGGTTGAGTACGATGTTGCTAGCATGACTAGCTATGAAGCAGGGTGAAGAAGCGTTTGGAGAGATGTTTGATAAATTTCTGAATATGAAATGGATACATTGTGATGACATAGAGAGGCGGAGAATCCCATATATATAGTTGGGACTGAGATACTTTCATATCTCGAGACAGTTCAGCTGTACGAGACAAGCCTTGGCTTGTGTTTGACACCTCCTTGTGAGGGAATATGATTATGGTATCCTTTTGTGATTTATATGATTATTTATGTTCTAACATGATATTTGATTTGATGTCCTCTATGAACATGAGACAACTACTACTGATACATGATGATTCCTGATACAAGTATGATGAGAGCAATGCTGATCTAGGACACTGAGCCAAGCTCTTCCTCCCCTATCTGAGCTCCCAGGGCATGGATTTGAGATAGAGGGCTCTTGGGGTTGAGGGAACTCTGGACAATAGGGTATCACCCCTATCTGTTACCCATAGGGTTAGAGTAGTAGCTCACCCTCTCTTGGTCTTTGCAGAGTATACCCCAATTGGCATCATACTCGCAGGCTAGGCTTGTTGGGATTATCCCTCCCCGTCTGGCCAACGGTTGAGGAGGCTTGGGGGCTTGCGATCCTTACCTTTGTTAAGTCGCGTATCTCGCCCAAGCTAGTATTATGATGCAAGTGTTCTACCACATGACTATTCAGAGCCATTGATGGGAAGATCAATAGGCAATAGGATGGGTTGAGTAGTAGCTCCCCTATATCACCTATTGCTCGATATGGGGTCATAGTAGGAGCTACCCCATGAGATTCCGGGTTGAGTAGTAGCTCCCCGATGTGGTTCTAGGTGGAGATATGCTCCCTGATGATATGCTCTTCAATGTTGATATGGGTAGTATTCCATTGACTAACTTTTCTGGGTAGTAGCCCGATGACATTTCCGTGTAGTAGCCCGATGACATTTCCAGGTAGTAGCCTGATGACATATTTCCGGGTAGTAGCTTGTTGACAGATATTCCTGGTAGTAGCCCGTTGACAGATATTTCGGGTAGTAGCCCGCTGATAGAGATTCTAGGATGTAGCCCAATGAATAGAGGGTGGTAGCTTAAGCACCCCTCCGGTAACAAATTCTTCTTTTAGATTCGAGAATATTCAACATGAGCAGGAACAATCAAGAGATAAGCAGGAATAAGCAAGAGATGTACATTGATGATTTGAGATGATGAGATACTTGAGATGGGACGTATGTCATGATGATCGATGGTCAAATATTGGTAGGTGGAATTATCCCTAGTTGAGAGGTAGTATTAAAATTATGCAACTACAGTCAAATTCCACTTTGGACAACTCATATGATGAAGATAATAATTGCAATAGATTCCTCTTTTCGAGAGGACCAAAATCGACCTAAAGATCACCTCATTTGGACAAGCAAAAGTTGGTTTTTGAATTTATGTTCCCACTCATGTATATTGGATTAGGTCGACCCTATGCATATGTACAATTGGACAGGTCAGCCTCAACATCAAGTGGACCCTCATGGAAGCCTATAAATAGAAGAGACCTCAAGCTCATTTGGACACATTGATCAAGCCATCTTCTCTACTCTTCTATTGTCTTGGTTCACATAGGTCTGACAGAGAAAGTTTTCACAAGGGTCCAAAACTACAAAGTTGAAGCTCACACAAATCTAGGGTTTCTGTTTCTCGGATGCTGGCACAGAATTGGGAAATTTCGTCCTTGGACGCATGCACAGAGTGGTCAAGCATGCGTCTGGGAATCCTTGGACGCTCGCACAGTAGCTTGAAGGGAGCGTCCAGGGTTTCTGAAGCAGTTTGGGCATTCTAGTCCCCGGACGCACGCATAGAGTGGTCAAGGGTGTGTCCGGGAAGCTTCGTATGCTCACACAGTAACCTGAAGGGTGCGTCCGGGGGTCTGGGGCAGATATGAGTGTATTTGACCTCGAACGCACACATACAGTTCACTAGGGAGCGTCCAGGATTGCCATAGATGCCCGCACAACTCCTCTTTCATGCGTTCGGGACTAAAAGATGAAACTTCAGTACTCTGAAGATTTCGCTCAGTGACAACTATGTTTAGCAGTAGGCTACAAACAATGACAGTACATTGCAGTCCTCATAATCAGGGTTTTGGATACAAACATCTTTAGGTTCATTTCATGGACGTTCTAGTTGTTATGAAGATATGGATCATTGTACTCTCTTTTGCTGAATCATTTGATGACAATCTACAAGAAGAATTTGCAAGGGTTTTCCCCATAGTGGGTTTTAACCTGGTCTCTGACCAATCCTGGTGTCTCTATATGTGCATGTTTTTCTTCTATTGTTCCTTTATATTCCCCTGCATTGATGATGATGATAATATTCCTTCTACGTAGTTGCATATGCTGAAGAATAATGATGTAAATCTTAATAATTTCATGATGTTAAGGGGGGAACTTAATGTGTTAATGAAGAAATGCAATTATCAAAGCAAAGAACAATATAGCCCTTTGAAAAATTAACAAAATGAAGTCTGGAAACTCCTCTAGATTTGAGAGAGAGCAAAGGAGTCTCCTTGAATAGGAGCAAGTATCTTTTCCCTGGTTACAAAGAGAATAGGGATATCCTCTCCGGTTGAGAGGGAGTGATGTTAGACATCACATGTGCATTCTCTTCTTCAGGTGATGGAAAGAGAATGTTGGAGGATTGGATAAGCATTTTTGGTTTCCTTGAGGATAAAGCGTCCAGGAAAGGAAAGGTATCGACACTCTTTGAGAATGGGACATGTTGAAATATGTAACTAGGTTCAATCTTCATAATGACATATGTAATCATGATTTTATGTATTTGATGTACAGAGAAATAAATTTATTATTGTCATTCTTGAGGCATGGGTTTCATACTGAAGGGAAATTCATTTATAGGTCAAGCACCCATTGAGTGCTTCTAGGTCTTGTCATTGAGTCTACAAGTCAATTAAGTCATTGTTATGTATGGAAGACCCTTTTGGGCATGTTACATATTGTAGAGAAAATTTATTTGATTAAAAAATAGAGTCAAAGACCCTTCAAGACCTTGTCAATGAGCTACAACAAGTCGGCCTACATGGAAGATCAAGTTGGCCTCATGGAGGCAATTCGTACCCCAAGAAAGCCTATATATAAGAATGAACTCGACCTCATTTGGACGCACAAGAAAGTTCAATCTCCTCAAGAAAGAGGTTGGAAAAAGGACAGAAATCAAGGATAAGAAAAAGAAGAGCAAGATCGAAGTTTTGGACCTCTCCCTCCCTCTCATATGTTAGGGTTTCTAAAGTTGCCGGGCAAAACGAAATTCTGAAGCTGCATTGTAGCTGCATCTAGGTCAAAGCTATGAAGTTGCATTCAGGTTGAAGCTGGGAAGCTTCATCTAGGTCGAAGCTGTGAACTTGTTGGGTCAAAGTTGCTAAAGCTATTAGGTCGAAGTTGGAGACAATTATTGCTGGTGGTCGAAGTTGCTGGAAGTTTGAAGTTTGTTGCTGGAAGCTGTGTAAGGAAAGCTCATCAAGAAGGAAGGTTGACTTGGTCTTGGAGGGGTCTTTGTCAAGAGTCTTAGGTCTTGGAATTTGTCATTTGAAGTTCTATAAGAAGAGAAGAGTTCTTGCGGGTTTTTCTCTCAAGAGGAGAGGTTTTGGCCTTGGTTGATAGCCTATATCTTGTGTTCCCTTGTCTCATTGTTCTTTATTGTTTTGTAGCTATTTGATGATAAGTAAACAATAATAATCAAGTTGAAGAAGCAACTATTCAAGATAAGTAAAAAGATGTCACAAGCAGTTATCAAAGTAAGAGAAATCGCCTAAGATAGCTACCCTTGATTTCTCAACAGGACAAGCATTCAAGAGAAGAGTGGTCGAAGAGGATCGATATTCTTTGAGGACTCCGATATGGAGTTCGAAGATAAGTATAGTCCTAAAAGGACATACCTTGTGGACATCCAGATGGGGTATGTGCCTTGTAGAGGTAGTGCAATATCACACGTAAAGCCTCCCAGCGTAATGCTCCTGAATAAAGAAGAGCTTGTCTAGTTAGGCCTCAGAGACAGTGCTGGTCATAATGATGACGCTTACATTATGGCTTATCAATCCAACTCCTTTTATGAGAACTCTTCAATTTGAGAATGATGTTATACAATTATGAATACCTCCCTAGTTAAGAGGGAGTGTTGAAAATGTAACTAGTTTTAGTCTTCATAATTGTTGTTGTACTCATTTCAGTATGTATCCTATGTAACAAACAAGAGAAGAAAAGAAAAAGTTATTATTATTAAAGCATGGGTTTCATGCTCTTTATTGATGGTCTTCTAGGCAAAAGCATGTTCTTCATGCTTCTAGGGTTTGTTATGTGAAAGTTTCAAAACAGAAACCCTACTGCAGTATCTAGATTTACTTCACCTACTTGTTTCACTAACATTTAACAAGTTATTTAACTGAAATATTCAGAAAAACATTAAAGCAAACACTAACTGCAGCCTACACATCTACAGATCATTTACTGAACAATACACACATGTAACAAGATTACACACGATTTTTTGGACAAATGTCCCTGGAAAAACCCAATGCGGGAAAACCGGTGCAACAAATCTAGAGGGTTTATATTATTATGTAGAATCTGAATACAACAATCTGGGCACTAGACATGGTTGGCCCTACAAAGAAATTACACGGAAATAAGTACCTTTCATTCGGAGATAGAAGATATGGCTGTATCACACCCTCAAACGCGATTTACAAATCACGAGCCCCTTCTGGCCCAAGAACCCTTAGTGCTGCCTCTGCAACCTCTGCGTCAGCCCTTAATTGGCCAACATCCCCACTGCGTTACCCTGACTAGTGCTACGTTGCTTCTGCGCTGCCTTGGCTGGGACTGCGTCACCTTGGCTGGTGCTGCGCTGGCTAGGTCTGCATCACCTTGGCTGGGCTTATGCAGCCTCTGTGCAGTCTCTGCGTGGAGCGGGTTGAACTGCATCCTCCTGGATGGCTCTGCGTTGACTGGTACTCATTGCCCCTCCGTCTTGCTATATTCTCGGCCTTGGATCAACTCATCCCTCGCCGATATCTGCCCCTCGCTGCACTGCAACTTGTTTCGAATTTCTCAGCAAAACCCCGCCCCAGAAATTTGACTTAGCTTCAGTGCTCTGCGAATGTGTGTGTGTCTCCAACTGACCCCAAGCCTTTCTCCTATAATTTTCTCGTTAACACATCAACGATGGTGATCTAATCTCTAATCGACACCTCAGATTAAAAGACTGCTTGATACGCATCACTTAAAACATTTTATCACATGTATTTAATTAATTCAATTTAATTTTTCTAATTTCCTAAGTTAGACTTAGAGTCCTCATTAAAAAAAATAATTATTTGAATAGCTCATACACCAAATGAAATTTCTCCAAACGCTTTCTGGGTTTTGGAGGTCTCGTGTGTCTTAGCCCTTCCACAAAATCTCAGGGCTAGAGCACACCCGATGCTACCTCAAAATCTCAACATGTTAGGTCTTAGGATTTATTGTCATGAGTCAAAGGAGTCAACATCATGTTTAGAAGACCCTTCCTGGAAAAATGTAATTGTAAAAAAAAAGAATTATTTTTGAGTCTAGAAAGTCTCGAAAGCTCCAAAAGTACAAGTTGGCCAAAAGGAGGGAATTCAACCCCTTGGGAAGGCTATATAAAGTAGTTCAACCTCATTTAGCACTCACTCACTCAAGAAGTTCGATCTCTCAAGAAAGAATTCAATATGTAGCTGGGAAGCAGAGAAAAGAAGAGCAAAGGTCGAGGGGAATAAAGGATAAATAATCTTGTTTTTGGGCTCTATCTCTCTCACACGTGCGAGTTCTAGTCTTTTTGGTGCTGTAGAAGGAGCCCGAAGCTGCAGGTCCAATTTGCTAGAGGACGGAGTGCAGTATATTGTAGCTGGAAGGAAGAATACCCTACCTTGACTTCATTGACCTTAGGAGGAGCTATCTTGCTTTAGGAAGGTCTTAGGAGGAAGGTGAATTAGGGTTTCCAGAGAAGCTCCGAAGTCGAAATTGCAGGGTCGAAGTTGCAGTATTGAAGCTGGCAGATCAAAGTTGCAGTTTGAATCTGGTTGGTGCACAATCAAGGAAGGAATTGCTGAATGGTTGACTTGGCACTTGGAGGAGGACTTGGTCTAGAGTTTGGGTCTTTGTGATCTCATTTGAAGTAGATTCTATAAGAAGGGAAGATTTTCTGGGTTTACCCCTTGGAGGGGTTTTGCCCTGGCTTGGTGCCTAATTTTTGTGTCCACTGTCTTTATTTTGCTCTTGATATTTGTTTGATGAAGAAGATCTAATAAAGAAACACGAGAAGAATAATAAAGTTCACAAGCAAGTATTAAGGTTAAGGAAAATAAGAATTAATAAGCTGCGACTTTGCATTTTTGAACAGTTGTGAGAAAAGGCAATCATATCAATTTAAAGATTGCTAATGTCAGTTTCCAAGCAGTGCAACAATTGTTTGGCACAAATTTTCAATTTGTATATTAATGTTATTTTTTAAATCTAGTTGTAGAAGTTACAAGAAGTAATGTCGTGTTAAAGATAGATCTGTTTGCTCTAGTGGAGAGTAGTCAATTTAATGTCTAAAATCAATGCAACCTTGTTGAAGATGAATTTGCATCTGTGGTTGCTTGCTTGAAAAATAATCTGGTTTAGATCTGTTTTTCATTAGCCTCATTATTTCCATGTAACTCAGTGTCTTCTATTGTCCACTAATGCTTTTTTCCTGACAGTTGTCATAGGAAAAATTGATCTTCTTGTCCTCCAAAACCCCAATTGAAGCATTTTTTTCATCATTTGTGGTCTAATCTGGGACAAATCTTGTATGAATCTTGGTTTGGCTAATTGATTCCTAGGGAAGAATTCCAAACTAGTATAGCGATTCACAACTGTTCCACTTGCTTCAATGGTGTTTTGAATGAGTAGGAATGACAACAACCATAGATCAATCCCAGAGATCGACCTCCTCATGAGAAGAAAACAACACCAGTAACTCCACATTGTTCTCTCAGTCCATCACGCTGCTTGATGACATTGGACTCTGAATCTAAATCCTCAGATTGGTGATCTGTGGTTCTCACTACGGATTGATGATTGATTCATTTTTCATGGTATCTTCGTGCAGAGTCTCCACCATGGGTGCGTTTCTTCCAGATTGAGATTTGGTGCCTCCAAACATCAACCGATGAGAAGCTTGGAAACACAAATCTGCTCCTTCAACATTACAATTACTTTAATTACAAGTCTAGTTGTTTTCAGCACATGGTTATTCCATGGAAAATACTCCTCAAGGCTTAGAGGTTTTCCCAAGTCTATACTAGGTTCCATTAGTACGAATTGATATAGAGAGTATATTTTGTTGGAATATTCAGCAATACTGAGAGGGAGGGGTGAATCAGTATTGGGAACTTTTTAACAATTTTAATCATATCATGTAAACATTAGATAGTTAACAACATCATTCATGATTCAACAATGCATAACATCAAGGACTGTACACAAGAGATTTTTAGGTGGAAACCCATTCAGGAGAAAAACCACCGAACACTTTTAATATAAGTCTTAAAGATCACATCAACAAGAAGCTCCAACTTCCAAGATTCTCCAGCAACAACCGGAAGGAGGCTCAAACCCCCTGATTTAATAGCTCCAATTTGAAGGATGTGCCAATACCCTTGTTTTACCAGCTCCAACTAGAAGGATGCCCCAACATCCTGATTTTATCAGTGCCAATTGTAAGGATGTTCCAAGACTCTGCAAGATCCAACTTGCCCTAGCACCACCCTGCCACTCTACTCAGCAAGCCATCACTTGCCCTGAAGGCTCCGACCTTCAATTCACCATAATGGACCATGTTTCATACATTTTCAGACTGGATCCACCTCTTCTCAATATCAATATAAACAACTTAAAATCAATCTGCTGACTTTGTCAATCTGTAATATTGGCACAAGGTCATCAACAACAATGCTAACTTTCTCTTCTCACAAGAAGGATCAAAACCTCTGCTCAAGACGTACACATATCTCTGTCAAGCAACCTGCTCAATGTATTAATAGTATTCTCTGCTCAGCTGAATACATAAACCTCTTTGCTCAAAACAAAAATCCTATTGGCATCAACATATATGAAGTCTCTAGCAGCTCTGCTCAACAAACCATGTATTAGCACCAACAACTTGATTTAGTTTATTGTCATCCTTAGAAACATACTCAAGGGCTACAAAGCTACAATTCCAGAGGTCTCATTTCTTGCAATTCAAACTCTGTCTAGCAATAGTAGACTTGGCATAACAAGTCAATTACCAACAAACAATACAAAACATTAGCAACATCAATATTCTGTTGTTGATCATAATTCTCTATCACGAGATTAATATAGACAGCTGTAATGATGATGTTGTCAGTCAATGCATGACATTCACACAGTATTTGATCCCATTAGCTCATTTGATGCACAGGTAAATATATTAAGTTCTAATTGCACTCCTTCCAATCTCTTGACAATTCCACACGCACTGGCTATGAATTGAATCCTCACACATTCTATGTATGGGGGTCTGATGCATAGATGACGCAATCTCAGATGCCCAGGAGTATCAGCTTCTAAACTCACATTTTCTAAGTTTTATTCTAGTCACTGTTAGCCTTAGACTTTGCCTGAGAAATCAGGTCTCTAACTGCTGTAACAACTGATTCTTCTTGCCTTCAAAAAGACCGTAAACGTCTCTTACAAATGAGCCTCTAGCTGCGGGTAACACAGGCCTTGAACGACCCTACTCCTACTTGTCTGTGGCTGTCATAAAGGAAATCTGACCTCTTATGTATGGCCTAAACTGACCCCAATCTTTGTGGCTTCCACAGACATTTACTATGATTAATATAGTGCTGACTTGCCTTCAGATAAGGCCCTTATTGGCCTCAGAAACCAGCATAAAAAATTTGCCTTAGACAAACCTCAACAAGCTCGATTTTGCTTCAAGAAAGCCTTCAGGAAAAGTTTGATATTATGCCTCAGGAACTCGGTGTAATATGCCACAGAATGCCCTTGAATCAGCCTCTGTCTTGCCCTTAAAAATGCATCAGTCATGGCCTCAATGCTGCTTCAGGATAGCCCAAAACAGCCTCAGGAAGGGCCTCAAAATAGGCCGAATTTGTCCTTTAGAAGTGGATGAAAAGACTCAGAAGATAGGTCCGAAATGATGCCTCAAAAGGCGGAGCTCTGTCTCAGAAATTTGGTCTGAGGAGGGATCCGAAATTCGGCCTCAGTCATAGGTCAAAATATGCCTCAGAGAGGGCTGAAGTATGCTCAGAAAGTTTGCCACAGAACTCGTCTCAGTCCCAATGAAAAACCCAAACAAAACAATTAAAAACAATGCCCAAAATTCCCTTAAGAACTCGGTCTACTCAGATAATCATTCTGCCCTGGCCTGAAAGATGAAATGCTTAAGATTGGCATGTAAATTGATGATTTTTGGAGGAGAAACGAGCTCCTATATATATTGAATGAAGGTGGTCAATAGGGGGGGGGGGCGGGCGACATGCTCTTCAAACTTGGAGCCGACCTGTCATAAATTCAAAATTTAATCAGGAATTACCCCAACCAATTTGAGCCAACATGATCTCAAAGTTCTAAATTTTTAAATTCAATTTTCCTTTTCATAGGGTTGACTTTAGCTCATCTTTTGATGCCGAATACATGATGATAATTTCTCTTTGGGGGGGGCTGTCTTGGTCAACTCAAGATCCACATCATCTCTTCAAGAATTTCTTAAATATTAATGCCAAAATATTGACCTATCATAAAGCTGCCTTATACCATTTATTTGGGCATCATGAGCACACTTTCAGGGTATCATCTTTGAAAGTGCATATCTCCTCAACCGTGAGGAGTTATGTGGCGTGCTGCCTATCGTTAGAAATGACACGATGAGATCTATCATCCTATGATGGTCTAGTTTGCAAATTCACTGGTCTTCCCATTCAATTGCTTCATCAAATGCAGGGTGTCTTGATCACACCACAGGGGCTTCTAAACTATTGGGCTTCCTTCTCTTCCTTCCAGGGCTTCTTGTCCATTGGAGCTTTCAATCCTCTGATGTATATGAAGAGCATTCAAAGACTGACTTTGGCATCAATGACAACACCATTGAACATATTTACTCCAAATTCAATCAACCATCCCTTGATTGCACTTAGGTATATGTGAATTCCTTGTGGCTCTTTTTCTTCATATTTATGGCTCCCCCACAAGTCATCATCCAACGTATAACTTTCTGTGTCTGTGGGGAAGATCCATTGCAGCTAATATGGATGAATTTGCATCGAAAAGCACATATTCATCCATTTCATCTTCATCTGCCTTGTAAAATGCTGGTACAGGTTAATCTTTGGCAATTTCATCCTCATTGATATTGATGTAAAACTTCTTCTTCCTTGGGGAATTGCAACTTGGTTTTGCAGCCTCCCAGTCGTTCTCCTCTTGAATTGATCTTACCAGTTTTTCATCCTCCACAACTATTGGTGTAGAAGAAGCAACACCAGTAGAAGACTGCTCGATTCAGAAGATAGAATAGTGTTGTATCTTGGATCTGTGCCCAGGAAAATTAGAAGAAGCAACAACAGTAGAAGACTGCTCAAATCAGAAGATAGAACAGTATTGTATCTCAGATCTGTGCCCAGGAGAATTAGAAGAAGCAACAACATTAGAAGACTACTCAATTCAGAAGATAAAACAGTGTTGTATCTCGGATCTATGCCTAGGAGAATTAGTTTGAATAGAAGTGTGAACAATTGAAATAATTGTTTCTTCAAGCCAGATCACTTGCTGTGTTGAGATTCAAACCCTTGATATGCGGCCTTTCAGATCTCAGTGACATCAATGAATGATGGCAAGAGATTGTAGTGATTCATCTAGGCTCTCAAAATTGTTTTTGATGTGAGTGTTTTAATATCATAGTGCATAAGAGATACTTTATGTCACATATCAAATGAAGCGCTTAGAAAAAGGTAAATTTAAACTATGTTGTTTTGATATAAGGTAGACATTTTTATTTTACTATACTAAAAAAAAAGAAAAAAGAGGAAGAGAGAGTGCTTCGAGAAATAAGAAACAAAGAGGAGAAATTAAATTTTGCAAATGTCTTTAGCTAAATTTGATGAGTCTTACTTCGTAGGAGGAGCTTGAAAATTTGTTTTTGGCTAAAGTGAAAGCCTATCATTGTAAAATGAACTTGATTAATTTTCTATAAAATAAGTTCGGAGTATTTATTGTAATCCTGTAAGAGGAAAGCAAAAGAGGTATTTTGGATGGTAAATCCAATATCTTTTGTAATGAAGAAAATCAAATAAAAAGATATCTTTTTATAGTGATAATGTCCTAGATCCACCTGAAATTGAATAAGGGGGTCTAAGGACAATTTGCACTTGTGTGATGGGGGATATATTTTACTGGTGATTTTTTTTGTGCCTAGTTTTGGCACACTAAATTCACACTTATAACTAGTAATGTTGCTATCTACAACATATGCATGGAGTAAAAGGAAATAAAAGAATTGAAGGTTAAACAAGCATAACCTCATAGTTTAAGGACCATCACATAGCCACTTGTGTATGGTGTGAAATCAAATTGTCAACTCTCTTTGAATCAAGAATTGAATTGTAAAAACTAAAGTAGTAGTCATCTAATTTCAGTCATTGATTTGTTTGAGCGGAATTACAAGAAGTAATATTGTACAATGTAAGGGGATCTATCTAAAATTAAATAAGGAGGTCAAGTGGTTATCGAAGTCTATCATTGTAAAAATCACTTTAGGGTGCATTATCGGTAGTACCCGACATTGTAAGGTCACATAATACCAAGAGAGCGTCAGAAAAATGGGCAAAGGAGGAAAGCATTTACAAAACACATTTGTTGTAGTTGAGCAGAAAGTGCGCATTGGTTACCAGCAAGAAATGACAACAAGAACCTATGTAATCATATGCAACATAAGATTAGATAGAAGAGACACAAAGTAGTAGAGAACCTGCAAAGCAATACTATATATTATATCTTCTTAATGATAAAATAGAACCAGTACATTGTTGTGCATACATTCATATATATATATATATATATATATCGACAGTAACAAAAGTTGAACTGTCAGAACTGACTTTCCTTAACCCACTCAGATAGTTCACTCAACTAGCATGTTGTTCGACTTTGCAATATGTATTTCTATGTCGTCGACTAGGCCCTTCCACATCTCCCCGACCCTCAATGCCTTCTTTGCCCCGAAGAAGGGGGAGATTTGGAGTCCTACAATTTTCATTTTCAAAATTTGATACAATAGATAGAAAAGAAGAAAGAAGTATTGTAGAATATCATTGAGTTGCTGAGGGAGAAGGTTGCAGTGATGTTTGTTTTTGTGATGGCTGTTCCTTGACTGTGGTTGGCTGATCAATTGATGCTTCTTGTCCTCCATCCGACAACTTTAAAATTCAAATTCCTCTTCTTTCTCTTTCTTCCGGCGACCAATCTCCTTCTACCTCAATCTCTTGTTTGTTTGATCTCCGTTCAGGGGTTTGGTCGCTTCCCGAGAGACTTGGTTCAAAGAATTGGTACTTAGGGCGCAGAGGAGTTGAGTTAGAGTCTAGACGACCGTACTGGAGTTGGGACCTCTGGAAATGTTGTTTGGTGGATGATGGGTGTGAGAAATTGAAGGTGCTGATCAAATATTGACCACTCTCTTATAGCTAGTCTTTCTTGCGCTTCCAATGTTTTTAGTTCTGATAAATACTGCATCTTGTCACCCACTGCTGTTTGCTATGATAGTCGTTGGTCTACTGATCCTTGCTATACCAACTGCTACACGAATTCCCTGCAAATATTCATTAGGATTAGAAGCTTCTATTTATGCCTTTTTTCCCTCTCTCAACCACTGTCTTTCCTCCTGCATCAACTGCATTTGTAACTTTCTCTCCTCAACAATTTTAGTTTCTAGTGCAAAATTTTCTCGGGGTTGAAAAACTTCTCGCAAAGACAGGTCGCGGATGAACATTTCTTGAGCATTTATCCGATAGCATGTAGAAGATAAGTCGGTCGACCAATTGTTGAGAATTATATTCGGTATAGCACCCTTGTCTAGTGTCTGTTCCAATTCTTGCTTGGCTTGGGAAAATTCTTTGTAAGCATCCTCAATAACAATGGACATTTCCTGATTCCCATGTGTTGTTACCTATTGTTGGAGATCGACTATCTGTGCACTCAGTTGTTCATCATGGTCAACCAATTGATGGAAAAATTGTTTGATTACAACAAGTGGATCATCAACATTAGTCTTAATGTCAATATGAATTTTTTCTGCTGCCCAGTTCCTGCAGTCTGACCAAACCTCCTTGTCTTGCTACTTTCTTTGCTTAAGCTTATTACTATCTGTTGTCCTCTTCTTCCATCTCTTCTTAGTTTCTCGAACAACATTTTGCAAGCAATATAATACCTGTCGATCTGATGCATCTTTGAGTCAAATACTCTAAACTGATGTATGTGAAAATTCCAAGTCCTAGATCTGGAATCCTACTGAAGCAAACTGAATTAACTTCTACTTGTAAATTACATTAACAAGTTATTTGCAGATTTCTTCTATAAACATTGAAGTAATTAATGCTACAACCTTCACTTAATTAATTTAGATGCGGAAATAGGAAACTGAGAAAAAGAAAAAAATCACACAGGACACCATTATTTTTGGACAATTGTCCCCAGAAAACCCAATGCGGGAAAACTGGTGCAACAAATCTGAGGGTTTTATTATTAAGCAACAGTAAATCTTGAATACATCTCTGAATGTCACTCCGGACAATTCAGTTACAAAGAATATCACTGACAGAAAGATTAGTGAGGTTACCTATCACTAGAAATCCCAGCCGTTCCAGCCACTGAATGAGATGCCTCTGATAGGCTATGCGTTGCCTCTGCGCAGTCCCAACATCAACCCTTTTGGGCATTGCATCACTCAGCTTATGAATCGATCTGCTCAGAAATTTCGATCTCTACCTCCCGGTCTCACACCTCGGCTCCTGGCTTCTGAAATCGATTCTTCAGCAAACCCTTTGGATTTCCGCTTGCCCTCTGCGCAACCTCTGCGTGGCTCTGCACTGGAGCTGCTGGATCTCTCTCTACCCTTCTCTGCTGATGATTCTCTGGCTGAGAAAGATTTCTCTCCGGATACTGTCTCTGCCCCTCGACTGCATGAGAATCCCTCGATCGAAGTTTTCCTCCGAGAACTGCTCACTTCAGAAAATTCGATCTCTTGATCTCTCGGTGTGTCTTTCCAAATGACCCTCTAGTCTTCTTTATAGTCTTCTCGTTGAGACTTCAACTGACCGAGATTAGATCTCCAATCAATGACTAAGATTACATTTTGACTTGATCTGCTTTTTCTAAAAGTTTCACCCACAATTTAGATTAATACCCATTGATTATTTTAATTTCCTAAGTTTAGACTTAGGGTCTCATTAAAAATAATTAATTTATCAAATAAAATTGTCTCCGGGTGGAATTTCCCAAAACAATTTCTAGGTTATGTGGAATACATGTGTCTAATCCTCTCCACAAAGTTTGAGACTTAAAGCACATTCGATGCTACCACAAATGAACAATGTATCCTTCAGTAGAGGTTTTTGGATCGACGATGTAGAAGTACTTGGTGTAGTCGGATGATCCTGTGGAGTGTGCTGTTCTTTCGTCAGAGTACTTAGTATATTTTCCATTTCATTTCTGGATCAATCTTTATCGACAGACCTTTAGTTACATTGTTTGACTTAGTGTGCTTTGACAAGAATTCTTGTGTGTCGACTTGATGAGTAGTTTGTGTGTCAACTTGTTGACTAGTTTGTGTGTCAACTTGAGTAGTTTGTGTCGACCTGAGTAGTCTGCCCTTGTCCACCATTTACTTACTCAATAATAGGTATTGGAGAGTCGGGAGGTGAATCAAAAGATAGGTTGATTTCTGGGACTTGTTTCTTTTACTTCCTGACCCTTCTTGATTGATCTTCAGTTTGTTTTTGGGCTGGATTTTCCTTTGGTGTAGTCGAATTTACAAGAGTCGTTGGTGTACCTGATCCCACTTCTCATCCATTAGTTTTTGCTTGATCGTTTCAATAAATATATCCTTGGCTTGACCTAAGGATCGTAAAATGTTAGGTCCAATAGACGACCCAAGAAATTGTTGTGACCTTCTTGACTTCTTAACTACTTTTCCTTTTGCTTGAGTGTCCTCTAGGACCTGTTTTGCAATGACACCTAGTCTATTCTGCATCTGAGGATCATCAAATCTGATATCTGTAAAAACTTCCTGCCAGTTTATCTCGAATGCTAACATTTCGACATGAGTAGAACTGTGTGCTTCTCTACCTGCAGGCCTTTGAGGAGATTCTGATAGGGGCATTGATAAGTCGACTTTGAAGGGTTCTGTGTGCAACTCTGCCTCGTTCCTCTTCCTGCTCTACATCTGACAGTGGTAGGATTACATCTGTCTAGGGTTTCTAAACACGAATAATTTGCAGAGTTTTTCCCTCCAGCTTAAACCCCAAAGTTAGGGTGGAATTTATTGACAAAGTCTTAGGTGAGTGCTAGTGTTCTTCGTCAAGTCTATTGTAAAAGTGATTTGGGAATAATTTAAGCTATTTGGCTAAATTATTTTATTACAGATCACTTGGTCTGCTAGATCATATTGTGTCGCAGAATTATGTAAAAATTATGAGGGTCTATAACGAATAGGTATTCCCCCTTTGAGGGTTGAAAATTGTAAATTTTTGTAGATGTTCTATGCTTGATGCAACTTTACTTTTTATCAACAATAGCAGTCAGCAATCACATAAACAAGAAAGTAAAATGGAGATAGAACATACCAGTAGATCGACAAAAGACAAGCCAAAAATATGTGTTGGTGCGTTATGGCGGTCAACAGGATGCTTCAACCAGCAAAGTCTCAATACAGTCAACCAACCAGAAGTGTCACACAACCCTCTAGGACAACCAGATCAGTCAATCCCAAAAGTCAACGAAAGTCAACACTGTCAGTCAACGGTCAATGCAAACAGCAACTGCAGCAAGGTCAACGCAACCAAGTCAAAGTCAATGTCTAGCCTAGGGAATTGTGCCAAAAAATGCGGATTGAGGAAATCGAAAGATTGAGAGAGTTTTAGGTCAATTTGACCATGCGTTGACCAAAGTCAACGTTGGTCAATGATGCGGTAGAAACCCTAGGCCGAAAACATAATTTTCTCCTTGCTGAAATTTCCCACGCGTGAAGAGAAGAGCCTCCAAGGTGATCGAACCAATCAAATGATGAGAGAGAGATGTGTGAGGATGTGATGAGTGAAAATGTCCTCCAACATTGACCAATTTATATCCATCAATGAGGGTATGTGACGCAACTGTTGGGGCTCCAAACCTTTAGGCCGACCTGCACATATTTTGAATAAATTCAAAATAAATGTTCTGCTCATCGGATCAAGATGATATTTAGATCGATCTTGCACCTCTCTGAAAGAGGAGTCCAATAAAAATATTGGCATCTTCATCTGAGCACACAACATGGAGTTTGGACCTAGTTGTCCAAAATTAACACTCCCTCTCAACTAGGGAGAATTCCATCCACCTGTGCAATCCAAACATCATGCGTCATCCTGCCGTAACTTGCTTTGCTGGCTTCTTTATTTCAGAACAGAAGTGGGTCAGTCACAAAGACATCATTCCTGGTTGACAAATTCAGCCCAGAGGTCTGAAACCTCTATAGGACTCAAAGAGTCTCCTACCAACCCGAAGTTGGTTTATCTGACCCGAAGTCAGTAGGAGGTCCAAAACCTCACTAGACTTGATCCCAGATCAAGTGGTTGGACACGTGCCATCCTAGATAGAGAGTATGGCAATCTCTGATGCGTCCATTAGTATTTGCTACTAGTCTCTAGATTTTCCCACCTCACTGACCAAATGAGAGGTACTTCCCATGAGCCCGGGACTCAATGGGTAGGATGCAGATGGGGCATAGATCATGAGAGGTGAACCAACTCAACATCATAACGGTGGGGCAGAAGCACAATAAGGTTCGGCAAGCCTAGCCCCGTGTGTGCTTTTAGCTCTGAGAAGCTATCCCCAAAGCCCCCCAGAGCTCCCAGAGCTCATCGTCCAACAGGACCCTCAGAATACGGCCGTTCCACGATACTAAGATTCTCACGGAAGGTTAGGAACTTGACCTTCCTCAGGGGCTTTGTGAGAATATCTGCGACCTGCTCATTAGTTCCTATATGATCGAGCCTTATGGCGCCTCACTGTACCATATCTCGGGTAAAGTGGTACCTGATATCAATATTCTTGGATCGATCGTGGAACACGGGATTCTCAGACAACCGAATCCCACTCTGGTTATCACAGAGTATCACAGTGGTATCTAACACATGCCCGAACAACTCACTGAAGAGCTTTCGCAACCAAATTTATTCACAACAGGCCATACTTGCTGCAATGTATTTGGCCTCCGCGGTGCTCAAAGCCACCGACTTCTGCTTCCTGCTCATCCATGATATCGAAGTAGATCCAAGTGTGAAGCAACATCCTGATGTGCTCTTACGATCCACCACACTGCCAGCCCAATCGGGCATCAGTATATCCATGGAGTGTCACGCTCTCGACAGTGTATCTCAGCCCATGGTTTATCGTGCCCCGAAGATATCTCAACAATTTCTTGGCACCAACCCAGTGAAAGTGATGAGGCTCAACCATATGTTGACTCAAAGTGTTCACTGCAAAACATACGTCCGGACGGGTGTTCACTAAGAGCATCAGGGCCCCTAAGAGTTGACGATACTTGGTAGGATTTGCTAGCACAGGACCAGCAGTGCTGCCACTCAACTTCTTAAAGTTGAGTTCCATTGTTGTCGACACGGACTTACAGTCCACCATACCAAGTCTTTCCAAAAGCTTCATAATATATTTTCCTTGAGAAAGGAAAATCTCGCCAGGTCTCTGCCAGTCCTCGAGGCCTAGGAAGTAATGCATCAATCCTATGTCCTTCATCTCGAACTCAGCAGCGAGCTCCCTCTTGCACTGATGAATGAGAGGGTCAGCACTTGTCAGGAAGAGGTCGTCCACATACAACACCATAATGAGAGGCTTTTCTCTATCAACCTTGAAGTAGAGGTTCGGATCAACATTACTACGAGTAAAGCCCAACTTCATCAGGTAGCTATCTATCCTCTCGTACCAAGCTCTGAGTGCTTGCTTCAACCCATAGAGGGCTTTCTTTAACCTGCAGACATGGGTGTCCCGATCCTGGACTTTGAACCCCAGAGGTTGCTCCACATACACCTCTTCCTTTATCGCACCATGCAAAAATGCGGTCTTCATATCCATCTGATGAAGATTCCATGCTTGCGTAGCAGCAAGGGTTATGATAGATTGGATGGTGGTATATCGAGCCATAGGTGCAAAATTCAAATATATCATCATAGTCTACGCCTTCCTTTTGGGAGAAGCCACGGGCAACGAATCTTGCCTTGAATTTTTTAGCACTCTCATCAAATCCATGCTTGATCTTATAGAGCCATTTAGAGGTGACAACTGCTTTGTCCTCCGGTCTTGGAACCACATCCCAAACATCATTCTTCATATTGGATTCATATTCTTTGTGCATAGCATCCTTCCAGACTTGATGCTTTATGGCTTCATCAAAAGATCTAGGCTCAGATTGTACAATAGTAGTCATGGCTGTTAGATACCATTGGTATCTATTCGGCATCTTGCTTTCGCGGAATGTCCCCCTAGGGGCCATATGATTCTTGACATCCTCTAGAGTGTCCCTGAGCCATGATGGTCTTTTCCTTGTTGAAGGAGGTGGATCAATTCGGGTCCATCGGTTCTTCAACATCGGGCATCGTCTCATCCTTCGGTTCTTCTTGATTTCCTGGCCTTGCTTCATGATCTTCCTTAGATCTCGGAAGATTGACTACTTTCCTCAGGGAAGCATCTTCGTCAAAGGTAACATCGTGGCATATCTCCACTTCCTTTTGACCAGGCACATAGACTCTATAGGCCTCTGAAGTTTCACTATAGCCCACAAACATTCCCTTCTTTCCAGAAGCATCCAACTTGCTCCTCTTCTCCTTCGGCACATGAAAATAAAAAGGACCTCCAAAAAACTCTAAAATGTGAGACGTCAGGTTTCTTACCAGAGAAAACCTCTTCGGGAGTTTTGGAGTCCAAAGCGGAATGTGGGCATCGGGTTTGTATGTACACAACAGTGTTCGCAGCTTCTCCACACAGAAACTTCGGAAGACCTTGGTCACATAGCATGGCATGGGCAACTTCCACAATGGTCCTGTTCTTTCGTTCAACAACGCCATTTTGCTCAGGAGTAGAGACAGTTGTGGTCTCCCTCTTGATGCTAGCTTCTCTGCAAAAGTTCTTGAACTTGTTCATCTCATATTTAGTGCCATTACCGGTCCTCAATATCTTGATCTTCTTCCCTGTCAGCTTTTCCACCAAGGCTTTGAAGGTACAGAACCACATGAAGGCCTCATCCTTCTTTTTCAAGAAGTATATCCAGGTTTTGCGAGAGAAGTCATCTATGAATGTCATATCATAAGAACATCCTCCCAAGGATGTCACGGGCAGCGTACCAGATAGATAAAAATGTATCAATTGCAAGACATCAGATGTCTCTGTGACACTTGAGGGGAAAAGTCCCCTTCTATGCTTTCCTTCGGCGTAGCCCTGACATACACCTTCATGATTATTTGAGAACTCGAGCATCCCCATCACCACCTTCCTTGCTTCGAGAAGGGATTTGTAGTGAAGGTGTCCAAACCTCCGGTGCCATAGTTCAGTCTGTCGGATAGTATCACACGACATCGCTCCCAGTGGACTTCCTCCAACCTGGTAGAGTGTATCAACTCTAAACCCAATCGTGATAGCTTCCTTGAAACTCTTCTTCCAGATATGCACCTTCCCATCAACGAATGCCACATTGAAACCTTTGTCTTCCATGGTCGAAATAGACACAAGGTTCTTCTTCAAATCAGGTACATATAGTACATCTTGCAGGTGGAGGACTTAACCTTGAGACAAGTGGAGGGTCATAGTCCCTGTCCCTTTCACGGGATATGTGGCATTATCTCCAAGGATAATTTTCAGATTAACATCCTTCTCAACCATGCCAGAAAGTGCTTCCTTGAACCCAGTGATGTGCCTTGAGGCACCACTATCTATCAACCAGACATCCATAGCGTCGGGTGGAGATGCAACAGAGAGGGCAGATATAAGAGTGAATTCATTTCTTTTATCAACAACATTTGATTCCTCATACCTGGAATTTCTCGACCTTTTGAAAGGTTGCCCATTTCTACAGAAGGGAGCCTTCCTCTTCCCCTTGAACCTGATGTTCCTTTGGTTGCCTTTTCTCCGGTTGTTGTTGTTGTTGTCATCATCATCAGGAGAATCCTTCTTGAAAGGGCATTTTCTAGCATAGTGACTTGGCTTGTGACAAGTGTAACATTTGCCTTTCTTTCATTGGGTCCGTGCTCTTCCTTTGTTCTTTGGACCACCAAAGTTCTTCTTCTTAGCACGAGTAGTGAAGGCAACATTTTCTCCATTTTCATATTCCTTCATCCTTGTCTCTTCTTGTACGCATCTCGATAGTACTTCGTCAAAGTCAGGTATGACATTGGTATTGAGAATGGTAGTGTTGAATACATGCCATTCGGATGAGAGACCTCCAAGTGCGGTGAGAACCATCTCTCGATCAGCTATTGTCTCCCCAATAGCCAGAAGATTATTCCTGATTTCAGTCAGCTTCAGAAAATATGATTGAACAGACTCATCCCTGCCTTTCTTCAAATTCTCCAATTGGTTCTTGAAGAATAGGACTTGATTCGCATTGTTGGCCTTGAACATGTTGACCAACTTATCATACATCTCTTTGGATGTGCCCAACTCAGAGATGTAGGCAACTAGACTCTTATGAATTGAGTCCCTGATCATCAACTTTGCTTTGATTTCCCCCTTCTTGTACTTTGATTTGGCAGCAGCAGTTGCAGTGTATGGAGGCTCTTGGATTTTACCTTGCACATAGTCCATGACATTTTGGTCTTCCAACATAAGATCCAATGTCATCTTCCAGGCATGGAAGTCTTCCTTCCCAGTCAATTTGTCATTAGCTTTAAAGCCATTGTAGTTTGAGGAACCCATCCTCTTCTTCGGTGATTGCTACAAACTAGGGCTTTGTCTTCACCTCCCCTCTGAAACCATGTAAATTTTTGTAGATGTTCTATGCTTGATGCAACTTTACTTTTTATCAACAATATCAGTCAGCAATCACATAAACAAGAAGGTAAAATGCAGATAGAACATACCAGTAGATCGACAAAAGACAAGCCAAATTATATATGTGTGTTGGTGCGTTACGGTGGTCAACAGGATGCTTCAACCAACAAAGTCTCAATACGGTCAGCCAACCAGAAGTGTCACACAACCCTCTAGGACAGCCAGATCAGTCAACCCCAAAAGTCAACGAAAATCAGCATTGTCAGTCAACGGTCAACGCAAACAGCAACAGCAGCAAGGTCAACGCAGCCAATTCAAAGTCAACGTCCAGCCTCGAGAATTGTGCCAAAAAATGTGGATTATCGAAAGATTGGGAGAGTTTCAGCTCAATTTGACCATGCGTTGACCAAAGTCAACGCTGGTCAATGCTGCAGTAGAAACCCTAGGCCGAAAAAATAATTTTCTCCTTGCTGAAGTTTCCCACGTGTGAAGAGAAGAGCCTCCAAGGTGATCGAACCAATCAGATGATGAGAGAGAGATGTGTGAGGATGCGATGAGTGAAAATGTCCTCCAACGTTGACCAATTTATATCCATCAATGAGGGTGTGTGACACAACTGCTAGGAGTCTAATAAAAATATTGGCATCTTCATCTGAGCATCACAACATGGAGTTTGGATCTAGTTGTCCAAAATTTAAAAAAATTTAATTATCTGATGTAAAAAATATTTTTGTGCATGGTCCCTCGCAATCAAACACCATGGCTAAAGTATTTGAGCGTGAAAAATAATTAATTCCCTCAAGTGTCCATTAATTAGTTTTTCTGGCAAAAATAAAATTAAATCCTAAGCCAGAAAATTAATTAATTTAGAGTCAAAAATTAATTCTAGAGAAATTAATTTCTCCAAGTGGAAAATGACTAAAAAATTAGTGGGTCAAAAAGAAGTTAATTTTTGGAGGTCCCCCACCAAGGAAAAAATGGATATTTTAAGAATAATTGAGCCCTTGGACCTTGGTGGTTATGTCAAAGTCAAATTTTTGAGGAAATTAATCCAAAATATTTATTTTTATGAGAAATTCAAAAATTCCTCAAAAATAAATATTTTCGACGACATAGATTAAAAGATGATTATGTATCTATCGACGATCGAGATTATTTTGATGGGGATCAAGCCAACTAGCTGTTATTTTCCACTTGAGGATTTCTCTATAAATTAGAAGCCAATTGCTTCTCAAGAGACAATGATGAAAGCTCTCACTGTAGTCGATGTAATTTTGTAACGCTGGTTTTGTTCCATTTATTTGTTGGGAATGTTTAAAATATTATAATAAAAGACTTTGGGTTCAGTTCATGGTGTTCTCTATCTGATGATTTGTGGTATGTGTTGGGTATGTGCTTTCCTATATTGTGCTTAAAATTTTATAAGCTTGTTTATTCATTAGATGGTGATAAGAACATTCTATTCGTAGATTTTTGGTCTATCTTAGGTGATTTGATTCACCATATGTCTAACAAGTTTTCTTGAGGAAAATATATAGAGTTTGCTGGTTCCCCTGCCCTTGGGCCCCAAGTTCACAAACTATGGAGGAGAGATGACCTTATTTGGGCTCCAGGTATTTTATATGGTTTTCTTACTTTGCTAAGGCTGTGGACAATACCATAACTTTCGAAACACATCTGATCTATTGTCATTGTTCATCATTTAAAAAATCTATTTTCTTAAAAAAAAAATTTCACAATCCTTGTATATTTGTATATAACTTGTAAATTATTTTTGTAGAGTAATTTTTTGTAAATAAATTTTTTAAACCTTGTTTTGCAGCAACTGGGGTTTGGGTTTTTATTTTAAATTTTTGTATATATTGGGATTTTGGGTATTCTTATTTTCATTTGTGCAGGTGAGATCCAAGCTATATCAAGAAGATTTGGTGGGGTTTGAACTAGGTCTAGGCCCTTGAAGGTAAGATCTAGTCTCCATTTTTTTTTGCAGGGCCAACATTGAAGAATTTTGTAGCAATTTGGGCTAAATTGAAGATCTAAAGCAAAATAATTTTTTGGCAAGGGTTTCAAGTTTTTTAGGGTCTCCAGGCCCAACGTGGCTTTCTACCCTAGCCGTCTTCCCTCTCCCAGCCTATCTGTAGGCCAATTTTGGCCTTTACCCTTAGACATGGGCATAGTTGCCCTAGCCGTCAAGCCCTAAGGGCTTTTCTCCTTGACCGTAGGCCTATTAGGCCCTGTGTCAACCCTTTTTTGGCCTCTTAGGCCTGGCTGTAGGCCTTAGCAGCCTTCCCTTCCCCTCGGCCTGCCTTTTTCCCTCTCCGTCTGCCCTTGGTTTCCTCCCTAGCCTTGGCCGCATGCCTTAAGGCTCCTTTCTTGCCCTCCACCGCCTTCCCTTCTCCTCCCTAACCCCTGCCGTGGCCTCTCCAAGGCCTCTCTTCCTTTGCTGCTTCTCTTTGAGGGCTCATTCCTTAGGCCGCAGCCCCTCTAGGGCTTGCGGCAGGCTTCTAGGGCCTTCTTCACTTCAATGCAGGCCTATCTAGGCCTTTTTCCCTTGTTGCATCTGCCTCCAAGCCTAGCGCTTGCCCCTTTGAGCCTTAATTTGACCTCTCCTCACCTCATTCCCTCATTGTTGGTGATCACTTGATTTATGAGCTAACAATTGGTGTTGTTGCAGAGATTTTGGGTTTAAAATTTGTGTTTTCATGTGGCATAGATATTGTAAAAAATTTGGAGAAGTTGGGCAAGTTCCTTCAAGGCTTCAAGGTCTAAGGGTTTGATCTCTAAACCCTCTTATTGTCACTGTTTTGCTACGACATTCTAATCTGTTCCTAACAGTGGTAAAATTTTTCATTTAAGTGCCATAATAGTCATTCATAAGTTGCCTAAGACATTAAGGAATTTATTGCATAGGTTGGGGCACTCATAACTTGACTTGTTTTATGAGAATTTGGTGATTGTCACAAGCTTTCTGAGGTCTAATCCTAACAGTGACATAAGTGTCTTTTCATGGTTTGCATCTTCATTTAAAGTGATCTTAAGGAAACAAGTAATTTGGGACTGTTTGGCATACTTGGCATAAGAATAATTCATGAGTTATATACTGCTGTCATAAATTAGCTTACTGCTGTCTTAATTGCTCATTAATTGTCACTTCATATTATTAGAACATAAGGCTTCTATTGTTCATGTTCTAATAGTTCATTGTGGAAAGGATAGTTAGCATTAAAGTAAGTTTATGGTTGGACTAATTGTCATATTGCTTCTATTCTTTCAAAGAAACTAACACATTGATATCTTGTGTAAGCTCCAAAATCTCAGATTTTGCACTTCAATAAACTCACTCTCTAAAGCACTTGACATTAAATCTATCTTGTTAAATTGTGGAGTATCTTGGTTACATCACTTGTGTTTTGGGAGATCTAATTGTTTCTATCAATCTAATTGGCATTGAAGTAACTTGTTCTAATTGTGTTTGAAAGAGCATTAAATCATCTAAATTCTAATTGTTCTTAGGTTGAGGATTTGTGGAATATCTCTTGAATAATTGGTATTAAGAAATCTAATTTGGAAAGCCTCCAAGGACATTGAGATCATTATTGTCTCTTTTGAGTAATTGTCATTGGCACTTCGTATCTCATTGGCTAATTGTTCTAAGTGGATAAGTGCTCTAGTTTCTTTACTTCTTATCATTTGTCATCATTTCTTGATTATATCTTTGTGGGTGATAACTTTATCTTGAACATATTGGTGATCTTTTATTCAAGTGATTATTAAGCAATTGTATCGTGGATATATCTCGTATCATGTTAGCACTTATTAAATTAGCACATACTCTTGTGGTTGAGATTGTCTCTTTTTCCATTGCTAAGTACTTATTGTCATAAATCATAACTCTGTTACTTAAGGACACATTAACAATCGCGCCTAAAGAAACACTCATCCACCTTGGATATCATTCTAAGACTAATTTTGCATTTAATAATTTACCTCCAAGCATAAGCTTGGTTGATAGAAAATAGAACCACCTTTCTCTTCTAGCTTGAGGAGCCTAGCACCTCTTTAGTGGTTAACACAGAGACCTTGCAGTCTTCAGAGCCACAGTATTTGCAGCGCCGAAGGCACCGAGTGGATAGTACCTCAGGGGAGGTATCGCTAATCAACCCTCTGCTTGCTTCCCCATGGCCTCTTTCTCACAACCTACTCTAGATATTAGCTTCAAAATAGTTAAGAGGAATGATACACCTAGAATAGGCATCTAATTAAAAGCAATTAGGATTATTGCATCACACCTAAGTCATAGGATCTGCATAGCATATAGTATAGTTAAGCATTCAAGCAACGATTGTTCATTCGGTCATTTGGTCCTTAATTGATATAAAGCAAGTTGACTCCATAAGGCACTGGTTTCATAAGTAATTTAATTTAATATCTAAAAACTTGCTAATTCAACCAAGTGGCTAGGCCATTCAATCGTGTCTCCCTGACTCGTTGGTTTCCAACTTGTCTCTCATTTCCATCTTCCATATGGACTACCCCCCATAACGTGTTGTTGGGAGATGGCTAGAACAGAGAGATCGGGGATGAGAGTGACAACCCAGACCTGAGTCGTTGTCGCACCGTGCCTGTACAATTTGAGCGACAATAGGACATACCACTTATAGAGGCCACACAAGCCACTTGGAGAGCTCATTACATGCTTGATACCCTAGATGAGAGAGACATCCACCTTGGAGGAGACGTGTCATAACTTGCTCACTATTTTATGCATTGATTGACTTGTCATTTGAGTTGGTTATGAGATATTGTATTTTATTGTTTCCTTGTAGGAAAGAATGGATCTAGAGGACTCCAAGTTATTTTATTATTTCTTCTTGGAGAAAAATGTTGATCTAGAATCCACTATTATTATCTTAGAGTAAAGAAATTTGAGCTAGACTCTATATAAAGGGTATCCCTTCCTCATTTGTACTCATGATTGGATTGATAGGGAAAACATCTCTAAGCTTAGTTTAAGATAATGTAGGAGGTGTATTTGAAGGCAAAAGCAAGCATATGTGAGTCTCTCTTTCCATTTCTCTTATCTCTTGGATGTATTGGGTTTTATGTTGAGTAGCTATTGTATGTAGTTGATGGGATAATCTTTAGTAGGAAAAATTTTTCACATGAGAAGAGGCTAAGTGTGAAGTTGTAAACCCTCCTTAGATCTTGATGTAATTGTGGATAGTGAGGAAGATTTCTGCAACATTAAAACATCTAATGTGGAAAATGTTAATGGATTATTTCATCCTATGAGGTCTTTATCAAATATGTAACTTGTAGCTTAGGCTGTCCATTCACTTGAAGACTATCTTTCTTGGTTCTTTTGTTTATAATCTCATGTTATAGTTCTTCCTTCACTACTGTTGCATGAAATGCCCCCCCCCCTCTCTCGATCTAAACCTGGATCCACGTCCCGTACGGATTTGTGGGGGATTCGCTGCTGGATCAGCGGTTCAGAAATCCAGAACTGCGGATCGGGTCGGAAAACATGGTTCCTGGAATTTTGGAATTGTGCCGTCCTGATTCGCAGTTTCAGATTTTCGAACTAGGGATCTGCCTCAGATTGAGCACAGATCTGTACGGATCCCAAGCGGATCCGATGCCTGACGAGTTGTTTTGCGCAACCAACCCAAATAATTCATTTTTTTTTGTCTAACTTGAGTTGGGGTTGGGTTTAGGTGAGTTAGGGAAATGATAGATGAGAATAAAACTCATTTACCCCTCTCATTTCCTCACTCTTGTATTTTTGGAGAGCTTGGATAAGAGAGGAGAAAGAGAAGAAAAGAGAGATTGGAGAAGAGAGGCTTGAGGAGAGCTTGGAGGAGTGAAGGAGGAGCTAGGAGCAATGAAAGAGGACGAACTTGGAGGAGTAATGAAGGGCTTCCATCTACAAAAGCTAAAGAGGTAAGTGCAAACCCCAAACTCCCTCATTTTTCTATCATTGTTGTTTGTATTTTTTCTCCTCCCTCTCCTACTCTTTCCCATTCTTTCTTCTTGCTCATTTCATTGCAGGTTGTCCATCTATATTCATATTCCAAAATGGTGTTCTTTTGGCTTCTATGTATCATTTCACTTTTGGTTTTCATGATGGAAAGGGGGAGTAGGAATAGAAGGGAAGAAGAACAAGAGGAAAGCGGCCTCCATATGGGTGGCCCAATGTATGATGAGGAGGAAGGGTTTAAAGAGGAAGGTGATGAAGAGAACACTGAAATGCTAGAGGGGAAAGTTGCATTGACACCCTTGTGGAATTTTGTGACCAAACTTCAAAGGGAAAAAGGTGGTGGAAGCTACAAGTTTTTGTGCCCTCATGGTTGTCATGGAGGAAAACCATATAGTGGTTCATATACCTGTGTGAGTTGGCATCTTTGTGGGGTGTTGGACAGTGATGAAAAAATGGGTGTTGTGGGGATAGCAATTTGCCCAAAAGTTCCAACTAAACAAAGAAGAAAATACATCCAAATAGAGGAGGTTGCACAACAAAAATACAAGAAACGAAAAACTCATTCTAAATCAAGTGCCACCTCTATATTTGGTAGCTCATCTCCTCATGGTACTTCTACAACCTCTAAAAGTAGAATAACAATTGGGGATTTCCTGAATGTTGTTGGGAGGGATGATGTGGATGGAAATATGGTCTGGTTTCTTTGTGCTTGCAGTGGACCATTCAATGTGCTTCGCTCTCCTTATTGGCATGATATGGGTAAGGCCATCAACGAAGTCCCAAAAGGATACAAGATCCCCAACTATGAGAAAGCTAGAACAATATTATTAGAAAGAGAAAAAACAAAGGTTCAAAGAGCCTTGACACGTTTTACAAATGAGTGGGTGGATTGTGGGGTATCCATTGTATCATATGGGTGGACAAATGTTAGAAACCCACATTTGATAAATGCTCTTGGTGTTTCTGCTAGTGGTGTACTGTTTCTTGCAAGTCATGAATCCTCCTCCTTCAGTGCAACTTCGCAAAACATTGCAGATCTCTTATTGCAATCAATCAAAGATGTTGGTCCTAATAATGTGGTTCATGATCACTAATAATGCGACAAATTGTAAGGCAACAGGTTAAGCTATTGAGTGTACTCATCCACACATTTTTTGGTCCGGGTGTTTGATGCACACTTTGAACCTTTTGATGCATGATATTGTGAAGCATAAAGAATGTGGATAGATTAATTGTTGAGATTTTGTGTATTTAGGGTAGCATCAATTGTGCTCTAGGTCCCAAATTTTGAGGAAGGACTAGAGTACACTTGATCTACAAGACCCAGAAATGGATTTGGGAAATTTCATCTAGTTTAGGAGATATTAAATTAATTAATTATTTTAATGTATTTCCTAAGTTAAAGCTTAAGAAACTTAAATAATTGAAGTGAATTTAGTTAAACATGTGATGAAATTGTCTTAAGTCACATGGATCAAGCTTTCTTTTAATCTTAGCGGTTGATTAAAGATTTAATCTTGGGCATTGGTTTCCCAACGAGAAAAGTATAAAGGAGAGGCTTGGGGTCATTTGTAAAGACACACAGAAGAAGAGCACTGAAGCTAAGTTGAGATTCTAGGGCGGGGTTGTTAAGAATTCTTAGAAGTGTTTCAGCTGCAGAGAGGGGAATTTAGGCCAAGGGGATGATCTGATACTGGGGTCTAGAATCAGGAAGAGGCAGAGATCAGCTCAGAGAGGCAGCGCAGAAGCAGGAGAACAGTAGTGGCAGCAAGGACAGTGCAGTCCCTCAAGGACAGCTTAATTGTTGCAGGAAACCCTCAAGGGTTACGCAGAGACCCTAAGGGGCAGCGTAAGGTCTACGTCACCTAGTCTGGGGTAATGCAGTACTTTCCGAAGCAGCACTGAGGATCAGAGGGGCTTTAAAGGCTAACGCAGAGGCTTCAGGGGTAGCGCTGGGCTTTCTAGGCCCTAATTTTGGCTAATTTCTGTAACTCTCGTTTGAAGGTGCGGATTAGTCATTATTTTGGCCCTAGATCAGCCAGTGAGCTGTAGATCTATTATTTCTTTGTCGGGTTTTCCAAATTTGGAACCTAGGCTTGTTGTATTCAGAAAAATTCTTAATAATAAAACCCTCCAGCAGCTAGAGACCGATTTTCCTGCATTGGGTTTTTTCGGCGACTATTTGTCCAGAAATAACTATGTCACTTTGTCTATGTGTGCATGAACTTGTTCTAGATCTGAATTGGTGGAGATCTGTTATGTGATTTGCTTCGATTTTAACTTGAATTTATTCAGTTAATAACTTGTCTAAGTAGGAGGAGCATAACTAGATTAACAGTAAAAATTTCTGCATAAAGTGTAATGATTCAGAAATTCCCACATGGTATCAGAGGAATTGCAGATCTAGAAGGGTCACCAGCAAGATTCTGAAGGATTTAGCTGCAGGAAGCTGCTGGAAAAGCAACATAAACACAGATCTGAAGGGATAATGCAGTTTTCAGAGGCAGATTCACGCAGAGGGAAGAGTGACGCAGTCTAACGCTTCTCCTAGCAAGCCCTCGCAATTACTGCGTAGAGGCAGCTCAGAAACAACGCTGGATTAGTTTGAAGCCTGCTAGTGTGGTGTAGATCTGAATCTGTCAGATCCAGAAAAGACTAAAGAAAAGATGCAGAAATTCAGAAGGTGTTGGTGGGGTTAAATTTCTGAAGTTTTCATATTTTTAGCCTTAGCACAAGTGACAAAGAGCAGGAGGAGATCAATTTATCAGAGAGTTTTTAGCCAAAAGAAACTTGAAGTTTGATCAGAGGATCAAAGAAAGTTGAATCAGTGTTGATATGGCAGATTTCCAAGGAGGGAAATCAGTTGTCAGAGGGAGCAGAAGGTGTCTGTATCACCAAGGGCCTTAGATCCATTTCTCTGGCAAAGAGAAAAGGAAGTTTCGACACATTCTGAGCAGATGGCTCCTCGTGGACTGCATGATCAGAATAGGCTGGATGGCCTCTCAAACTTTTCAGTTTGGAAGGCAAGGATCCTGATAGTCCTTGAGGCATACAATCTTAAAGACCATGCAGAACAAACTCTGGCCACACCGACAGATCCGAATCTCCTTTAGAAGCATAAGGAGGCTGCTGGGCATGCAAGCGGCTGATTATGGATGGAATCAAGGACCATATTGTACCATACATAACTGATAAGAAGACAACTAATGAGATGCGGAAGGCCTTGATCTCCCGATATGAGGGAAAATCTGTCCAAAGGAAGATGCTGTTGGACACACAGATGAGGTCATTCATGATGGCCAAGGGAGAAGACATGGAGTATTTCCTCTTCAGATTGCAGTCGATCGGAGATTAGTTGACCGCAACTAGTGCTAAGGTGGAAGACGATGTGATGGTTAGGACTGCCCTCAATACAGTCATAGACGAGTGGGGAACCTTTGTCCAAAGTATCTTGGGCAGAGCGGACCTCCCAGATTGGGACAGCTTGTGGTCAGTTCTGCGTCAAGAAGAACTCCACAGATTCACCAAGAAGAAGTATAGTTCTGGATTGAGCAGAGTGAAGAAGGAAGATGAGGAGGATGCAGCCTTGGCATCGAAGAAGCAGCCAGAGAAGAAGAAGGATCTCTCAAAGATTAAGTGCTTCCAGTGTGGTGAAATAAGACATTTTGCCAGCAATTGTTCTCAGAAGAAAAAGGACAAGGAAGCATCTTCTTCCAAAGCTGCGGTGGTAGATGATGGGTCGGAAGATGGGACAACCATGAATGCTCATGAACCACGGAGGTGGGGTGACATGGATATGTAGAGGAGCTACATAGAAGAGAAGACGGGAACCTTGAGCAGCTCATCTCTTGGATCACATGCGAGCTACGACAGCCTTAATACAATAGCGGGACAAGTGGAGCAGTGGGTGCATAGATCATAGATGAAGCAGAGGTAGATCTGAAGACTAGGAGGAGCAGTGCAGAGAAGAGCAACAACAACGTAGAAGCAACAGCAGCGTAGAGGCTAATGTGACTTCATCAGCGCAGAGCAGAGTTGCTTACGCAGTGCAAAGCTGCAACAACGTAGAAGGCTTCAGAGGGACAGTGCAGTGCAGCAGCAGCGTGAGAGATTTCAGCACAAGGGGCTGATGTGACTTCAGTAGTGCAGAGGGAGACTGCTTATGCATTGCAGAGCTGTAGATGTGCATCATCCTTCAAATGCGAGCACAGGTCTGTAGTCTATGGGGCTTCAGTGATAAAGATGCAGCCCATCTGACTTGTCTATCAAAGACTGGGTAGGAGATTCAGTTGTTTCTCTCAACAATTGAAGTTGTAGTGCAGCAGATCAGTAGTGGCAGTGCTGTGAGCAACACAAATGCAACATATTGAGAGGGAGTTGCAGTGCAGAGGTTGCAGTGGCAGTGACAGAGTCATGGGCAGTAGTAGAGAATGGCAGCAACAGTGCAGAGTTGAGTGGCAGAAGGCCAAGCATCAACAACACAAATCCAGTACCCAAAGTCTTGTAATGCATAGTGTGATGTATTGCTAGAGCACACCCTTGATGCTAAGAGGGAGTGTTGAGATTTTGTGTATTTAGGGTAGCATCAATTGTGCTCTAGGTACCAGATTTTGAGGAAGGACTAGAGTACACTTGATCTACAAGACCCAGAAATGGATTTGGGAAATTTCATCTAGTTTAGGAGATATTAAATTAATTAATTATTTTAATGTATTTCCTAAGTTAAAACTTAGAGAACTTAAATAATTAATGTGAATTTAATTAAACATGTGATGAAATTGTCTTAAGTCACACGGATCAAGCTTTCTTTTAATCTTAGGCATTGATTAAAGATTTAATCTTGGTCGTTGGTTTCCCAACGAGAAAAGTATAAAGGAAAGGCTTGGGGTCATTTGTAAAAACACACAGAGGCAGAGCACTGAAGCTAAGCTGAGATTCTAGGGTGAGGTTGCTAAGAATTCTCAGAAGTGTTTTAGCTGGAGAGAGGGGAATTTAGGCCAAGGGGATGATCTGATCCTGAGGTCTAGAATCAACAATAGGTAGAGATCAGCTCAGAGAGACAGTGCAGAAGCAGGAGAGTAGCAGCAGCAGCAAGGACAGCGCAGTCCCTCAAGGACATCGTAATTGTTGCAGGAAACCCTCAAGGGTTACGCAGAGACCCTAAGGGGCAGTGTAAGGTCTGCGTCACCCAGTTTGGGGTAACGCAGTCCTTTTCGGAGCAGCGCTGAGGATCAAAGGGGCTTCAGAGGCTGACGCAGAGGCTTCAGGGGCAGCGCTGGGGTTTCTAGGCCCTAATTTTGGCTGAGTTCTGTAAATCCCATTTGAGGGTGTGGATCAGTCATTATTTTGGCCCTAGATCAGCCAGTGAGATGTAGATCTATTATTTCTTTGTTGAGTTTTCCAGATCTGGAACCCAGGCTTGTTGTATTCAGAAAATTCTTAATAATAAAACCCTCCAGCAACCAGAGACAGGTTTTCCCGCATTGGGTTTTTCCGGGGACTATTTTTCGAGAAATAACTGTGTCACTTTGTCTATGTGTGCATGAACTTGTTCTAGATCTGAATTGGTGGAGATCTATTACGTGTTTTGCTTCGATTTTAACTTGAATTTATTCAGTTAATAACTTGTCTAAGTAGGAGGAGCATAACCAGATTAACAGTAAATAATTTCTGCATTAAGTGTAACGATTAAAAAATTCCCACATTAATGAGCTTTACAAGAGAGGGAAACAACTCTTTAAATTTATCACAGGGTATACAAGGGTAAACTACTTTTATGGCACTTACTCCACATTGTTGTTGCTTAAACTTTCAAAAACAAGGTTTGCAAGTTATTACCTCACCTTTAGGCGACTAGTGAAACTGAGACAAACTTTAACTAAAATGGTGACCTCTGAATCATGGGAGGAAATTAGCACTGATAGAGATGGTGCTAATGTAGCCAAGGACACTATTCTTGACGATTACTTTCGGTCATAGATTAAATATGTTTTCCAATTCACCAAACCAATTTATTACATGATCAAGTTTGTAGATTCAGATTGGCCAATAATTGGGGAGGTGTATGAGCAAATGGATAGCATGTTGGGGCAGCTTAAAGACATTGTTGAGCCTAGAGATATCACCTTGTACAATTATATTCGTGCAGATGTGGAAAGACAATGGGATATGCTAAATGTTCCATTGCATGCCTTAGCATATGTTTTGACACCTAAATACTATCATCCATCATGGCTTTCAACACCAACACCTGGGGGGGGGAGCAGGAAAAAACCACACCTAGATCTAGGGGTTCTAGAAGGTTATATGAAAGCATTGTATAAATTAGTCTCTATTGAGGAGTCTCCCATGCTACGGAAACATTTGAGCAACTATGCGATTAGCGCTGGTCCATTTGGGAGCATGCATGCAATTAGAGATCGAGAAAATTTTTCTTCTCTTGAGTGGTGGAACATGCATGGAGGTCCTACTCCACTTCTACAATCTTTGGCATTGCAGGTGCTATCATAAGTGGTAAACACTTATTCTGGAGAGAGGTGTTGGAGTTCGTATTCTTTCATCCATAGTGTTAAAAGGAACAAGTTAATTTTAGACTGGGCAGAGAGCTTGGTTTATGTTCACTTAGATCGGGAAAAGAGCTTGGTTTATGTTCAATGCAGCTTGCGATTGTTGTCCCATTACCGTGATGATGCAGAGACTAATAATGACCTGAAGGTTTGTGTCAGAAATCCATAGGAGCCCAATTTGGAGGATGGAGTGTTGCGATTAGAGCAATTAGAGCATGCTCTTATCTAGGATGATGATGATTAATTTGAGATGCCACCCCCATCCGGTCCCTTGGTTCCTAGGTTCCATGCTTCAACACCAATAGAAGGGGCTTCATCTTCATTAGTTCCACTACCACAACTTCCAGAGCCACCATTTTCTTCATTGCCACCACGTGGAGGCTCACGTCTTGTTTGTGGTGGAAGGAGGAGAGATTAGTAGATATATTCATAGTTTACTATTGTCATAGGTTAGACTTGTAGTCTTGTTGTGAATTTGAACTTTTTTGTCTTACTCTTCCTAGTTCAGTGTGTACTTGAGTCTTGGTGGTGGCCAAGTGGCCTATTTTGTAAACATTATTATTTGAATTTTGAAGTTTGAACATGACTCATGTTGACAGTTTCTCACTTGCTAGATAAGTTACTTGAATGTTTGATGATTTTGTCTTCTAAATGTTTTATGTTTTATGATATGCTTAAAATTTGATGTATGTTAGTAATTGCTAGAATCTAGACGGTTGATGCTCAAATAATTAATCATTGATGTACAATGAAATCATGGATGCCATATTTATATTGATTTATATAAAAAATATGCATGTTTTCATCTCTTCTACAACTAATTTGGTATTTGGGATGTTTTTATTGAATATAAATGCAAATATATATATATATATATATAGTAGATGCTTTTGAGACGCTTCACTTCCTAGATTTTTGGAAAATGACGCTTCCGCGTCCCCGCTTCCAAAAAACATCCCCGCTTCGTGTAATGTTGGTTGCAAATTATTTATTGGCTATATAATCTTAGCTTTGATGGTGCATCTTATATAAGGACCCTCATCTACTCTCATCACCCACAAGGTCTATTTCGACTAGTAATGGCACATTGTTGGTGATTTGACTACATCTTGTTCCACCAAATGCCAAACCCTCTTCATTTGTATTATTTGACTCCATACACCTGGATTGCCATTGGTCTTAGTAACCTAGCATCATCTATTTCTATAAAGTATAATATACATTTACTTACAAAAAAACCCCCCTTTGTGGTGGAGAAGTGTGGGCCTAAAGTGAGAGAAGGGTTTTTGTGGTGACAATGGGATACCTTCCTAAGTTTCTTAAGTTGCACTTGTGTTGTAGGTATTTTACCATTTAAATTATAGATTTGGGAGGTAACAAGTCTTTTGATAAATATTGATCGACAACCCACATATCCATGTTTTATGACAAGGATTGGGATGAGAAGCAATATTGGACTGCCACCTAACTATGCAACCTATTGCTGCCTTAATCCACACCTGGGATTATTGTGGAGAAAATATTTAATTCCACTTGGTGTGGCCTTAGGGCAAGTCTTGAGTTGAGGTTGTCACTCAATTCTCAACTCCTTCGTCTAGGCTTACTTCTAGTGAAGCCAAGGGGGGTGGACCCTAAAAGATATAAGGCTCAACTAGTTAAGTTAAGTTATAGGAGTTAGTAACAATGTTGCATGAAGCAGAGATGAAGTGGGGATGTTTTTTGGAAGCGATGCGTCATTTTCCAAAAGTCTAGGAAGCAAAGCGTCTCAAAAGCATCTACTATATATAGATTATATTTTTTGCATTTATATTTAAAAAAACACATCCAAACTACCAAATTAGTTGTAGAAGATATGAATGCACGAATATTTGTACGTAAATCAAGAGAGATATGGCATCGATTGTACATCAATGATTAATTATTCAAGCATCAATGATCAACCATCTAGATTCTAGCAATTACAAACATACATCAAAATTTTAAGCATATCATAAAACATAAAACATTTATAATATATCTACTAATTTCTACTCCTTCCACCATGAACACTACGTGAGCCTCCATGTGGTGGCAGTGAAGAAGATGGTGGTTGTGGAAGTTGTGGAATGGATGAAGATGAAGCCCTTGCTATTGGTGTTGAAGGATGGAACCTGGGAACCATGGGACCAGATGGGGGTGGCATCTCAACTCGATCATCATTATCCTGGATAAGAGCATCCTCCAATTGTTCTAATTGCAACACTCCATCCTCCAAATTGGCCTTCTCTAGATTTTTGTCCCAAAGCTTAAGGTCTTTATTATTCTTTGCATCCTCATAGTAATGTGACAACAATCACAAGTTGTAGTGAACATAAACCAAGCTCTCTGCCTGATCTAAATCTAACTTGTTCCTTTTAACACTATGGATGAAAGAATAAGAGCTCCGACACCTCTCTGCAGAAGAAGTGTTTACCACCTGTGATAGCACTCGTAATGCCAAAGTTTATAGAAGTGGAGTAGCACTTCCATGCATGTTCCATCACTCGAGTGAAGAGAAATTCTCTCGATATTTAATTGCATGATTACTCCCAAATGGACCAGTGCCAAGTGTATAGTTGCTCAATTGTTTTTGTAGCATGGCTGACTCCTTCTCATCAAGGACTAATTTATCCAATGCTTTCATATAACTAGATAGACCTCTGGATCTAGGTGTGGTTTTCTCCTGCTCCCCCTCTACCCCCCAGGTGCTGTGTTAGGTCCCTATATTACTAATATAGTCCCTTATTGTTGTTAGTGTAACCCCCTTATTGTTATTATTGTACCCTTGTAACTCCCATATTGTTATTATTGTGCCCTTAAATTATTATTGTTAGGTCGGCTAGGATTACATTGTGGCCCCACTAGGATTACATTGTGGCCCCATGGACTCTATATATAGAAAGGAGGTTTTGTAATTTGTATCATCCAAGATTTGTTCATTCATGTAATGTATTGGAGGTTGCCCCCTCGAAGTGGCTTATTTCTAAGGCGTTGATATCTCTTTTTCTTCTATTTTTGGAGCTGGTTACACAACATTTGGTATCAGAGGTTGGGATTCTAGGGTTTCGCTGCTCCAAACAGGTCATCGTGGCATTTTCGCTATAACTTTTTTTCTACGAAGTTTCAGAAGCTGAAATTTTTAGGGTGCGAAGAAAAAATCCTGAGGAAGATTGTGTAAAAATTTCCGTGTTTGGTTCGCAATAATTTCGGAGATATGATCTGTGGAAGTCAGGTATTTGTTCAGGCTCCTAAACAGGTCATCGTGGCATTTGTGCTATAAATTTTTTTTCTACGAGTTGAATCTGAAATTTTAGGCGCGAAAATTTGAAATCTGAGAAACTCGTTACATTTGAAACTTAGTTACTTAATATTTTTGGAATATGATCATGGAAGGTAGTGCTTTGGGCTCTGAATTTCATCTCAAAGCGGTGATTGTGGGAAAATCTTCATAACTCTCTCTGTGAGCATCAGATTGAGTCATAGTAAAAGTGGTCAGCTCAACACGATTGTAGTTTCTTTGCTATCAATTTCTGAGCTAAAAGATGAAACCGTGACACGTGGCAAGTCGTACAAGTTCGCTCTACTGAACCAGTCCATAATTAGGTCATTGTGGGAGATTGGACATAACTTTGCCTTGGAGAATCCAAATCAAGTCAGACTTGTGGCATTTGAAAGATAATTCAGAAGGCTACCTCAGTTCCAAATTTCAGATATTGAAGAGCCGCAATCACAGAGATAATCCAATTTCAATATCGAGCTCCTCAAAAGCAAGAAAAAGGTGTGTATTTGTTTTCCGAATTGCATAAGTCTTGTTTGAAGAATCAATTTGAATTGATTCCAAGGGCATATTGTAGAATAGATATCAGTATTGGGTTCTAAAAAAATGCCCCGTAAAAATAATTCAACACCCATTAAGCCTTCAGAAGGCTCTACTATGACTCATGAAGATGAAGAATTGCAACATGATCTATCAAAATTACAAGAGCAAATGCACCAAATTTCGCTCTCACAAAGAGCAGCAAAAAATGAAATGGAAGTTTTGAAGAAAGGCGTGGAAGCAAATATGGATTTTGTGAAGAATAATATGGATGGTTTGAAGAAAGACGTGGAATCTAAGATAGATGACATGGAAGCTGGCATGGAATCTAAAATGGAAAACATGAAGAATGATCTAAAAGCAGACATAGAAGGTTTGACAAAGTTGATACAAGAAATGTTTCCTAATGGTGAAAAGATAATAGAGGAAACTCATGATGAGAACAAAATAAATGTTAATCGTGATTTCATAAACTCTAATGTTGGCGGGAAGAACCACCATATTCCAAAAATGGATATGAGGAAGTTTGATGGAAAGGATCCTGTAACATGGATACTACAGATGGAGCAATATTTTGATCTCCATAACGTGCAAAACACACAAAAGATATGCATTGCAACTTTACATTTAGAACAAAATACATTTGTATGGTATCGATGGCTTTGCTCCCGTAAAAAAATTGTCACTTGGTCAATTTTTACGGAGGAAATGATAGCACATTATGAGGATACAAAGAGCAACACCTTCTTTAGCCAATTGATAAATCTCAAACAAAAGGGTTTAGTGGGGGAGCACATTGAGGACTTCCAAAAATTGAATATAAGGGTAACTGATATTCCAGAGGAACACAGGATTGATCTCTTCATAGGTACTTTAAAGGATAACATCCAACATGAAGTTCATGTTTTGGAACCTAATTCATTGGCCAAGGCATTGAGGTTGGCAAGAAAAATTGAATGTAAAATTATGGCGACAAGGAAGCCTACCACTCACTTCTATAAAGAAGGAAGTGTTGCTACGCCTAGATTTCCACAACCTACAAGGTTGACACCACAAAAATTGGAAGAAAAAAGAGCGAAAGGGCTTTGCTACAATTGTGATAGAAAATACACTAAAGGTCATAAGTGTGCTGAGAAGAAATTATTTTACATAGATTGTGAAGAGGAAGAAGAAAATGAACAAGAAGAGGATATACACCAAGAACCAGCCCTAGAAGAGGAAGAAATGAGTCCGGCCATATCGTGTAATGCATTGGCAGGAATTACCACTCCTCAAACTCTCAAGATAGAAGGACATATCAAGAAGAAAAAGGTAATAGTGTTGATTGATTCAGGTAGCACCCATAACTTTATTCATTGTAAGGTAGCCAAGGAATTAAATTGTTTCCTATACCCAGCACCAGAATGTCAAGTGATGGTTGCAAATGGAGGAACTATAAATTGCTCTATAAAATGCCATAATATCAAGCTAACCATGGGGGAATATGTATTGACTAGTCCAATGCTTTCCATTCCTATGGGAGGTGCTGATGTTGTACTAGGAGTACAATGGTTACAATCTTTGGGGGCGGTAGCTTTTAATTTTCAAGAACTTTTCTTGAAATTTTTTTCAGAAGGAAAGGAAGTCGAATTACGGGGTATCGCAGGGAAGCCAGGAAGGATAATAAGCTCTAATGTCATGACAAAGCTTCTAAAGAAAGAACAGTGAGGCGTAATTGCACAATTATGCTCACTAGAAGTTCCAACATCAAAATCATCTATTTCTGCAGATCTCCAACAAGTCTTGGAAAATCATTCCAAGGTGTTTGAAACTCCCAAAGGACTCCCACCTATTTTTGATCATGATCATGCTATTCATTTGATTCCAGGAAGTGTTCCTCCAAACATCAGGCCTTATAGATGTCCTTACTTCCAAAAGAGCGAAATTGAACGTATGATTGCAGAAATGTTAGAGGCGGGTATAATTCAACCTAGTCAAAGTTCTTTCTCTGCTCCTGTAGTATTGGTACACAAGAAGGATGGATCATGGCGAATGTGTTCGGATTATAAGGAGCTCAATAAGCTCACCATTAAAGATAAATTTCCCATTCTTGTGATTGATGAATTATTGGATGAATTACATGGAGCAATTTATTTTACCAAGTTGGATCTTTGTTCAGGATATCATCAAATTAGAATGAAGACTGAAGATATTCCAAAAATAGCATTTCGAACTCATGAGGGTCATTATGAATTTTGGTCATGCCTTTTGGCCTTACCAATGCACCTTCTACATTTCAAGGGTTGATGAATTCCATTTTCAAACCCTTCCTTAGAAAATTTGTGCTAGTATTTTTTTATGATATACTAATCTACAACAGGTCTTGGAAGGATCATGTTGAACATGTTGACAGGCTGCTCAAACTATTGCAGGAGAAACAATTATATGCAAAAACATCCAAATGTTTCTTTGGGGTACAAGAGGTGGAATATCTAGGTCATATTGTATCTCATGAGGGTATTAAGGTAGGCCCTAACAAAATTAAAGCCATTAAGGAATGGAAAGTCCCCACAACCATAAAGTAGTTGCGAGGATTTATCAGGTTTATTATCGCAAGTTTGTTAAGAATTATGGGAGAATAGCAACACCTCTAATAACATTATTGAAGAAAAATGCATTTTCATGGACTCCTGAAGTAACTAAGGCCTTTGAACATCTTAAAGAGGCAATGTGCCTAGCACTGGTCTTAGCTACGCCAAACTTCACAAAAACCTTTATTGTGGAATGTGATGCCTCAGGAAATGGAATTGGTGCTGTTTTAATGCAGGAAGGAAGACCCATTGCTTTTGAAAGTCGTCTAATCAAAGGAAAGTATTTACAGAAACCTATTTATGAGAAGGAAATGTTAGCAATACTGCATGCACTAAAGAAATGGCGAACTTACCTAATGGGAAGACACTTCAAGGTAAAACCGATCGTGATAGTCTTAAACACTTTTTGGAACAAAGACTATCATCAGAAGAGCAGAAAAAATGGGTCACAAAGATGTTGGGTTATGACTTTGAAATAATCTACAAAAAAGGAAAGCTTAATGTTGTTGCAGATGCACTCTCAAGAAAGAATGAAGAGGTGGAAGCATTGCTTTGTGCCATTTCTATTATCCAACCAGATTGGATAACCTAAGCAAGAGATGAATGGAAGAAGGACAAAGATGTATGGACACTCATTCAAAAGTTGCAGCAAGATCCTAGTACATCTGATACATTTAGTTGGAAAAATGATTCCTTATGGTACAAAGATCGCGTATATCTTTGTAAGAATTCCCAACTAAAACAAAAGATTCTTCTGGAATTGCACACTTCTCCTTTAGGAGGACACTCAGGATTTTTAAAAACTTACCACAGGGTGAAGAAAGAATTTTTTTGGGATGGTCTTAAATCTGATATTCGAAAGTTTGTGGCGGAATGTTTGGTTTGCCAGTAGAATAAAGTGGAAACAATTAAGACCCCAGGACTTCTACAACCTTTATCCATTCCAAGTTAACGTTGGGAGGAGATTTTAATGGATTTTATAACAGGTTTACCTAAGTCAGAAGGAAAGAGTGTCATCATGGTGGTAGTTGATAGACTTACCAAGTATGCACACTTTTGTGCATTATCTCATCCATTTAAAGCAAGTACAGTTGCTACTACATTTATGGACAGAATTCAAAAGCTACATGGAAGCCCAAGGGTTATTGTGAGCGACAGAGATCCCATTTTTACTGGAAATTTTTGGACGGAGTTATTTTCTTGTTTGGGTACTCAATTAGCTCATTGCTCAGCTTATCATCCTCAATCTAATGGTCAAACTGAGATAGTAAATAAATGTTTGGAAAGATATCTTCGTTGTTTTGTATCTGATAAACAAACACAATGGGTCAAGTGGTTACCTCTCGCCGAATGGTGGTATAACACTTCCTTCCATACTGCAGCAAAAATGACCCCATTTATGGCACTTTATGGATATCATCCACCATCCATCACATCATATCTAAGAGAAAATTCGAAGGTTCAAGCAGTGGAAGATCACATCGAGCATCAACAAGAAGTTCTCCAACTCTTAAAGGATAACCTGACTTTGGCACAAAATCAAATGAAACAACAAGCAGATCAACATCGCAGCGAGAGAAGTTTTGATGTAGGAGATTGGGTATTTTTACGGCTACAACCATACAAACAAATGTCCCTTAAGCAAGCTAAGAAGGATAATAAATTATCGCCAAAGTACTATGGTCCTTACAAGGTGTTGCAAAATATTGGTACTATGGCATACAAATTGGAGCTTCCTGCTTCTTCACGAGTGCATCCAATTTTCCATGTTTCATGCTTAAAGAAGGTTATAGGTGAAAATCTTCCAGTTCAAACAATATTGCCAGAACTTGATGAGGAAGGAAAATCATATTGGAACCTGAAGCGGTCATGGAAACAAGAACTCGACAGCTACGGAATCGATCAATTTCAGAGTATCTCATCAAGTGGAAGAACTTACCCACTGAAGATTCTACATGGGAGGATGAGAATTTTATACAGAAGCACCCGGAGCTACTCAAGCGTTGAGGACAACACTTTTTTCAAGGAGAGGGGCATGTTAGGTCCCTATATCACTAGTATAGTCCCTTATTATTGTTAGTGTAACCCCCTTATTGTTATTATTGTACCCTTGTAACCCCCATTTTGTTATTATTGTGCCCTTAAATTATCATTGTTAGGTCGGCTAGGATTACATTGTGGCCCACTAGGATTACATTAAGGCCCCATGGACTCCTATATATAGAAAGGAGGTTTTGTAAATTGTATCATCCAAGAATTGTTCATTTATGTAATGTATTGGAGGTTGCCCCCTCGAAGTGGCTTATTTCTAAGGTGTTGATATCTCTTTTCTTCTATTTTTGGAGCTGGCTTCACAACATGCTGGTGTTGAAAGCCATGATGGATGATAGTATTTAGGTGTGAGAACATATGCTAAGGCATGCAATAGATGGTTTAGAATTTCCCATCATTTTTCCACCTTTGCACGAGTATAATTGTACAAGGTGATATTGTTAAATTTATATAACCATGGTATGTTCTATGGTTAATGCAATTTATTTCAATCTTTCTTATTAGCCCAATTCAGATTGGCAATCACATAACCATTGATAGTAAATGCTGATAGAACATAACGGCAGAAGACAAGCCAATACAAGATGCAAGAGTTTGTAATTCTTCTTATTCAGCAAAGATAGAGAAAAATGTTTGTTACAACAGTCAACAGGATGCCCTAGCCAGCAAAAACTTTGCTAGTCAAACTGACCCTTTCAACCTCCAAATAGGTCCAGTCAAACTTGGTCAAAGTCAACTTTCCTTCATGGTCAAACTCACCCCAAAAACTAGTCCACAAAACAGTCAACGCACCAGTCAAATCTGTGGTCAAATCAGTCAACGTTGCAGTCAAGGGTCAACGGTTGACCTCGATTTTTGTTCCCTCCAATGCGACCTTCCAAAATCGGAACTTATGAGCAGAAAACACAGTTAAACAATGAGGGTTGACCCAAAGTCAATGCTGGTCAACGCTGCCAGAAAAACCCTAAAATAGTTTGAAAATTGCAGCTTCTTGTTTCACATGTGTGCAGGAGAGAGAAGCCTCTTTAAGGCTGTACAAACCAATCAGATGAGAGAGAGATGTGTGAGATGAGTTGATGATTGAATGAGCATCATGTCTCTCCAATTTATATCCATGACTGGGGGTGAGTGATACATCTGTTGGGGCTTGTGAGCGTACATTACAATTCTGGTTGACCTTGACAATTTGCACGTGTGGATTCAAAATATAAGTTCTACTCATGCAAACAAGATGATCTTCAGATCAATCTTGTACCTCTTCGAAAGAGGAATCCAACAAAAATATCATCTCCATCATATGAGCAATACAACATGGAGTTTGGACCTAGTTTCCCAAAATTATCACTCCCTCTCAACTAGGGAGAACTCCATCTGTCCACCTGTGCAATCCTGTCATCCAGTACCATCATGTACTATCATAATCGTCATCATCATGCAATCCTGTGTCATCCCGCTTTTAGTGCTTTGCTGGCTCTTCTCTGCAAACGAACGAGAGTGAGTTACAAAGACATCACTCTCCATTGACCCGAAGTCAGTCTAGAGGTAAAAACCTCAACCAGACTCGAGTGAGTCACATACTGACCCGAAGTTAGTTTAGAGGTAAGAACCTCAACCATACTTGATCCAAGATCTAGTTGTTGGACACATCCCATCCTAGACATAGAGAGTACGACAATCCTTGATGCATCCATCAGTCATGCTATCGGTCTCTATCCTCATTTCTAAACTCTTTGGCCAAATGAGAGGTACTTCCCATGAGTCCTAGACTCCATGGGTAGGATGCATGTGGGGCATAGATCAAAGAGAGGGTGAACCAGCTCAATATCATAATGGTGGGGAAGAAGCACACCAACAATGTAAGGCGAACCTCGCCCTATGGTTGCTTATAGCTCCAAGAAGCTATCCCCAAGCCCCCTCGAGCTCCTAGAGATCATAGTCCAACTCAGGCGAGACCCTCAAGATAAGTTCTGTCCACGATACCAAGCTTCTCACCGAAGGTTAAGAATTTGAACTTCCCCAAGGGCTTCGTGAGAATATCTGCGACCTGCTCATCAGTCTCAATGTGATGGAGCCTTACGACGCCTCGCTGTACCATGTCCCAGACAAAGTGGTACCTAATATCAATATGCTTGGATTGGTCGTGGAACACAGGATTCTCAGAAAGACGAATCCCACTTTGGTTATCACAAAGGATAACGGTGGTATCCAACACATGTCCAAACAACTCACTGAAGAGATTTCTCAACCAAATAGCTTCACAACAGGCCATACTTGCTGCAATGTATTCGGCCTCGACATTGCTGAAAGCAACCGATTTTTGCTTCTTGCTCATCCAAGATATTGAAGCAGAAGCTAAAGTGAAGCAACATCCAGATGTGCTCTTACCATCCACCACACTACTTGCCCATTCAACATCGGTATATCCATGGAGCCTCATACTCCCAGTAGTGTATCTTAGCCCATGGTTGATTGTGCCCCGAAGATATCTCAAGAGATTATTGGCACTAAATTCAGTGAATGTGATGAGGCTTGACCATATATTGACTCAACGTGTTCACTACAAAACATATGTTCAGACGTGAGTTCACTAAGAACATCAAGGCCCCCACGAGTTGACGATACTCGGTGGGATTTCCCAACTCGGGCCCAACAACACTTCCACACAACTTTTTAAAGTTGAGTTCCATCGGAGTAGTCATGGACTTGCAGTCCACCATTCTAAATCTCTCCAATAGCTTCACGACATATTTTCCTTGAGAAAGGAAAATCTCACCTGGCTTTTGCCAGACCTCCAAGCCTAGGAAATAGTACATCAGTCCTATGTCGTTCATCTCGAACTCGGAAGCTAGCTCCCTCTTACATTGATAAATGAGAGGGTGAACACCTGTCAGAAAGAGATAGTCCACATAGAGAACCAGAATGAGAGGCTTGTCATTATCAACCTTAAAATAAAGTTTTGGATCAACATCACTTTGAGTGAAGCCCAACTTCATCAAGTAGCTATCGATCCTCTCATACCAAGCCCTCGGGGTTTGCTTCAACCCATAGAGGGCTTTCTTCAACTTTCATACATGTGTGTCTCTATCTTGGACTTTGAACCCAAGAGGTTGTTCCACATAGACCTCTTCCTTGATTGAACCATGTAAAAAGGCAGTCTTCACATCCATTTGATGGAGACTCCATCCTTGCATTGCAGCAAGGGAAATGATTGAACGGATGGTGGTATAGTGGGCAACAGGTGCAAATATATCATCATAATCTATGCCTTCCTTTTGAGAGAAGCCTAGGGCAACAAATCTTGCCTTGTACTTTTCAGCACTTCCATCGGCTCCATGCTTGATCTTGTAGAGCCATTTCGAGGTGACAATAGATTTGTCCTTCGGTATAGGGACCACATCCCATACATCATTCTTCATGATTGACTCATATTCCTCGTGCATAGCATCCTTCCAAATTTGATTCTTTACGACTTCTTCAAAAGTTCCAGGCTCATATTGTACAATAGTACTCATGGCTGCTAGGTACCCTTGCTACCTATTTGGCTTCTTACTTTCACGGAATGTTCCCCTAGGAGCAGCATGTCCCTCAGCATCTTCAAGAGTGTCTCTTAGCCATGAAGGTCTTCTTTTATTTGAAGAAGGTGGATCTATAAGATCCATTGGAGCTTCAACATTGGGCATCGATTCATCTTTCGGTTCTTCCTGCCTTCCAGCTTCTTCTTCTTCTTTGTCTTCCTTTGAGATAGGAAGATCCTTGACTTTCATGAGGGGAGCATCTTCGTCGAAGGTGACATCATGGCATATCTCCACTTCTCTTTGACCAGGCACATAGATCCTATATGCCTTCAAGGTTTCACTGTAACCCACAAACGTTCCCTTCTTCCCGGAAGCATCCATCTTGCTCCTCTTTTCTTTCGTTACATGAAAATAGACGGGACTTCCAAAAACTCTAAAATGAGAGACATTAGGCTTCTTACGAGAGAAGACTTCTTCGGGAGTTTTGGAGTCCAATGCAGAATGTGGGCATCTATTTTGAACATACACAACAATGTTGGCAACTTCTCCCCATAGAAACTTTGGAAGACCTTGGCCATAAAGCATGGTACCGACAACTTCCAAAATGGTTCTATTCTTCCTTTCAGCAACACGATTTTGCTCGGGAGTGTACATAGTGATAGTCTCTCTCTTAATGCCAGCTTCCCTACAATAGTCATTGAATTCATTCAACTCATACTTGATTTTCAACCAAGGCCTTGAAGGTACAAAACCACTTGAATGCTTCGTCCTTCTTCTTCAAAAAGTATATCCAAGTTTTGCGGGAGAAGTCCTCTATAAATGTGATATAATATAAGCATCCTCCCAAGGATGTTACGGGCAACATACTAGATAGATCAGAATGTATCAATTGCAAAATATCATGTCTTCGTGACACTTGAGGGGAATGGTCCCCTTGTATGCTTTCCTTCGGTACAACCCTGACATACACCTTCATGATCATCTTTGAAATCGGGCATCCCTGTCACTGCCTTCCTTGCTTCAGGAAGGGCTTTGTAATGAAGGTGTGCAAACCTCCGGTGCCATAGCTTGGATTTGAAGCGTTGTGTCACATGTCATGGCCCCTAGCAGACTTCCTCCAACCTGATAGAGTGTATCAATTATAAAACCAAGGGTGAACGCTTCTTTGAAGTTTCTCTTCCAAATGCGTACCTTTCCATCGATGAATGCCACCTTGAATCCTTTGTCTTCCATTGTCGAGATAGACACTAGATTCTTCTTTAAGTCGGGTACATACAACACATCTTGCAAGCGGACGACTTGACCTTGATTTAGATGAAGGGTAAGAGTCCCTGTCCCTTTCACGAGATAGGTGTCGTTGTCTCCAAGGATAATTTCCAAATTAATATCCTTTTCAATCAAATTAGAGAGGGCTTCCTTAAATCCAGTGAAGTGCCTTGAGGCACCACTATCAATCAACCAATTGTTTAGGGTGTCGAAAGGAGATGCAATAGAGAGGGCAGATATAAGAATATATTCATTTTTCCTATCAACAGCATTAGATTCACCATACCTGGAATTCCTTGACGTCTTGAAAGGTTGCCCATTTCCACTTCGATCAGAGGGAGCCTTCCTCTTTCCTTTGAACTTGTTGTTCCTTTGATTTCCATTCCCCCTGAAGTTGTTGTTGTCATCATCTCTGGGAGAGTCCCTTCTATTAGGGCACTCTCTTGTTGAAAAGTGTAACTAGGATCGGTCTTCATATTGACTATGTAATTATGAATTTATGTAAAGAAGAAGACAAAGATAATAAAATGTATTTGTTGTACTTGCTTCATGAGCAAGAATTTTATTATAGGTTAATAGACTTCTTCTTGATGTTTATTTAGGGTTTGTCTTCGAAGTGTAATTAATGTCATGTATATGAAGAGCCTAGTCATCAAAAGCTCCAAGACCTTGTCATGAACCTTGTAGAAGAAAAGCTCTAACAACCCTCAAAATAGCTCTCTTTCAAACGCTGGAAAAGATGTGATAAAGTTGGTTGATAATCAGTAATGAAGTCGTGTTAATTTGAGAACATGTTCTATGCCATTTCAGATTAGGGCAAAATACTGAAGCATATAGAACATACCAATAGATTGATGGAAGACAAGCCAAAACAGAGATAATGAATGGTGGCGTTACGACGATCAATAGGATGCTTCTACCAGCAAAGTCTCCAATAGGTCATTCAGCCAAGTGTGTCACACACAACCCCAAGACAACCCAGACAAAGAATACTCCATAAATACGCAGCACCAAGAACGCAGCTCTATCGCCATCAAGAGAGAAGAAAATCCTCCACACATTGTGTGTATAATGAACTCCAAGTCTCTCCAATATATAGGCATCTTTGGGGGTGTGTGACACGTCCTTTTAAGACATTTAAGTCTATATTATATTCCAGGCCGACCTAGCACATAAGTGGAATAAATTCAAAGTACATGTTCTACTCATCCGATCGAGATGATCTTTAGATCAATCTTACACCTCTCCGAAAGAGGAATCCAATAAAAATATTGGGATCATCATTTGAGCAGCACAACCCGAAGTTTGGACCTAGTTGTCGAAATTTACTCTCCCTCTCAACTAGGGAGAACTTCGTCCACTAGTGCAATCCAAACATCGTGCGTCATCCTGTCGTAACTTGCTTTGCTGGCTTCTTTATTTCAGAACAAAAGTGGGTCAGTCACTAGGACATCATTCCCGGCTAACAGATTCAGCCTAGAGGTCCGAAACCTCTAGAGGACTCACAAAGAGTCTCATACCAACTCGAAGTTGGTTTACCTGACCCAAAGTCAGTTGGAGGTCCGAAACCTCAGTAGGAGAGTCATATTCTAACCCGAAGTTAGTTTCACTGACCCGAAGTCAGTTGGAGGTTCGAAACCTCGCTAAACTTGATCCCAGATCAAGTTGTTGGACACGTGCCATCCTAGACATACAGAGTATGACAATCTCTGATGCGTCCATCGATCTGCTATGGTCTCTATTCACATTTCCCACCTCATTGGCCAAATGAGAGGTACTTCCCATGAGTCCGAAACTCCATGGGTAGGATGCATATGGGGCATAGATCAGAGACAGGTGAACCATCTCAATATCATCACGATGGGGTAGAAGCACACCAACTAGGTTTGGCAAGCCTAGCCCTGTGGTTGCTTATAGCACCAAGGCTATCCCCAAAAACCCCTTGGAGCTCCTAGAGCTCATTGTCCAATAGGACCCTCCAAATAGGGTCGTTCCATGATTCCAAGATTCTCATGGAAGGTTAGGAACATGACCTTCACCAAGGGCATTGTGAGAATATCCGCGACCTGCTCATCAGTTCCTATATGATCGAGCCTTACGGCACCTCGCTGTACCATATCCCAGATAAAGTGGTACCAGCCATTTACATGCTTGGATCAATCGTGGAACACAGAATTCTTGGACAAACGAATCCCCCTTTGGTTATCACAAAGGCTAACGGTGGCATCTAGCACATGTTCGAACAACTCACTAAAGAGCTTTCGCAACCAAGTGACTTCACAACAGGCCATACATGCTGCTATGTATTCGGCCTCCGCAGTGCTCAAGGCTACCGACTTTCGTTTCCTGCCCGAAGCATATCTATGTGTGAAGCAACATCTAGGTGTGCTTTTGCGATCCACCACACTGCCAGTCCAATCGGCATCAGTATATCCAAGGAGTGTCATGCTCCCGGTAGTGTATCTCAGCCCATGGTTTATCGTGCCACAAAGATATCTCAAGAGTTTCTTGGAACCAACCCAGTGAATGTTATGATTAACCATGTGTTGACTCAAAGTGTTCACTGCACAACATATGTCCAGACGATTGTTCACCAAGAACATCAAAGCCCCTACGAGTTGACGATACTTAGTAGGATTTGCTAACACGGGTCCAGTAGCGCTGCCACTCAACTTCTTAAAGTTGAGCTCCATCGGTGTCAACACGGACTTACAGTCCACCATACCAAATCTTTCTAGAAGCTTCACAATGTGTTTTCCTTGAGAAAGGAATATCTCACCAGGTCGTTGCCAGACCTCTAGGCCTAGGAAATTGTGCATCAGTCCTAGGTCCTTCATTTCAAGCTCAGCAACGAGCTCCCTCTTGCACTGATGAATGAGAGGGTCAGCATCTTTCAGGAAGAGGTCGTCCACATACAGCGCCAGAATGAGAGGCTTCTCTTTATCAATCTTGAAGTAAAGTTTTGAATCAACATTACTACAAGTGAAGCCCAGCTTCATCATGTAGCTATCTATCCTTTCGTACCAAGCCCTGGGGGCTAGCCAACTTGCAAACATGGGTGTCTCGATCCTGGACTTCGAATACCAGAGGTTGCTCTTCCTATACCTCTTCCTTTTTCGCACCATGCCAAAAGGGGGTCTTCACATCTATCTGATGTAGATTCCGTCCTTGCGTAGCAGCAAGGGTAATAATAATAATCAGTGCCTTCCTAGAGAAGTCTCAGGCAACACATTTTCCCATCAGATCCATGCTTGATCTTATAACGAGGTGACAGCAGCTTTGTCCTGTGGTCTAGGGACCATATCCCAGACATCATCCTCGCATCCTTCCAGACTTGATGCTTTACAACTTCTTCAAATGATCCAGACTCATTGTACTCATGGCACCTAGATACCCCTGGTATTTATATGGCTTCTTCTTTTTTTTTTTTTTTTTTTTTACCGGAATTTCCCCCCTGAAGCCATATATCTTTGAGCCATGAGGGTCTTCTTTCAGCAATGATATTAATTCAGGAGCATATACAGTTGTATTCTCCCTCTTAATGCCAACTTCTCTTGTGAGAGAAGACATCTATTTCCAATGAGGGCATCCCAGACATCAACTTGGAAAGGAGTTTTGTACTCAGGGGCCTGAATCTTATTCTCCTACTCTCAAAGCCATCCAAGAATCATAGCCATACACAGTCATATAGCTGTCATGCATCTTGTCATATCATTGATTTCAGTGTTGCCATGATTTTATCATATACATCATTTGTCCAAAAACTTCACAAGTTTTGCTGACCATGGTTTCAAATACTTGACAGTACGTGACTGTCCAAGGCAGCAAAAACTTCATAGTTTATACTTTCAAGTTTATCATTACGCTCCAATGTAAGAGTGATACTGTCACAAGCTTACTATTGTTATGAATTTTGTAAACATGGGTGTCTGTCTATGTCATTGTCATAATGACAGTGACATAGAATCACAGATTTTGTTCCTCAAATTTGCGACTACAGAACTGTCATCCCTGTGATATCGCTGATTACTATGTTGCCATAATTTTATCATACCCATCACTACAGTACTGAAGATTTCAAACTTCATGGTCATACATATTCTGCCATATGTCACTGTTCAGGTTAGGGCACCCACAGGTTTTGTTACAGCCCTAGACACTCCAACAGCTACCTAGAAGACTGTGGCTTCTCCTCCACAAGATGGTACTTGGTTTCTGCTTTGAAAAGTACAAGGTTGCGGGCATGACTTCATTCAGAGATTAGTGTCGCTGCATACTCAGCTGCGCACAAAAATCCTTGCATACTTTCACTTCAATACATTTTCCTTCTTACAGTAGATTTCCAAAGTACTGTACTTAAGGCACAAATATCAACCCTTTTTACCTTCTTTCCATCTTTGTATGAACATCCTCTTATATTTGATGGATCTTACATGACCCATTTTCCATGTGGCTCATCACATTTCTTGCCAGTGCTTGTTGGAAGCCTCAACAATGATGAAACAAATAAACTTAGACACAAGCTTTTGCATAGTCTTCCTTTTAATTTCTCTCGATAAATTCCGCATCTACAGATCCAACGTCCCTAAAACCACCTGTAGTATGCCATTTCCAACGTTCATGTCGTAGGTCCCTTCATGACTTCTTCGACCTCCATGCAGGAACACTCTTCTTCAAACAATCAGGCTCATCTCAGTCCAGTCTTTGTCGCTAACCAGATATTCAGGAAACCTAATTGCAGTATGCGCGGACATAAATCATCCTCTCCTCATGTCTTGTGATGGGGATTTCTCAATTCTGACATGTCGACAAAGAAAAGCAAAATTACTTCTCGTTCCCTGTCCAGTGTACTCTCATTCCCATGTTCACCCCCATATTCAACCAAGAGGGAATTGATCTTCGTCTAGGCCTTATAAAACCCTTAATTCTGGAGCTTTCAACCCTATGGGCATGTGGTATTTTGGGTATTTTCAGGTTACGGTGATTCGAAGAACATTTTCCCTTAGTTTCAGCTTCAGCTTCGGTGTTGACATTTCCTCTGCCATAAATAGGAATAATGTCCATATTCCTGACATATCTTTTGCAGACGTACATTCCTTCATTTTCTAATCGAGTTCTTTCTCTGTGTAGATGCATAGACACCACATTCAAAATTATATCTAGATCGACACCATATCTGACAGGATCTAACTCTTTCACAAGAGAACAAAATCCTCCACGCATCTGCAATACACGATGTCAATAAATATGCCCAACAAATGATTTGCGACACCTCATCCACCAACGTCCATCATCACCAAGCCGAGTGTTCTTTAAACAGAAATTCAGCATCTGACTTAGCCAAAGGAAATTTTACGGTGATAGAAACAATATTTTTTGTGGATTTTGGTGGAGCCGAGAAAGCACGTGCAGTATTGTTATTCCAAAAAAATATGTGGGCTCCAGAGCACTCGTTACCAGTTTTGCCGTATCGGAGGCTTTAAGGAATGCCAACAATTCATTCTGCAGGGTTTTCAAGTCTTACATGTGGTGCATTATGTAATTTCTGAGGCCACGACTGTCGACTTTATCGTGGAGGATTTCGATCTCTGAGTGGACGCCAACGGATGAAGCCATACATACCATATACTTATCGCATAGAACCATGCCATATGACTGTGCAACGATTCATATATATCGCAGCCACGCATACTCATTATAGAGATGCTGAGACCAATACGTATAACAATGTCGTGACCAACCATGCCGAGACTGACCATTGCATTGTGCCAGAGGTGCGATGACCATCTCAAAGGACCGAGCTTAATACCATACACTCGCATATAAGTCTTGGCCGCAGAAAGATTGATAATTAGGGCCGCAAATTTAGGCTTATTAGATCTCTGCACTAGACGTCTAACGGGCTCCAGATCATGCCTAAACTCCTCACTGTCCTTAGCTTAAAATCAGCCGCAGAAAATGAATACAATCATATCTCAACAGCTCCAAAAGGAGGACCGAATGACCTTGGCAACTTTTCAATTCAATCTGCAATCAATTTTAGAATACGCTCTCCACAAAATGCCAAGAATAATAGTCCAGCGAGGTTCAAAGACACAATTCTCTTCCTTCTTGATAAATTGCAGAGATAAATGACCAAATCTTTATGCACAGAGATGACGCCTAAAACAAGGCCGAGAGCCACAGTAGAGAAGGAAACAGGGCTTCTTAGGATTGCGACTAAGTTTGTCTTTGATCACCTGCAATATAGAGCCCAACGTAACCCTTGAAAGTTCATTTCCAAATCAAGCCTTGCATTGGATCTAGCAATATTCCACAGGGCCAAAGATCAAATTCAGAGCCTATAAATTATAAAAATGCCTATGCAGAAATATGATGCCCATTCAAACTGTGCAAAGCCCATAAGATCTGTGTGATGCCTCAGTCCAACGACATTTAGAGGTAGATATGAATAGCCCTCTTCACACTGCCCTAGATTCTTGACATAAGTTGGGTGTTGTCTTCTCCTAGCTTTGATACCATGTTAATTTGAGAACATGTTCTATGCCATTTCAGATTAGGGAAAAATACTGAAGCAGATAGAACATACCAATAGATTGATGGAAGACAAGCCAAAACAGAGATAATGAATGGTGGCATTACGGCGATCAGCAGGATGCTTCTACCAGCAAAGTCTCCAATAGGTCATTCAGCCAAGTGTGTCACACACAACCTTAAGACAACCCAGAGAAAGAATACTCCACAAATACGCAGCACCAAGAACGTAGCTCCATCGCCATCAAGAGAGAAGAAAATCCTCCACACATTGTGTGTATAATGAACTCCAAGTCTTTCCAATATATAGGCATCTTTGGGGGTGTGTGACACGTCCTTTAAGACATTTAAGTGCTGACCTTGCACATAAGTGAAATAAATTCAAAGTACATGTTCTTCTCATTCGATCGAGATGATCTTTAGATCAATCTTACACCTCTCCGAAAGAGGAATCCAATAAAAATATTGGGATCGTCATTTGAGAAACACAACTCGGAGCTTGGACCTAGTTGTCCAAATTTAACAAGTCGGCCTACATGGCGGCCTAAATGTTTTCTGTGTGTTCGGCCTAAAAGGAGGAACAAATGCACTATATATAACCTGATCTGCAACCATTTTACACTAAGAATCTACGGACTATTCTGTGGATAAAGTGCGGATTTCAGAAGATAACAGAAGTGGATTTCAGAAGATAAAAGAGTGCAAATATAATTGTAGATTGATGGGATTAAGTACAGGGTTATACTGCGAACTTATATGAGGTATCTCAGCCTCCATTTTCGGATCCTAACTCAAGAATAAATTGCGAACATTACACTGAAGTTTTTGCATACTGAGTTATGCAAAGAAACTGAATCACAAGAAATGTTTAGGGCAGTGGACAAAGACTATAAGTGCGGATCTGTTTAAAGAAGGACTTGTTAATTGTGCCAAGGTTAGTTTGTAGATTAGATTACATTTACCATACATGAAGTTGAGACAATGACATAAAAGGAGAAAGAAGTCTTAAAGGTTGGAGCAGAAGAGAAGGATCAATGTTGAAGGCAGTCAAAGAGGTAATGACAAGGTCTTGGAGGCTCTCATAGGTCAAGGGTCTAAGTCTTGTTCATGGTACTTGTCATTTGAAGACCCATAAGAAGAATTTCTCGTGGATTTTTCTCTCCAAGAAGGAGAGGTTTTGCCCTGGCTCTAGGAGCCTAATTCTTGTGTCTCGTGTATTTTGATAATTGACTTGATGAAAGACTAAATAAGCTAAGGAAGAAAAGACATAAGTAACTCAAATAAACTCACAAGTAATTATCAAGAAGAGAATTTGTATTAATCACTAGCCCTCTAAATTCTCAACATCTCTTGCATAGTGACCAAACTTGTTACAAGTGTAACATCTTCCTCTTCTTCCTCCTTTGGGACCCGCTCTTCCATGATTTTGAATTCTCGGACCAGCACTGTTCCTCTTCTTTGCATGAGTGAAGAAGGCAGTAGGGTCACTTCCATTCCCATTTGAGGGATGATCTCCCTCCATCATCCTTGTCTCCTCTTGAGTGCATCTTGTCAACTATTCATCAAAATCAGGAATCACATTATTATTAAGAATAATGGTATTGAATACATATGATTCCTCGAGGAGCCCTCCAAGAGCAATGAGAGTGAGCTCTCGGTTAGCTATGGCTTCTCCAATAGCTAAGAGATCATTCTTGATTTCGGTGAGCCTCATGAAATATGATTGGATGGATTATCCTTTGCCCTTCTTGATCTCCTTCAACTTGTTCTTCAAAAATAGAATGTGATTAGCATTGCTAGCCCTGAACATGCTAACCAACTTATCATACATCTATTTAGATGTCCCCAGCTCGGAGATATAAGCAACCAAGTGCTTGTGAATAGAATCCCTGATGATCTTCTTCACCTTGTCTTCCCTTTTCTTGTACTTAGTCTTAGTGGCAACTGGTGCATTTGATGGAAGCTCATTGATATTCCCTTGCACATAATCCATAACATCTTGGTCTTCCAATGTCAAATCCAAAAACATTTTCCAAGCATGATAATCAGACTTGTCAGTCAACTTATCATCAGATTTGAAACCCTTGTATGATGAGGAGGCCATTGATCCCGATCCTTGATTATTAAAATTCTTCGGTGATTGATTTTCACACTTGCTTGGGTTTTGTCTTCACCTTAGCTCTGATACCGTGTTAAATTTAGATAACCATAGTATGTTCTATGCTTCATGCAATTTACTTCAATCTTTCTTATTAGCCAAATTCAGATTTGCAATCACATAACCATTGAAAGTAAATGCTGATAGAACATAAAATTAAATCGACAAAAGACAAGCCAATACAAGATACAAGAATTTGTAAATCTTCTTATTCAACAAAGATAGAGAAAAATGTTTGTTACAAAAGTCAACAGGATGCCCTAGCCAGCAAAGACTTTGCTTGTCAAACCAGCCCTTTCAACCTCCAAATAGGTTCAGTCAAACTTGGTCAAAGTTAGCTTTCTTTCATGGTCAAACTCACCCCAAAAACCAATCCACAAAACAGTCAATGCACAAGTCAAATCTACGGTCAAACTAGTCAGCGCTGCGGTCAAAGTTGTGGTCAAAGGTCAAGGGTTGATCTCAATCTCTGTGCCCTCCAATGCAGCCTTCCAAAATCAGAATTTCTAAGCAGAAAACACAGTGAAACAATGAGGGTTGACCCAAAGTCAACGCTGCCAGAAAAACGCTAAAACAGTCCGAAAATTGCAGCTTCCTGTTTCACACATGTGGAGGAGAGAGAAGCCTCTTTAAGGTTGTCCGAACCAAATAGATGAGAGAGAGATGTGTGAGATGAGTTTTTGATGAAATGAGCATCATGTCTCTCCAATTTATATCCATGACCAATGTTGTAGGAACCCCCCCCAGCTCCAACCCCCGAAATGCGATCCGTACACCGAAATGCGTTTCGGAAAAAAATTTGTGGTTCCTGGAAATTTGGATCCATACGATCGGATCCGCGTTTCGTACGACGGATCGCTGTACGGAAGCGCCACGATTCCTGTACGGATCCGTACAGTTTGCGAGCAGTTCCGTACAACGCCGTACGGATCTGACTTGTGCACTCAAATAAAGCGTAATTTTTTATTTTTGGTTTTAGCTCGGTTAGTTAGTGATTTAGTCTTGGGTTAGGGATAGGATGAAAAGCTTATAAGCTCTATTTCACCTCTTATTTTCTCACTTGTGTTTTTGGAGAGCTTGGAGAAGAGAGGAGAAGAGAGCTTGGAGAAGAGAAGAGAAAGAGAGGAGAAGAGAGCTTGGAGAAGAGAGAGTTGAGGAGAGCTTGGAGGAGTGAAGGAGGAGGAGCTTGGAGGAGTAAAGAAGGGCTTCCATCTACAAGAGCTAAAGAGGTAAGTGCAAACCCCAAACTCTCTCATTTTTTTTTGTCATTGTTTTTTGTATTTTCTTTCCTCCCTCTCCTACACTTTCCCATTCTTTCTTCTTGTACATTTATTTGCAGGTTGTCCACCATCTATATTCATACTCAAAGATGATGTTTCTTTGGGTTCTATGTATCATTCCACTCTTGGTTTTTGATGATGGTAAGGGGGAGTAGAAATAGAAGAGGAGAACATGAAGAAGAAGAGGAAAGTGGTCCCCATATGAGTGACAATGTATGATGAGGAGGAAGGCTTTGAAGAGGAAGGGGATGATGAAAACATTGAATCACAAGATGGGAAAGCTGCATTGACACCCTTGTGGAACTATGTGACCAAACCTGAAGGGGGAAAAGGTGGTGGAAGCTACAAGTTTTTGTGCCCTCATGGTTGTCATGGAGGAAAACCATATAGCGGTTCATATACCCGTGTGAGGAGGCATCTTTGTGGGGTGAAGGACAGTGATGAAAGAAAGGGTGCTGTGGGGATAGCAATTTGCCCAAAGGTTCCAGCTGAACAAAGAAGAAAATACATCCAAATAGAGGAGGTTGCACAACAAAAAAATAAAAAACAAAAAACTCAATCTGAATTAAGTGCAACCTCTAGATTTGGTAACTCATCTCCTCATGGTGTTTTTGCAAGTTCTGGAGGTAAAAAAACAATAGCAGATTTCCTTAATGTTGCTGGGAGGGATGACGTGGATGGAAAGATAGTCCGATTTCTTTGTGCTTGCGGTGTACCATTCAATGTGCTTTGCTCTCCCTATTGGCATGAAATGGTAAAGGGCATCAATGAAGCCCCAAAAGGATACAAGTCCCCCAACTATGAGAAAGCTAGAAGAATGTTATTAGAAAGAGAAAAAGGAAAGGTTCAAGCAGCTTTGACACGTTTTACAAATGAGTGGGTGGATAGTGGGGTATCCATTGTATCAGATGGGTGGACAAATATCAAAAACCAACATTTGATAAATGTTCTTGGTGTTTCTGCTACTGGTGCAGTGTTTATTGCATGTCATGATTCCTCCTCTGTCAGTGCAACTTCCCAAAACATTGCAGATCTCCTATTGCGATCAATCAGAGATGTTGGTCCTAGCAAAGTGGTTCAAGTGATCATAGATAATGTAGCAAATTGTAAGGGAGCAGGTAAAATTATTGAGCGTACTTATCCACACATATTTTGGTCTGGGTGCTTGGTGCACACATTGAACCTTTTGATGCATGATATTGTGAAGCATAAAGAATGTGGGTGGATTAATGAGCTTTACAAGAGAGGGAAGAAGCTCATTAAATTTATCACAGGGCATACAAGGGTAAACTACTTCTGTGGCACTTACTCCAAGTTGCAGTTGCTTAAACTTGCAAAAACCAGATTTGCAAGTTATTACCTCACCTTTAGGCGGCTAGTGAAGGTGAGACAAGCTCTAACTAATATGGTCACCGCTGAATCATGGGAGGAGATTAACACTGATAGAGATGGTGCTAATGCAACAAAGGACACTATTCTTGACATGTTATTTTGGTCACAGGTTAAATATGTTTTGCAATTCACCAAACCAATTTATTACATGATCAAGTTTGGGGATTCAGATAAGCCAATAATTGGGGAGGTGTATGAGCAAATGGATAACATGTTGGGGCAGATTAAAGACATTGTTGAGCCTAGAGATACCACCTTGTACAAATCTATTCGTGGTGGTAAGACGATGGGATATGCTAAATATTCCATTGCATGCATTAGCATATGTATTGACAACTAAATATTATAGTCCATCATGGCTTTCAACAATAGCACCTGGGGGGGCAAGCAGGAGAAAACCACACCTCGATCCAGAGGTCCTACAAAAATATATGATTGCACTGGATAAAATAGTCCCTGATGACGAGGAGTCACACTTAGTACGGAAACAGTTGAGCAACTATACACTTTCCATTGGTCCATTTGGGAGCATGCATGCTATTAGAGACTGAGAGAGTTTTTCTTCTATTGAGTGGTGGAACATGCATGGAGCTGCTACTCCACTTCTATAGATTTTGGCATTGCGGGTGCTATCACAGGTGGTAAACACTTCTTCTGTAGAGAGGTGTTGGAGCTCTTATTCTTTGATCCACAGTGTTAAAAGGAACAGGTTGAGTTTAGACTGGGAAGAGAGCTTGGTTTCTGTTCATTACAACTTGAGATTATTTTTCCATTATTGTGATGATGCAAAGAGTAACAGAGACCTTAAGGTTTGGGACGAGTATCCAAAGGAGAACAATTTGGAGGATGGAGTGTTGCGATTAGAGCAATTAGAGGACGCTCCTATCCATGATGATGATGATCGACTTGACATGCCACCCCCCACTGGTCCCTTGCTTCCTAGGTTCCATGGTTCAACACCAATAGCAGGGGCTTCGTCTTCATCAGTTACAGTGCCAGTGCCACAACTTCCACAGCCACCATCTTCTTCATTGCCACCACGTGGTGGTGCACCCTCACGTAGAGATTGCATGTCAAGTAGAGAAATAGATGCATGAAAAGTAACTTTAGACGTGTTAGCATATTAATATACCCTAGTCAATTATATCAAAGAAAAATAGAACCACTCAAGCAACCACAAGGTCTTCCTGAAATGGGGAAGGGGATGCCTAGGGGGGGAAGACCCCCTAACTCCCACAAAAAAAAAGTTTTTTTATTAAATTAGGTCCCTTTTACGAAAATGAGGGATGAGGAGGTCTTTGGAAAAAGTTTACAAGTGAATCCCTCAAAGGGAAAAGACACTCTTTCCAAAATATTACAAGTGAAATCAATTCTTCCTCAAAAATTCATATGGAACGTGAGCAAATGATTACAACCTCTTGGTTTGGATTCTCTTACAAATAAGATCATGTTCCCAAGCTTGTTACCACTCAAACCAGCAGGGGACCTAAAAGGACTCCTAAGAGGGCAACTGCTAGGTCAAGGGAAACGATGGAGACTTAGTCCACTGTCACCACAACTAAGAGCCTCTGCTCTTTATGGAATTTCACCGATGGGAGGAGACACGGTAATTAGGAATTCACTTGTAAAGGATGGATCAACAAATAGGTGTGAAGTGACCTTAGAGACCCTTTCCCAAAGATTGGATTAAGAATGGAGCTTCCTTGCTCTTTAAGCAAGGTACAAGACTTTCTAGGGAAAGGGGATGAGGATTGGAGGGTTGAGGTAGCAGAATAAGAATTATAAAGGAATTTCCCAATCCCTAAAATCCCTTAGGAACTTGGATTCCCGAGTAGACCTTGATAAATAGTCTTTGGTGAAGAATGGGACCACACGAGGCCAAGTGGATCCAACCCAGGTTAGGGGATGGATTTTGGCAACCAATGATGTTCTTAACCTAGCCAAGGTTAGGGGTCAAACAAGAATTTTCACCCAAAGATGTCAAATTGATCCAATTAGTTACTGGCCTTGGGAATACCAAGGCAAAACTTAGTCTTAGAGCTAGGGCTTGAGATATTCCGAGATTCCATCGTCGGATTTCCTTCAAATTCGAAGGAGACCTAGGGGACCCACCAATGCAGTATATCCTAGGAAATCGAAAGTTTCCTGTAGTTAGTTTCCCGGAAAATTGATGCCCTAGGTGATCTAATGATGTTAGACCTAGAAAAAAGGGGAAAATGGTGAAAAATGGGGTTGAAATGATCACCCTTTGGTGGACCAGTGCCTAATTTCACTTGGGGATATGGAGTCAAGGAGAATGGTGAAGACGAATTTTGTTTGTTGCTCAAGGAGGCTCCAAAAGTCAACTTCGTCCAATGTTAGAGGCGAGAGAAGAAAAGTGACTTTAAAGCATTTATACTTCGTTACAAATGGTGAAGGCTTGTCAATACAACACGATCTCTAGGATATTTCATTCATACAGCATGGCCCATACATAAAATAAGCTAAATAGACCAATGTTGCGAACATCGACATCGAGATAAAATCGACAAAGGTCCGGAAAACCAAAAAATCGTAAAAATCGGGAAAATATCGGTAAAAATTGCCAAACATCGGCAAAATTAAGATACCATAAAAATATTTTTAAAAATCGACAAACATCGACTAGGCCAAAAAATCGTGATTTCAAGATAAAATCGGGATGTTATCGAGATGTTCGCAATGAAATAGACACATAATGCCACATTAAACACATGCAACAATTAGCCTTAATTATAGCAAAGTTCCAATGTATGCAGAGAATGAAAAATAACATTAAATTTTCACTTACATGTTAGAGAGTATATTCAACCAGCATCACATTTGCAATATAAGAAGCTCCAAGATAGAAAAGAGCCCAATCCATACATCAAAATTCATCCATCATCCAAAAATATCCACCAAGGAAAAAATATGAAGTTCTCTAATGAGAGAGAGATCCCAATCCAAGTAATGATACAAATGAATCCATCCAATTCCTATTTATACACAAATTAGGAATTCGAATTACCCTACGAGACTACATTAGCCCCTAAAAATAAAATAATGTGCAAATTTAACTTTTGGTGACAAGCCCACCAAACTAGCTCACAAATGAAATAATAAGTCTCTCAGGACGTCAAATAATAATCTATGCATGTCGTGGGGCCCTCCAAGAGGCCTGATGAGGTCCATAAGTGCCATAATGATGAATAAAATCCTCGAAAGTGATGGACAAGGGGGCGGCACCTTGTTCTCCAAACAATAGACTTGTGGTGCTCCCAGTGGGTGTGGGGGCACATCAATGACCTCATGGGTCTCCATATGGGTCGAAGATGCTTGTAGACCATATGTAAAGGGCTCAGATGATGGAATGAATGCCACCATGTCATTGTACAAGTCCTGGGACACCTGCCAAGTGTGTGGTGCACCTATGGGGCCAGCTGGGCATAGTGTACCAAATGCATCTTCCTCGTCCCAAAGGTGGATCTTTGGCAATCTCTGAACATCTCTGGTGATCAATGGAGTACTGTTTATTGCCGTGGAGACCACTGGCTCTCTCTACACACACCCTATATGTGCCAATGTAACCCTTTGGAAGGTTAGGACCTCGTATAGGGAGACCACAAACCCAAATGGACACCATCTGCAATCCTGCATAAGATCCAATGCATCCCCTAGCCTTCCAATACAACAAGTCATTAAGGTAATCGGCTAAAAGAGCTTACAAACAATGAACAACAAGTGGACACTTTATAATGGCATGCCCTTCCACAGTGGGCTTTGGCATGTGTTAATGTCTCCAAGCTCCAAAGGGGGTTAGCCAGGTACCTTATTAGGTGGTTTCTACCTTTAAAGGGGATGGTATGTCCAAGGTACATCCATGAGATGGTAGTGGCATGTGATAAATAGGTGAAATGGAATAGGGAATGATAGGAGCAATCTTGGGCCACATATTAGGGAACAAGGGTAGCTAGAGAAAGGGAAGCCCACACCTGGGTGTATAATGTGTAGGAGGGAGAAATCATGGTACATGAGGTGCCCCGACCTTGATTTTTCCACCCTTCTTTATATACCTTTTGCCTTTTATGATTTTTCTCAGATTAACTGCTCGGGGCTCAAAGGAGAAGAGCATGATGTGTAAGATATAGCAGTGATTACCCCCTTTTTGATAGGGCGGTTCATTGCCCTCCGAGGGTTGTGACAATCATGGGTTGAATGATAAAGGAGGCTCATCTAGGGCCTATGGAACCCAAGGTGATGGCCATGGGTATCGGGTAGAGCTCATGTATTGGCTTTTGCCCACGTGCCAATTATGTTTGTCCCGACCATCTTTTGCATCTTGTGGTACATTTTCCTATTGAATGTGGCCATTAATGCTTTTACTTTTCTTTTTGGCTGCTTCAACCTCTGAGGCATCTTTCCAAGCCTGATCCAAGGGGGGGGGCAAGGGAATGGCGAGGCTAACCCTCTGTGGACCCATAGAGGTAGTGTGGACCCAGGTGGGAGAGATGATGAATGGGGGTATAGTGAATGGAAGGGGAGTATAGTGAATGGAAGGGGAGTATTATATGTGGGTAATGGAGCGAGACCACGCAACCAAAGTTGGGGTTTCCCAAGTAATACCACCCTAAAACCAAATGGTCAGTAAAGGAGATCCCACAGTGCTAAAATCCGAGGGTAACATCCAAAAGAAGTAAGTCAAGTGGATAGAAGCACAAACTAAGCCCACTCTTTCCGCTGAATCCCCCCATCAATTCGTGCCCATAAGTGTCCATGATAAGCAAACCCAATACTCAATTACCAAATGAAAAGACATAAATTTAGGTTCGGGAGGCCCACCTTCAAACATACGATCAATACAGAGTGGGTGAGGGACCACATGGCTGGCTCGATTGGCGGAGAAATGGCACAACGAGCTATTTGAGGGTCGCTGGTTGCCGGCAAAGGTCCATCATGGAGAAAAAAATTCTCCTAAGGATATCACCCACGAAGTGGTGGGTAACATCCGGCTCCAAGTAGGACGTGATCTCTCGAAGAGGTGGGAAAAGCTACTCGAACAAGAGGTCACGAGAACTCCAGCGATCTCTTCGTCACCGTAGTCCTGTTATCTGCACATATCAACGACCAAAACCATGGGGCTGGATGTTTTTCATGGTGTCTTATGATTACCCATGCGTAATGTCAGGCCATAAAATTAACTAGTAAATAAAAATATGCAAGTTTTAATCCAAATGCAACTAGTCTATCATGAGAAATATCATATGACATTAGTTCTAATGCAAAAATCATCATGCAATGCATTCTACTCTAACATGCATATCGTACAATGTCAAGTGCTAGGTATAATCAAAGACCAAATGCAACCAACATGTCAATTGATCAATACAAGAATGCATGCTTCCATGATTATTTTTGCAATGGACTTGACAATACAAATGGGAAATAATGATATGAGGAGTTGCGAGGGCGGGAGATGGGAAAACAAGAGACCCATATGCCATAGAAAGGAACCCTGGAAGAAGGAAAAGACACCAGTCTAGAGGATTGAATGTGATCCTTCAACCAGGAAATGGAAATGTCAACGACTAGGTATACGAATCTTTGATGAACAAATATCTCGGGCTTATCATCCTTAGGGTAAGGAGTAAATGACTCAGACATATTTAGGATGATACTATTTTGGTCATTGGGAAAACAAAAAGTGGACTCATCATTTTATTTAGGGAAAAACCATGATTCTTGTTTCTTCGTAAGGGAAACCAACTCTTCATTAAAACTAGGGGAACAAAAATCGTCATAAACATCCGTTTTCAGGGCAAAGACACAAGAAGAGGAATGATCAAACATGAAGAAAAACCTTGTATCAGTGGCATGGATGATGGAAGCTTCTACCTCGGTTTCTTTTATAGTAGAGTCATCAAAATTAGCCACAATTTTGGAAGGCTCTTCTTTGATTGAATCATCTTGAAACATAAAGATGAGCCCCTTCCAATCACTAGGAAGGGCTTCATAAGGGCCAACATTGTTGTCTAGAAGGGGTGGAGTATCTTCTTCTTTCCTAAGCTCATTCTTATGGATTCGAGAGACTATGGGGTCTTCATTTTTATAGTCATACCGAATTCCCCAATCAACAAGCCAAAAGTCATTCATAGATTCTTCATGTATTTGACTATCATGATCTTCCTTAGAATCATCCCATTCTTCACTACAGATTTGGTGTTGGTTAGGATTCCATTCATTCTCTTCTTTAGACATGGAGGACTTTTCCTCCTTCATCCGTTCTCAAAGAATGATATCCAAGGTATTTACTAAATGATTTTGATGGAATGCTTCAAGAAGAAGGTCATCGGTAAGAATCCTTTTATATTCATACTTTATGTTATGAAGTCTTTCCGATTGCTCACAATAGTATGAGAAAATCTCTTGGGAGTTAGATGCGGCCATCAACTGCCTGCAAGATTTATCATATTCCATCATCCATTCTTGCAACACCTGAGGGCTCTCGGGATCGAGATCTTTGTTATCATTATCCTTAGAAGACGTGCTTTCCAATTCATGAGTCTCTTTTTCCAATTCATGAGGATCAAGAAATTCTTCCTTAAGCACAAAACCATATTCAATAACTTCCTCCTCTTGAAGGGCCACAGCCAACATTTGGCATATGTCTGCATGAGATTGGAAACCCAACCCTTCATGCAACAAGAAGTGCGCAGTCAACATCGGAAGAGAAGGAATGATTTTAGGTTTACATGACTCAAGCCAATCGGTATTGGGGGCGTTGGATAGGACAAACAATTCCATTTGGTCACAAGGTTGAGTTATATTTTGCTTTGAATGATACCTCATGAACCTTACCACGTGATTGGCTGCGGAATGTGGATCCCCATCGAACGTGGGTGTATTCTTCATGGATTTCGATGAACGATATCTCAGGATCCCTATCCTATCTATAGTGGGAATATATGTGGTCAACATGTTGCTGGGTCCTTAATGACATGGGAGTCGCCAGAGTGAATGAAATTTCCTTGACAAATGCTTGCTTTACCCTACAAGCATTGACCTTAGAGATCAATGAAGAACTAGGCCTTCGTTCTTTCAATGGAGTTGCTAATAATGATATATCAATATTGTCATATGGAGAACAAGACACATATCTCGTCCCCGACAACGACACCAGGAATGTTACCACTCAAACTAGCAGGGGACCTAAAAGGGACTCCTAAGCTGGCAACTGCTAGGACAAGGGCAACAATGGAGACTTAGCCCAGTGTCACCAAAGCTAAGACCCCCTGCTCTTTACGGACTTTCATCGATGGGAGGAGACCTGGTAATTAGGAAGTCACTTGTAAATGATGGATCAATAAATAGGAGTGAAGTGACCTTAGAGACCTTTTCCCAAAGATAAGATTTAGAATGGAGCTTGCCTCCTCTTTAAGCAAGGTACAAGACTTTCTAGGGAAAGGGGATGTGGATTGGAGGGTTGAGGTAGCTAAATAAGACATATAAAGGAATTTCCCAATCCCTAAAATCCCTTGGAAACTTGGATCCCTAAGTAGTCCTTGATAAATAGTCTTTGGTGAAGAATGGGACCACACGAGGCCAAGTGGACCCAACCCAGGTTAGGGGATGGATTTTGGCAACCAATGATGTTCTTAACCTGGCCAAGGTGAGGGGAAAGGATCAAACAAGAATTTTCACCCAAAGATGTCAAATTTATCCTATAAGGTATTAACCTTGGGAACACTGGGCAAAACTGAGTCCTAGAGATAGGGCTTGGGATATCTCGAGATTCCATCGTCAAATTTCCTTCAAATTTAGAGGAGACCTAGGGGACCCACCAACCTAGTAGATCCTAGGAGATCAAAATTTTCCTGTGGTTAGTTTCTCGGGAAATTGATGCCCTAGGTGACCTAATGAGGCTAGACTTAGAAAAAAGAGGAAAAAGGTGAAAATGGGGTTGAAATGGCCACCCTTTGGTGGACTAGTGCCTAATTTCACTTGGGGATATGTAGTCAAGGAGACTTGTGAAGATGGATTTTGTTTCTTGCTCAAGGGGGCTCCAAAAGTCAACTTCTTCCAATGTTAGAGACGAGAGAAGAAAAGTGACTTGAAAGCATTTATACTTCGTTACAAATGGTGAAGGCTTGTCAAGATAACACGATCTCTAGGACATTTCATTCATCCAACTTGGCCCATACATAGAATAAGCTAAATAGAGTCTAGACACATAATTCCACATTAAACACATGCAACAATTAGCCATAATTATGGCGAAATTCCAATATATGCAGCAAAATGAAAAATAACATTAAATTTGCAATTACATGTTAGAGAGTATATCCAACCAAGATCACATTTGCAATATAAGAAGCTCTAAGATAGAAAAGAACCCAATCCATACTTCAAAATTCATCCATCATCCAAAAATATCCACCAAGGAAAAAATGCCAAGTTCTCTAATGAGAGAGAGATCCCAATCCAGGTGATGATTCAAATGAATCCATCCAACTCCTATTTATACACCAATTAGGAGTTCGAATTACCCTATGGGCCTACATTAGCCCTTAAAAATAAAATTATGTGCAAATTAACTAACTTTTGTTGACAAGCCCACCAAACTAACTCACAAATGAAATAATAAGCCTCTCAGGAGGTAAAATAATAATCTATGCATGTCGTGGGGCCCTCCAACAGGCATGATGAGATCCATAAGTGCCATAATGATGAATAAAATCCTCGAAAGGGATGGACAAGGGGTTGGCCCCTTGTCCTCCAAACAATAAACCTGTGGTGCTCCCAGCGGATGTAGGGGCATACCATTGACCTCATGGGTCTCCATATGTGTCGAAGATGCATGTAGACCATCACTGAAGGGCTCAAATGATGGAATGAATGTCGTCATGTCATCATAGAAGTCCTGGGACACCTGCCAAGTGTGTGGTGCACCTGTGGGGCCAGCTGGGCATAATGTACCAAATGCATCTTCCTCATCCCAAAGGTGGATCTCTGGGAATCTCTGAACATCTCTGGAGATCCATGGAGTCTTGTCTACTGCCGTGGAGGCCATTGGCTCTCTACACACACCCTATATGTGCCAACGTAGCCCTATGGAAGGTTAGGACCCCATATACGGAGACCAAACCCAAATGGACACCATCTACAATCCTGCATTAGATCCAATGTGTCCCCTAGCCTTCCAGTACAACAAGTCATTAAGGTAATCGGGTAAAAGAGCTTACAAACCATGAACAATAAGTGGACACTTCATAATGACATGCCCTTCCATAGTGGGCTTTGGCATGTGTTAATGTCTCCAAGCTCCAAAGGGGGTAACCCAGGTACCTTATTAGGTGGTTTCTACCTTTAGAGGTGATCGTATGTCCAAGGTACATCCCACAAATGGTGGTGGCATGTGATGAAGAGGTGAAATGGAATAGGGAATGAGGAGGGCAATCCTAGGCCACATATCGGGGCACAAGGGTAGCTAAAGAAAGGGAAGCCCACACCTGGGTGTATAATGTGTAGGAGGGAACAATCGTGGTACATGAGGTGCCCTGACCTTGATTTTTCCAACCTTATTTATATACCTTTTGCCTTTTATGATTTTTCTTTGATTAACTGCTCGGGGCTCAAAGGAGAAGAGCATGATGTGTAAGATATAGCAGTGATTACCCCTTTTTGGATAGGGTAGTTCATTTCCCTCTAGGGATTGGGACAATCATGGGTTCCTGAATGATAAAGGAGGCTCATTTAGGGCCTATGGAACCAGGTTGATGGCCATGGGTATGGGGTAGAGCACATGTATTTGCCCACGTGCTAATTATGTTTGTCCAGACCATCTTTTGCATCTTGTGGTACATTTTCCTGTTGAATGTGGCCATTTATGCTTTTACTTTTCTTTTTAGCTGCTTCAACCTCCGAGGCATCATTCCAAGCTTGATCCAAGGTGGGGGCAAGGGAATGGGGAGGCTAACCCTATGTGGACACAGAGAGATAATGTTGACCCGGGTGGGAGAGATGATGAATGGGGGTATAGTGAATGGAAGAGCGTTCTGACGGATCACATCATGTGTTTTCCTCGAATTTGCTCACGCAGGCCCGGTCGAGCGGTGATAAATAGCATGAAAACGGAGCTTTCGAGTTAGTTGGGATTTGTTTGCATCGACGGTTAGCAGCAATGCAACTGGTCTGCGCTCTTGTGTGAAGATGTTGGCATATATGCGTTTGGAGGTCGGCGGGTCGAAACCCATGCTCGACCTTTCTCCAACCTTCCGGCGGTTGTGATTTATATTTGGCATACATTTATTATATGCTTTTTTTTTTTGGCAGATTGCAAGGAATATCTTCACAGCATCATATCAGTTTTCTTCCCCTAATTAGTTGTAAACTAACTAGGTCGTTTTTATTTTATTTTTATTTTTTAAAGATCTCTTGATATTCTACAGGGCATTTACAAAACAGTCTTTACGTTGGAAGTGAAGAAGACATTTGCAATGAAATGGGTATCAAAGCAGTAACCAAATGCCTCAAACCGATAAGCTGTTTTCTGGGTCAAATTTCTTGGAAAAATGCAATTCAAATGTGAAGTGGGTGTCCGTTGGAAGAAACGGCGCATAGGCAATCTGTATCTGTATCTGTTTGCATCTGTATCTTCGCATTCTTCATTTCATTTACTTTCGAACAGGACCGAGATCAGGTCAGTTTTCATTTTTCACATGGACAGCCACACGCAAGAGCTTCTGTAAATGCTGCAAAGTGTTTCAGTTGGATGAGAAAAGCCTGTATTGAATGAAAAACAAGGGAGATGCATTAATTTCCGCTTCCCGATGTCCTGGTTGACTCAGTGTTTTCCTGTGAATTAGCTTTCGGTTTTTACCATGGTCCGTCCCACCTACGTGGTTGGCCATCGGAACACCATCGGAACTCTCAGAAGAGGCCCCTGCAACGTTCCTATCGAACTCTGGCAATCGCCACTAAAAGCTGGAATCAATGAGAAAGGATCCCTGGTCTTTCGTAACAAGGAGAAAGTTCCGGCCTTATGCTCCCGCCGAATCGCATACCGTTATCGGTACTTGATGATGGATATAGTTTCGAATTTAGAATTGCATTTCTTGCGCAGGGCTGACGAATTTAGGTCCTGATTTTTTTTTTTCTTTATTTTTTTTTTTGATGCTATCACAGTCATGTTTGAACAGAATTAAAAGTGCAGTGTTTTGTGAATTTCCATTTGAGCATTATAGTTGTTCCATTGTCACAACAATCAGCTGTTATACAGATAATTATTCCCGCTATAGACTGCAGTTTCGCAGAAGTTTCAGGGCCTACTAGGTCAAAAGGTTTTGAACGAAACCTCTGATACCAAATGTAAGAACCTAAATATTGGTTTTCTAAATTCTTCACAATTCTTCAATTAGTTTCAGACAGTTTCAGAGTTTAGCTAAATCATTTAACAGGGAATTACTGCTGTTTCTAAAAATTATTCCAAGTTTATGTAATTTAATTCAGGCAACAGTTACAATTTATCATCTTTCCCTTTTGTACAGTTTAAGAGATCATTTTCATATATATATCCAAGCATATACAAACAGAAATCAAATAGAAGTACGATTTCATGCAGTTCAGAAATAAAAATTCAATTTATGCTATATGGGAAATAATTTCGGGATGCAAAAAGTAGGCGAATATGGAAAGATCACCAAAACAATCCTCCCAAACATATAGGAACAATCCTAGACCCAGAAGATTACTCTTCTGCCCCCGTGCCCAAAATCCCAGAACGATGAAACTCTCTTTTCAAAACTCTGCGTATCCTTCAATCCAAATGCTCCAGAATATAGGATTTTTCTTCTCCTCCAACCGACCCCTTCCTCCTGCACATCCTCCGCCTTATATCTATCTCCCCACCGCCTTCACTCCCGAAGATCTTTTATTATATTTATGAGGGTCTGCCACCATTTAAGGCGACCTTATCTTCATTTAAGGGTACATTAATGTCGAGATAAGCTTGATTACATTATTTTATTTAAAAATGAGGAATGGGTGTGATGACTTTATGTTTGTTTATAATATTCATTAATTTGCCTTAATTAACTTATATTATTATTTGATTGGTTCATCCAAACATAATTGTATCGGTTATCCTTCTTGTCACTTAGGTATGGGTCATTACATACTTCCTCCCTTCAGAAAACTTCGTCCCGAAGTTAGGGCTTCATATACTCATTGATAATTATGTTTTTAGAGATTAGGGCATAAGTGAAAAGGTTTATATTTTTAAGATTGAATTTCGTTTGTATATGCATGTTTCTTTTTCTTTGTAATTTATTTGTTACTTCACATCTCAACCGCCTCTGCAGACTATTCTAAAATCATCCTGTCCTTCCTAATCTCTTCCATTCCCTTCCTATCCGTCCTCTACAGGAATATGACATGGCATCAGTTTTACTGATCCATTCATAGACCTTAAGGATATCAACGTCGATTATATCGACCTGATATGCTTGTAGGCATCCGGCAGTCATCATCACACGTCTAGGAGAGCGTGACTCGCACAGTCCTCCCATGACTCCAGGTATTGGAGGATAAATAGTGGGCAACACCTCCACCCCTCCCAGTAGAACCAGGGTCAACACCCTATCATGGAATCACATGGAGTTTCAACGTTCTGGGATTTTGTCATCACGTCTTATTGTTTCGGTAACCTGTGTTCTGCGAAGCAATCACTGGTACACAATCTGCAATGTAAACACTTGCACACATATTACAACATATGCATCTATATTGTTCATAACCAATTGTTACCCATATAACAACCTTTACATATTCAAAATACTTTGATATCTATGATATTAATCCTAGAACTTATAAAAAGAAAATTTGTTTACATAGGTATCAATATGTCCCATAAAATTTCTCATTTCAGACACTCCTTCTGTTTAGTTCACACATGTTCTATTTATGATGCATTGCTTTACCCCTGTCAATTTATATATCAATATATTTCACTTTTCATATTCTTGCAAATGTTAATTTAAATGACATCTCGCACATCGGTGTCCACGCACCAGTAAATTCTAAACTAACAGCATATATCTTGTATCAGTAAAGTGAAGTAGCATTCTAGCTTTATGGGTATCCATGTACCAGTAAATTAAAACTTATCTTTTATATAGTATTTCAAAATTTCAAGTGTCAAAATAGAGCAGTCATATACATAAAAAGTTTTCAGTTCTCAAAATTTAGCATAAGCTGGGATAATTCTAGCAAAAAGTCTCAGCATCCTCCCAAGTCGCTGATCCAGGACTATACTTGTCCCACTGGACTTTTACTTGGTCTATCCGGTGGTTCCTGAGCTGCCGAACCCTACGTTCCAGAATACGTAATGGTTCGACCATTAGGGTTCCCTCGTCCGATACCTGCAGTTCCTTCTATTGAAGGTCATGAGATTTATCAGCAATATAATGTCGCAAGGCAGATACATGAAATACATTATGAATTTTGTGCAGGTGGGGTGGCAGTGCAAGACGATAAGCGACTGGTCCAACTTTTTCCAGGACTTCAAACGGTCCAATAAACCGGGGGGATAATTTTGTCCCCTTCTCAAACCGAATGGTGCTCTTATTTGGTCTGATGCGAATGAAAACCTGATCTCCTACCACATAACTTCTATCTGTCCTGTGAGTGTCCGCATAACTTTTCTGTCTATCCTGAGCCTCTTTTAACCGTTGTCTAATCAGTTTTACCTGATCCTCCATCTCTTGGATCAAGTCTGGTCTGACGATTATTCGATCTTCTAACCTGTCCCAACTTAACGACGTTCTGCAAGGTCTTCCGTATAATGCTTCAAATGGCGGCATCCCGATCGAACTATGGTAGCTATTGTTGTAAGCAAATTCCACCAAGGGTAACTACTTTTCCCAACGTGACTGTTGGTCCATCACATACATCCTTAGCATATCCTCGAGTACTTGATTTACCCTTTCTGTCTGTCCATCGGTCTCAGGATGATAGGCAGTACTCAAATTTAACTGAGTTCCCAAGGCTGACTGCATACAATTCCAGAACCTTGATGTGAATCGAGGATCTCTGTCGGATATAATTTTCTTAGGTACTCTATGCAATCTGATGATTTCATTTATGAATACCCGAACTACATCAGCTACCTCATAAGTATCTCTTACTGGGATGAAATGGACGCTTTTTGTTAATCTATCTACTACAACCAGAATGGCATTATGCTTTTGTTGCGTAAGTGGCAGCCCAACGATAAAATCCATAGAAATTATCTCCCATTTAGTCATAGGGATGTCATGAGGTTGTAAGAGACCTGCTGGGTGAAGATGATCAGCTTTTACTTGCTGACATTCGAGGCACCTAGCAGCAAATTGGACAATGTCATTTTTCATGCCTGACTAGAAGAAAAGTCTCTTGGTGTCCGCATACATCTTCTTTACCCCAGGATGTGCACAATATACTGCTCGGTGTGCTTCCTTCAAGATGGTGTTTCGGAGATCCCCACTATCTGGTATATACATCCTTCCGTGAAATCGAAGAATTCTGTCCTCTTCTAAATCATACCCTTCGAACTTAGGTTCCTTCGAGTGGTCGCTTTCGAGCCCTGACCTTACTTTTAAGTACCAACTGTCTCTTACCAGATGTTCAAGCACTTGATTTCTCAAGTTCACCTTGATAGGTACGAGGGAGAATATTCGGGGTCTTCTACTTAAGGCATCTGCTACCACATTTTCCTTTCCTTTTATATAGGAAATTGCAAAATCGTATTCGCTTAGGAGTTCACTCCATCGTCTTTGTCTTGCATTTAAGTCTCTCTAGGTGAATAAATACTGCAAACTTTGGTGGTCACTTTTAAGCACAAAGTTTCTCCCTACCAAGTAATGTCTCCACATCTTTAAGGCTAAGACCACCGCAGCTAACTCCAAATCATGCGTAGCATAAAGTTCTTCATGTGTTTTTAATTTTCTCGAAGCGTATGCTATTACGCCTCCTTCCTGCATTAAAACGGCGCCTAACCCCTGCTTAGATGTGTCGGTACATACAGTAAAGTCTTTATCCATATCCGGCACTCGCAAAACCGGTGCACTAGTCAATAATCGCTTAAGCTCAGAAAAAGCTTTATCACATTTCTCAGTCCATTCATACTTGACACCCTTACACTGAAGGTTTGTGATTGGTTTTGCAATCTTGGAGAATCCCTCCACAAATCTTCGGTAGTAACCTGCTAAACCCATAAAACTACGCACTTCATGTGCATTTTTAGGTATCGGCCACTCCCTGATTGTATTTACCTTTTCAGGATCTACAGAGATTCCTTCGCCTGATATAATATGACCTAAGTAATGGATTTCTTTCTGGAAGAAAGCGCATTTGGATAATTTTCCATATAACTTGTGCTCTCTGAGACAAGATAACACTATCCGAAGATTCTCTTCATGCTCCTTTTCATTCTTAGAGTAAATGAGGATATCGTCCAGGAAAACTTGTACAAATTTGTCGAGATATTTGCGGAGAACGCTATTCATAAGGTTCATGAAGACTGCAGGTGCATTGGTCAACCCAAATGGCACCACGATGAATTCATAATGCCCGAAGCGAGTTCGGAATGCAGTCTTAGAAACGTCGCTCTCGCTAATCTTGAGTTGATGATAACCTGATCGCAGATCGATCTTTGAAAATACTGTAGCTCCTTTCATTTGATCGAAAAGGTCGTCAATGCGGGGCATTGGATACCTATTCTTTACCGTGGCCCGGTTTAAATCTCTATAGTCCACGCACAGTCGTAATGAACCATCTTTCTTCTTGACAAAGATTACTGGAGCACCCCATGGTGAAACACTGGGTCGAATGTGCCCTATTTCTAATAGTTCTTTTAGCTGTATTTGCAACTCTTGAAGTTTCGGGGCAGTCATTCGGTAAGGAGTTTTGGATATAGGTTCCGTACCAGGTTTCAACTCAATGGTGAGGTCTAGTTCTCTCTGGGGAGGCAGTCCAGGTAGTTCTTTTGGAAAGACATCCAGAAATTCTGATAAAATCGGACACTGATCTAAGGAAGGCCCTTTTTCTTTGCTTACCATTTGAACGGCATACACTTGACAGCCCTTCCTCAAGCACCGCTTCATCTGCATGGCTGAGATGAAACACAAGGATACCTTTCTCTTAATACCTTGAATTTGGATTGTTTCACCCATATCATTTACGCAAAGTATTGTTTTCCTGGAACAATCTACCCATGCTCGATGAGATTCTAACCAATCCATTCCTATCACCAGGTCGTAAGTACCTAGGGCTGTGACATATACTTTTAGTTTGGTCACACAGGCTCGTAGATCAACTTTGCAATCCTCCACACTTAATTCTACCGATTGAAGGTCTCCTGAAGCCATTTCTACCTGTCTAAAATCGTCTTGTTTGCAGGCTGCCAACCCACATTTATTCAATGCATATGGTGAAATAAAACTATCAGTAGCTCCAGTGTCAAACAAGATTTTGAGTTTTATTCCGTTGATTGTACCTGAAGATTCCACTACCGTGGATTGATGCGCTGCTTGGTTGTTGTTGACGACAGCATGGATTCTGTGATCGCTTTGAGCATCTGATGACGGCTCTTTTCCTGTTCGTCGCGAGTTCTCCGGTTCTTTTCCTGTTCGTCGCGAGTTCTCCGGACAATCCCGTCGAAGATGGGGTCCTCCACATCCCCAACAGTCCACTCGGGTTGGTCCTCTTTCGTTTGACTGAGAAATCCCCGACCAAGAACTCTGTCCCCTGGTGCTGCTTCCTCTCCCATTCCTTCCTCGATTACCCGTTCCTCGAGACCTCCACGCACTGTTGTTTGAAGACTCGGAAGTTATTGCGTTTATGGTCCTGGGAGCTCCTGCCCCCGCTCCTCTTGGGGTAAACCTGTTACCATAAGGAGGTGGTCTCGAGTTATTTCCTCGGAAGAAATTTTGGGGAGTCTTTCCTGTAAAGGCCTGCGGTATTGATTCAGCTGGCTTGAAATCCCTTTTAATTCCCAAATGCTCTTCTGCATAACGAGCACATTCTACTGCCTCCGCCACCGTTGGTGGCTTCCACATTCTTACCATGGCTCTGATCCGAGGATTTAACCCAAATATGAAATGCTCGGCTTGGCGTTCATCCGTGTCTAGATAAGGAACATATTTCACAAGTTCCATGAACCTTGTGTCGTATTCTTCCACGGTTTTACCCCCTTGGGTTAGAGTATGGAAGGCTCCAGCTTGCTGCTCTTGAAAGAAAGGTGGCAAGTATTTCGCACGGAATCGGTCCACAAACAATTCCCAAGGAACGGTATCTGAAGTGAGATGCAACTGTTTTTCCATATTCCCCCACCAAATCAGAGCATTCCCCCTGAGTTAGAAAACAACGATCCTTGTTTTAGACGTCGAAGAATATTCCCTTAACGCAAAGCACCTGATCATCCCTTCCAACCATGCTTCGGCCTGCTCCCCAGCTCGTCCCCCAGAGAATTCAGGGAGTTTAATCTTTTGCAGTTCCCGTGAATTATCTTCTCTGGAAGGTTTGTCATAAAAATCCCTCGGCCTTTCTAAGTGCCTTTCCTCGGACTGTCGTCGCTCCTCCTTGTTCCTGGTCGACTGCGACCCTTTCAAGGTTTCCATAATGGCCTCTAACGAGCTCATCACAGTAGTGAGATCAGGCGGAGCAACAGGTGCTGACGGCGATCTTGATGGTGGTGAAGGCGATGGTGAAGGTGGAGGTGGCGGCGCTGCATGTCGCTAGCGCTGCCGCCTTTGGTATGTATTTAACATGGTAATTTTCCTGAAATACATAATAATAAATTCATGAGTGGATAATTTTTGACTGACAAAATATAATATTCGTAAGATTAGAGCTGACATACGGGTATAGTTCTTTTGCTATTTTACCTGCATGTAGGTCTTACTAGTACCGAGGTCAAGGAGGGTGGCAACGCGACCTCCTTGTCCTATGCAGGGTAATGTATGCTTACTAAATCTAGAGTGGAATGCAAGGTTTTCATCGATCAAAGTGTTAGTTTATAAACTTGTCTAGAATGTTTTATTCCTAGATGCAGCTATAGAAGGGATAATTGATTTTCAGCTACTTATGACATAACTAATACATGAATGTTGATTTTCTTTCCCTGCTTTTGTAACAAATACATGCGAGTTAAAATACAATTTTTAAATTTATTTGATATAAAATCGACTTCCCAAACAAATTTATTTGTTATCATATAAATATATTGGTAAATGTTTATGCATTGCTCTGTTAGCTTAATTATTTAATAATTACTAGTTTTAATAATGTATATAAACAAAATACACACTATAACTTTTAAACTATAGGTACAAGCATTTAAACTTTTACATTATATACAATAGCTTAACTCTAAACTTTCTATATGCAAAAGCTATTTAATCTAAATCCCTCTTTGAAGTGAATCATCTAATTAGGTAATTTAACTATTTTCCCAACTTAACTATAGTTTAATGTACTACCACGCACATATGAATATGATCATAATATATAAATGCCACCATTCGGACCGTGTTTAATAATATGCTACATCATCAGGTTTGCCACCATTACTTAGATATCACCCTCTAATATGCCATACGATTTATTTGTTTATATATATATATATATATTTTTTTTTTATAATTTAAAAATTACATAAATTTAACTATAAAATTAATAATTATAAATATTTACCAACCAATTAAATTACACTAATTAATAAACATACAATCCCATATACCAAAATTGATTTATAAAGAACAACCTTAATTAATAATTATACCATCCCATATACCCAGATTAATAATTCTCAACATTTACTAACCAAGTGATTCATTTTCATATACAACTACACTAGATAATTAATGCTCATTCCATGCCATATACCAAGACTTACTGCTTAGACTTTTGTTAGAAACATCCAACTTTATAAATGAGCGTTCGACACGCTATTGGTCTCTCCCATTTTAATGCTACGAGACTCCAACGATACAGGGGGTCCATTCAGAGAAAAATATGTAGCTAAAGAATTTGCCAACAAATTGGCCAAAAGTTATGTTCATATCTGGCAGTTTGGCCGAATAAAATATTCATATAAAACATACAGGCGACGTGAAGAGCGGGTCAGAATTCTTTTGGCATGTGCGTGTCCAAATCAGCTTGGACTCTTGGGCATACCTTCAAAACATTCCTCCGTCCCTACCATGACGGTTATATACTATGAATAAAATTTAAACGCATATTTAAATTTGGATATATTTACAAATATCAATAAAACCACTTACACTAAAATCATATACTATCTCTCTACCATTAATAAATCACTGCTTCTTATTATACGAACATACAAACGGTCGATACTAACAGCACAATTTTTATTTAAACAAATTCATATATATTATCTTATAGGAATAAAATTTTCCTTTTTCGATGTGAATGAGAGAAACCATATCGCATTATTAATTTATTAATTTCTTTATATATATATATATATATATATATATATATATTTTTAAAATATAAATATAAAACTATAGAATGGATTATCCTTACTCGGGCGACACGATAGATTAAAGAATATGCGGTGACATATCAGTGGCGTTTAGCGTGGCTTCCAAATATACATGGTTTTTGAGCTTTCGACAACGAATCATACCATGTTCTATAGGTTGTACGTCAAAGTCTGCGTAGGTTTCTATACAGACAAGCACAAATATCCGGAAATGGCTCTCAGGCCAGAGCGCGAATACAGTGGTGGTTTGGAGTACCACTCCTACCCATCTCTCGATGAACGTCCCGCCTGTGACATTTCCAGCTCCAGGTGGTGAAGGCCTAAGAGCGTTCTGACGGATCACATCATGTGTTTTCCTCGAATTTGCTCCCGCAGGCCCGGTCGAGCGGTGATAAATAGCATGAAAACGGAGCTTTCGGGTTAGCTGGGATTTGTTTGCATCGGCGGTTAGCAGCAACGCAACTGGTCTGCGCTCTTGTGTGAAGATGTTGGCATATATACGTTTGGAGGTCGGCGGGTCAAAACCCACGCTCGACCTTTCTCCAACCTTCCGGCGGTTGTGATTTATATTTGGCATACATTTATTATATGCTTTTTTTTTTTAGCAGATTGCAAGGAATATCTTCACAGCATCATATCAGTTTTCTTCCCCTAATTAGTTGTAAACTAACTAGGTCGTTTTTATTTTATTTTTATTTTTTAAAGATCTCTTGATATTCTACAGGGCATTTACAAAACAGTCTTTACGTTGGAAGTGAAGAAGACATTTGCAATGAAATGGGTTTCGAAGTAGTAACCAAATGTCTCAAACCGATAAGCTGTTTTCTGGGTCAAATTTCTTGGATATATGCAATTCAAATGTGAAGTGGGTGTCCGTTGGAAGAAACGGCGCATAGGCAATCTGTATCTGTATCTGTTTGCATCTGTATCTTCGCATTCTTCATTTCATTTACTTTCGAACAGGACCGAGATCAGGTCAGTTTTCATTTTTCACACGGACAGCCACACGCAAGAGCTTCTGTAGATGCTGCAAAGTGTTTCAGTTGGATGAGAAAAGCCTGTATTGAATGAAAAACAAGGGAGATGCATTAATTTCCGCTTCCCGATGTCCAGGTTGACTCAGTGTTTTCCTGTGAGTTAGCTTTTGGTTTTTACCATGGTCCGTCCCACCTACGTGGTTGGCCATCGGAACACCATCGGAACTCTCAGAAGAGGCCCCTGCAACGTCCCTATCGAACTCTGGAAATCGCCACTAAAAGCTGGAATCAATGAGAAAGGACCCCTGGTCTTTCGTAACAAGGAGAAAGTTTTGGCCTTATGCTCCCGCCGAATCGCATACCGTTATCGGTACTCGATGATGGATATAGTTTCGAATTTAGAATTGCATTTCTGGCGCAGGGCTGACGAATTTAGGTCCTGATTTTTTTTTTGTCTTTATTTTTATTTTTGATGCTATCACAGTCATGTTTGAACAGAATTAAAAGTGCAGTGTTTTGTGAATTTCCATTTGAGCATTATAGTTGTTCCATTGTCACAACAATCAGCTGCTATACAGATAATTATCCTGCTATAGACTGCAGTTTCCCAGAAGTTTCAGGGCCTACTAGGTCAAAAGGTTTTGAACGAAACCTCTGATACCAAATGTAAGAACCTAAATATTGGTTTTCTAAATTCTTCACAATTCTTCAATTAGTTTTAGACAGTTTCAGACTTTAGCTAAATCATTTAACAGGGAATTACTGTTGGTTCTAAAAATTATTCCAAATTTATGTAATTTAATTCAGGCAACAGTTACAATTTATCATCTTTCCCTTTTGTACAGTATAAGAGATCATTTTCATATATATATCCAAGCATATACAAACAGAAATCAAATAGAAGTACGATTTCATGCAGTTCAGAAATAAAAATTCAATTTATGCTATATGGGAAATACCTGGGATGCAGTAGGCGAATATGGACAGATCACCAAAACAACAATCCTCCCAGCCGATCTAGGAACAATCCTAGACCCAGAAGATTACTCTTCTGCCCCCGTGCCCAAAATCCCAGAACGGTGAAACTCTCTTTTCAAAACTCTGCGTATCCTTCAATCCAAATGCTCCAGAATATAGGATTTTTCTTCTTCTCCAACCGCCCCTTACTCCCGCACATCCTCCCCCTTATATCTATCTCCCCACCGCCTTTCACTCCCGAAGATCTTTTATTATATTTATGAGGGTCTGCCACCATTTAAGGCGACCTTATCTTCATTTAAGGGTACATTAATGTCGAGATAAGCTTGATTACATTATTTTATTTAAAAATGAAGAATGGGTGTGATGACTTTATGTTTGTTTATAATATTAATTAATTTGCCTTAATTAACTTATATTATTATTTGATTGGTTCATCCAAACATAATTGTATCGGTTATCCTACTTGTCACTTAGGTATGGGTCATTACATGTGGGGGCACATCAATGACCTCATGGGTCTCCATATGGGTCGAAGATGCTTGTAGACCATATGTAAAGGGCTCAGATGATGGAATGAATGCCACCATGTCATTGTACAAGTCCTGGGACACCTGCCAAGTGTGTGGTGCACCTATGGGGCCAGCTGGGCATAGTGTACCAAATGCATCTTCCTCGTCCCAAAGGTGGATCTCTGGCAATCTCTGAACATCTCTGGTGATCAATGGAGTACTGTCTATTGCCGCGGAGACCACTGGCTCTCTACACACACCCTATATGTGCCAATGTAACCCTTTGGAAGGTTAGGACCTCGTATAGGGAGACCACAAACCCAAATGGACACCATATGCAATCCTGCATAAGATCCAATGCATCCCCTAGCCTTCCAATACAACAAGTCATTAAGGTAATCGGCTAAAAGAGCTTACAAAAAATGAACAACAAGTGGACACTTTATAATGGCATGCCCTTCCACAGTGGGCTTTGGCATGTGTTAATGTCTCCAAGCTCCAAAGGGGGTTAGCCAGGTACCTTATTAGGTGGTTTCTACCTTTAAAGGGGATGGTATGTCCAAGGTACATCCATGAGATGGTAGTGGCATGTGATAAATAGGTGAGATGGAATAGGGAATGATAGGGGCAATCTTGGGCCACATATTAGGGAACAAGGGTAGCTAGAGAAAGGGACGCCCACACCTGGGTGTATAATGTGTAGGAGGGAGAAATCATGGTACATGAGGTGCCCTGACCTTGATTTTTCCACCCTTCTTTATATACCTTTTGCCTTTTATGATTTTTCTCAGATTAACTGCTCGGGGCTCAAAGGAGAAGAGCATGATGTGTAAGATATAGCAGTGATTACCCCCTTTTTGATAGGGCGGTTCATTGCCCTCCGAGGGTTGTGACAATCATGGGTTGAATGATAAAGGAGGCTCATCTAGGGCCTATGGAACCCAAGGTGATGGCCATGGGTATCGGGTAGAGCTCATGTATTGGCTTTTGCCCACGTGCCAATTATGTTTGTCCCGACCATCTTTTGCATCTTGTGGTACATTTTCCTATTGAATGTGGCCATTAATACTTTTACTTTTCTTTTTGGCTGCTTCAACCTCTGAGGCATCTTTCCAAGCCTGATCCAAGGGGGGGGCAAGGGAATGGGGAGGCTAACCCTCTGTGGACCCATAGAGGTAGTGTGGACCCAGGTGGGAGAGATGATGAATGGGGGTATAGTGAATGGAAGGGGAGTATAGTGAATGGAAGGGGAGTATTATATGTGGGTAATGGAGCGAGACCACGCAACCAAAGTTGGGGTTTCCCAAGTAATACCACCCTAAAACCAAATGGTCAGTAAAGGAGATCCCACAGTGCTAAAATCCGAGGGTAACATCCAAAAGAAGTAAGTCAAGTGGATAGAAGCACAAACTAAGCCCACTCTTTCCGCTGAATCCCCCCATCAATTCGTGCCCATAAGTGTCCATGATAAGCAAACCCAATACTCAATTACCAAATGAAAAGACATACATTTAGGTTCGGGAGGCCCACCTTCAAACATACGATCAATACAGAGTGGGTGAGGGACCACATGGCTGGCTCGATTGGCTGAGAAATGGCACAACGAGCTATTTGAGGGTCGCTGGTTGCCGGCAAAGGTCCATCATGGAGAAAAAAATTCTCCTAAGGATATCACCCACGAAGTGGTGGGTAACATCCGGCTCCAAGTAGGACGTGATCTCTCGAAGAGGTGGGAAAAGCTACTCGAACAAGAGGTCACGAGAACTCCAGCGATCTCTTCGTCACCGTAGTCCTGTTATCTGCACATATCAACGACCAAAACCATGGGGCTGGATGTTTTTCATGGTGTCTTATGATTACCCATGCGTAATGTCAGGCCATAAAATTAACTAGTAAATAAAAATATGCAAGTTTTAATCCAAATGCAACTAGTCTATCATGAGAAATATCATATGACATTAGTTCTAATGCAAAAATCATCATGCAATGCATTCTACTCTAACATGCATATCGTACAATGTCAAGTGCTAGGTATAATCAAAGACCAAATGCAACCAACATGTCAATTGATCAATACAAGAATGCATGCTTCCATGATTATTTTTGCAATGGACTTGACAATACAAATGGGAAATAATGATATGAGGAGTTGCGAGGGCGGGAGATGGGAAAACAAGAGACCCATATGCCATAGAAAGGAACCCTGGAAGAAGGAAAAGACACCAGTCTAGAGGATTGAATGTGATCCTTCAACCAGGAAATGGAAATGTCAACGACTAGGTATACGAATCTTTGATGAACAAATATCTCGGGCTTATCATCCTTAGGGTAAGGAGTAAATGACTCAGACATATTTAGGATGATACTATTTTGGTCATTGGGAAAACAAAAAGTGGACTCATCATTTTATTTAGGGAAAAACCATGATTCTTGTTTCTTCGTAAGGGAAACCAACTCTTCATTAAAACTAGGGGAACAAAAATCGTCATAAACATCCGTTTTCAGGGCAAAGACACAAGAAGAGGAATGATCAAACATGAAGAAAAACCTTGTATCAGTGGCATGGATGATGGAAGCTTCTACCTCGGTTTCTTTTATAGTAGAGTCATCAAAATTAGCCACAATTTTGGAAGGCTCTTCTTTGATTGAATCATCTTGAAACATAAAGATGAGCCCCTTCCAATCACTAGGAAGGGCTTCATAAGGGCCAACATTGTTGTCTAGAAGGGGTGGAGTATCTTCTTCTTTCCTAAGCTCATTCTTATGGATTCGAGAGACTATGGGGTCTTCATTTTTATAGTCATACCGAATTCCCCAATCAACAAGCCAAAAGTCATTCATAGATTCTTCATTTATTTGACTATCATGATCTTCCTTAGAATCATCCCATTCTTCACTACAGATTTGGTGTTGGTTAGGATTCCATTCATTCTCTTCTTTAGACATGGAGGACTTTTCCTCCTTCATCCGTTCTCAAAGAATGATATCCAAGGTATTTACTAAATGATTTTGATGGAATGCTTCAAGAAGAAGGTCATCGGTAAGAATCCTTTTATATTCATACTTTATGTTATGAAGTCTTTCCGATTGCTCACAATAGTATGAGAAAATCTCTTGGGAGTTAGATGCGGCCATCAACTGCCTGCAAGATTTATCATATTCCATCATCCATTCTTGCAACACCTGAGGGCTCTCGGGATCGAGATCTTTGTTATCATTATCCTTAGAAGACGTGCTTTCCAATTCATGAGTCTCTTTTTCCAATTCATGAGGATCAAGAAATTCTTCCTTAAGCACAAAACCATATTCAATAACTTCCTCCTCTTGAAGGGCCACATCCAACATTTGGCATATGTCTGCATGAGATTGGAAACCCAACCCTTCATGCAACAAGAAGTGCGCAGTCAACATCGGAAGAGAAGGAATGATTTTAGGTTTACATGACTCAAGCCAATCGGTATTGGGGGCGTTGGATAGGACAAACAATTCCATTTGGTCACAAGGTTGAGTTATATTTTGCTTTGAATGATACCTCATGAACCTTACCACGTGATTGGCTGCGAAATGTGGATCCCCATCGAACGTGGGCGTATTCTTCATGGATTTCGATGAACGATATCTCAGGATCCCTGTCCTATCTATAGTGGGAATATATGTGGTCAACATGTTGCCGGGTCCTTAATGACATGGGAGTCGCCAGAGTGAATGAAATTTCCTTGACAAATGCTTGCTTTACCCTACAAGCATTGACCTTAGAGATCAATGAAGAACTAGGCCTTCGTTCTTTCAATGGAGTTGCTAATAATGATATATCAATATTGTCATATGGAGAACAAGACACATATCTCGTCCCCGACAACGACACCAGGAATGTTACCACTCAAACTAGCAGGGGACCTAAAAGGGACTCCTAAGCTGGCAACTGCTAGGACAAGGGCAACAATGGAGACTTAGCCCAGTGTCACCAAAGCTAAGACCCCCTGCTCTTTACAGACTTTCATCGATGGGAGGAGACCTGGTAATTAGGAAGTCACTTGTAAATGATGGATCAATAAATAGGAGTGAAGTGACCTTAGAGACCTTTTCCCAAAGATAAGATTTAGAATGGAGCTTGCCTCCTCTTTAAGCAAGGTACAAGACTTTCTAGGGAAAGGGGATGTGGATTGGAGGGTTGAGGTAGCTAAATAAGACATATAAAGGAATTTCCCAATCCCTAAAATCCCTTGGAAACTTGGATCCCTAAGTAGTCCTTGATAAATAGTCTTTGGTGAAGAATGGGACCACACGAGGCCAAGTGGACCCAACCCAGGTTAGGGGATGGATTTTGGCAACCAATGATGTTCTTAACCTGGCCAAGGTGAGGGGAAAGGATCAAACAAGAATTTTCACCCAAAGATGTCAAATTTATCCTATAAGGTATTAACCTTGGGAACACTGGGCAAAACTGCGTCCTAGAGATAGGGCTTGGGATATCTCGAGATTCCATCGTCAAATTTCCTTCAAATTCAGAGGAGACCTAGGGGACCCACCAACGTAGTAGATCCTAGGAGATCGGAATTTTCCTGTGGTTAGTTTCTCGGGAAATTGATGCCCTAGGTGACCTAATGAAGCTAGACTTAGAAAAAAGAGGAAAAAGGTGAAAATGGGGTTGAAATGGCCACCCTTTGGTGGACCAGTGCCTAATTTCACTTGGGGATATGGAGTCAAGGAGAATTGTGAAGATGGATTTTGTTTCTTGCTCAAGGGGGCTCCAAAAGTCAACTTCTTCCAATGTTAGAGACGAGAGAAGAAAAGTGACTTGAAAGCATTTATACTTCGTTACAAATGGTGAAGGCTTGTCAAGATAACACGATCTCTAGGACATTTCATTCATCCAACATGGCCCATACATAGAATAAGCTAAATAGAGTCTAGACACATAATTCCACATTAAACACATGCAACAATTATCCCTAATTATGGCGAAATTCCAATATATGCAGAAAAATGAAAAATAACATTAAATTTGCAATTACATGTTAGAGAGTATATCCAACCAAGATCACATTTGCAATATAAGAAGCTCTAAGATAGAAAAGAACCCAATGCATACATCAAAATTCATCCATCATCCAAAAATATCCACCAAGGAAAAAATGCCAAGTTCTCTAATGAGAGAGAGTTCCCAATCCAGGTGATGATTCAAATGAATCCATCCAACTCCTATTTATACACCAATTAGGAGTTCGAATTACCATATGGGCCTACATTAGCCCTTAAAAATAAAATTATGTGCAAATTAACTAACTTTTGTTGACAAGCCCACCAAACTAACTCACAAATGAAATAATAAGCCTCTCAGGAGGTAAAATAATAATCTATGCATGTCGTGGGGCCCTCCAACAGGCCTGATGAGATCCATAAGTGCCATAATGATGAATAAAATCCTCGAAAGGGATGGACAAGGGGTTGGCCCCTTGTCCTCCAAACAATAAACCTGTGGTGCTCCCAGCGGATGTAGGGGCATACCATTGACCTCATGGGTCTCCATATGTGTCGAAGATGCATGTAGACCATCACTGAAGCGCTCAAATGATGGAATGAATGTCGTCATGTCATCATAGAAGTCCTGGGACACCTGCCAAGTGTGTGGTGCACCTATGGGGCCAGCTGGGCATAATGTACCAAATGCATCTTCCTCATCCCAAAGGTGGATCTCTGGGAATCTCTGAACATCTCTGGAGATCCATGGAGTCTTGTCTACTGCCGTGGAGGCCATTGGCTCTCTACACACACCCTATATGTGCCAACGTAGCCCTATGGAAGGTTAGGACCCCATATAGGGAGACCAAACCCAAATGGACACCATCTACAATCCTGCATTAGATCCAATGTGTCCCCTAGCCTTCCAGTACAACAAGTCATTAAGGTAATCGGGTAAAAGAGCTTACAAACCATGAACAATAAGTGGACACTTCATAATGACATGCCCTTCCATAGTGGGCTTTGGCATGTGTTAATGTCTCCAAGCTCCAAAGGGGGTAACCCAGGTACCTTATTAGGTGGTTTCTACCTTTAGAGGTGATCGTATGTCCAAGGTACATCCCACAAATGGTGGTGGCATGTGATGAAGAGGTGAAATGGAATAGGGAATGAGGAGGGCAATCCTAGGCCACATATCGGGGCACAAGGGTAGCTAAAGAAAGGGAAGCCCACACCTGGGTGTATAATGTGTAGGAGGGAACAATCGTGGTACATGAGGTGCCCTGACCTTGATTTTTCCAACCTTATTTATATACCTTTTGCCTTTTATGATTTTTCTTTGATTAACTGGTCGGGGCTCAAAGGAGAAGAGCATGATGTGTAAGATATAGCAGTGATTACCCCTTTTTGGATAGGGTAGTTCATTTCCCTCTAGGGATTGGGACAATCATGAGTTCCTGAATGATAAAGGAGGCTCATCTAGGGCCTATGGAACCAGGGTGATGGCCATGGGTATGGTGTAGAGCACATGTATTGGCTTTTGCCCACGTGCTAATTATGTTTGTCCAGACCATCTTTTGCATCTTGTGGTACATTTTCCTGTTGAATGTGGCCATTTATGCTTTTACTTTTTTTTTTTAGCTGCTTCAACCTCCGAGGCATCATTCCAAGCTTGATCCAAGGTGGGGGCAAGGGAATGGGGAGGCTAACCCTATGTGGACGCAGAGAGGTAATGTGGACCCGGGTGGGAGAGATGATGAATGGGGGTATAGTGAATGGAAGGGGAGTAGTATATGTGGATAAGGGAGTGGGACCACACAACCAAAGTTGGGGTTTCCCAAGTAGTACCACCCTAAAACCAAATGGTCAGTAAAGGAGATCCCACAGGGCTAAAATCCAAGGGTAACATCCAAAAGAGGTCAAGAGGACAGAAGCACAAACTAAGCCCACTCTTTCCGCCGAATCCCCCTATCAATCTGTGCCCAGAAGTGTCCATGATAAGCAAACCCAATACTCAATTACCAAATGACAAGACATACATTTAGGTTTGGGAGGCCCACCTTCAAACATACGATCAATACAAAGTGGGTGAGGGACCACATGGTTGGCTTAGGTGGCGAAGAAATGTTACAACGAGCTAGTTGAGGGCTGCCAGCTGAGGTCTATCATGGAGAAAATATTTCTCCTAGGCATATCGCCCACGAAGTGGTGGGTAACAAAGCCAAAGTAAAAAATCCCTTATAACCAAACACAAACTATTACAAAGAGTTACATGAGGGGAAATTTATTGAAGGTTCTCCAATGAATGAGGAAAATTCAAGAGTCACAATGCTGGAGTATGATGGCCTTTTAGGCCAACTGTTTAGGTGCACTGAAATCAGATCCAAGTGATGCCGTTATTCTTTCAAAATCTATGCCAAAAATCGGTGAGAACAAGACAGTCAAGGTCTGTCCACAGTCAGCAGTATAGGACAGTCAAAGTATGTCCTTAAATCTGCCCCAAGGTTCTGCCTAAAAGGTACAGCCAAGAGGTCTCTGTTGGTCCATGAACTCAGCAAGATGTGACAGTCAAGAAACAATGCTCAGTGTCCTTGAATCAGTCCCAAAAATGGCCCAAAGGTACAGCCTTTGTTTCCTGCAATCTGTCCAATAGACAGTGAATAAGAATTTAGTAGATGGTTAGCAAAACCTCAAATATAACAGGGTCAAAACTCAGCATATATCAGAACTAATTGTTAGAAATAGTGTGGGGTTAAATGAAGGAGAAACTACTCTAATTTGCTCAAGGGGGACCTAGCGAATTTGGTCCCTCTTGAGACAAATAGGAGCACTGTTGGGACAATGGTCTAAATATGGAGCATATTGCTCAAATCTTCAACACTTGCACAAAATAAGTAACCAAAAAATTTTGAATTGAAGAGGATGGGAGGAAGAAGTAATGTGGGTGCTTTGAATCCCTTTGTTTGATCCTCTTGAAGGTCCAAGGGTGAACTTAAGGCAACTTGTATGGGGGACTCCTAGACTCTTAATTCCTATAGGATTTACTTCATCCGTCCTTTAGCTCATGACTTTCCAATTGACAAGTTCAAAACTTTCGAATATTCTCTCCAACTGGATCTAGCTTTTTTGGTGAATAATCACTTTTGAACCTTGGCTCTGATACCACTTTTGTCATGTACCCCATGTTGGCACTTGGGAAGGGTGCCAAATTTTAGTCCTTTCTAGCTTTGACACTTGTTGGAAATGCACAAGCCCTTTTTAGTGACAAAGTTAGATTTACCCTTCTTTGCTTTTTAGTGATAGTTATATTTACCCTTCTCGTGGATGATCCTAATCGGACTTTTTTTCTTATTTCCTTTGTTGGCTACTGTCGATGTTGCTTCTTCAAGTACTGTATCTTCAAAATCAACAATCCCAGCCCCATTCAAAGAGTTTTCTTGGTTCCAGAGCCTTATATAGAAGCTTGAAACAGTGAGCATTTGGGTTTCACATTATAATCCTTTTCTTTTGAACGTTGGCCTTTTTCTAAGGGATAAATTTCCTTATCTTCAATTCTTTTCTCAATACTTCCTAAATCTTCAGTATATTTTTTCGCCAAATCAAGCTTGGTAGGTTCTTGAAAACGTTGTGATTAGGATCCCATTTGTTCCTCGTTACATATTTTACTCTAAGTCCTCCAGAGGAGTTGTATTGCAAAATGTTAAGTTTGGACAACTAGATCCAAACTCCATGTTGTGATGCTCAGATGAAGATACCAATATTTTTATTGGATTCCTCTTTTGGAGAGGTGCAAGATCAATCTAAAGATCATCTTGATCCGATGAGCAGAACATTTATTTTGAATTTATTCAAGATATGTGCGGGTTGGCCTTAAGGTTTTGTGCCCCAGCAGTTGTGTCACACACCCTCATTGATGGATATATATTGGTCAACGTTGGAGGAAATTTTCACTCATCTCATCCTCATCCATTTCTCTCTCCTCATCTGATTGGTTCGATGACCTTGGTGGCTCTTCTCTCCACACGTGGGAAAATTCCAGCAGCAACACATTTCTGATTTTGGTCTAGAGTTTCTGCAGCAAACTTTGACCAGCGTTGACTTTGGTCAACGCAAGGTCAAACGCACCTAAAACTCTCCCAAAAGTTTGATTTTCCAAATAAGCATTTTTTGGCACTATTCCCGAGGCTAGACGTTGACTTTGACTTTTTTGCGTTGAGCTAGCTGCTGCTGCTGTTTGCATTGACCACTGACTGACAACGTTGACTTTTGGGTTGATTGTTTTGGCTGTCCAAGAGGGTTGTGTGACACTTCTGGTTAGCTGACCATATTGAGACTTTGTTGGTTGAAGCATCCTGTTGACCGCCGTAACGCACCAACATACTTACATATTTCTTGCTTGTCTTCTGGCGATCTACTGGTATGTTCTATCAGCATTTTAATTTATTGTTTATGTGATTGCTGATTGATATTGGGATAACAAGTAAAGTTGCATCAAGCATAGAACATCAACAAAAATTTACATGGTATCGGAGCTGAGGTGAAGACAAAGCCCTAGTTTGTAGCAATCACCGAAGAAGAGGATGGGTTCCTCAAACTACAATGGCTTCAAGGCTGATGACAAATTGACTGGGAAGGATGACTTCAATGCTTGGAAGATGACACTGGATGTTAATTTGGAAGACCAAGATGTCATGGACTATGAGCAGGGCAAAATCCAAGAGCCTCCATCCACTGCAACTGCTGCTGCCAAAACAAAGTATAAGAGGGGGGATATCAAAGCAAAGCTGATGATCAGGGACTCACAAGAGTCTGGTTGCCTACATCTTTGAGCTAGGCACATCCAAGGAGATGTATGATAAGTTGGTCCACATGTTTAAGGCCAACAATGCAAATCAAGTCCTATTCTTCAAGAATCAATTGAAGAATCTGAAGAAAGGCAAGCATGAGTCTGTTCAATCATATTTTCTGAAGCTGATCGAGATCAGGAACAATCTGCTGGCTATTGGGGAGATAATAGCTGATCGAGAGATGGTACTCACCGCATGTGGAGGGCTCTCATCCGAATAGCATGTGTTCAACACTACCATTCTCAGTAACAATGTGATCCCTGACTTTGACAAAGTACTATCGAGATGCATAGAAGAAGAGACAAGAATGAAGGAGTATGAAAATGAAGGAAATGCTGCCTATGCTGCTCATTCTAGAAATAACTTTTGTGGTCCAAAGAACAAAGGAAGAGCAGGGGCCCAAGGAAAGAAGGGCAAGTGTTACACTTTTCATAGGCCAGGTCACTATGCTAGAGAATGCCCTTTCAAGAAGGATTCTCCCGATGATGATGACAACAACAACAACTAGAGGAATGACAATCAAAGGAACAACAGGTTCAAGGGAAAGAGGAAGGCTCCCTCCAGCGAAAATGATCAACCTTTCAAAAGGTCGAGGAATTCCAGGTATGAGGAATCAAATGTTGTTGATAAAAGAAATGAATACATTCTTGTATCTTCCCTCTCTGCTGCATCTCGACTCGACACTATGGATGTCTGGTTGATAGATAGTGGTGCCTCAAGGCACATCACTGGGTTCAAGGAAGCACTTTCTGATATGGTTGAGAAGGATACTAATCTGGAAATTATCCTTGGAGATAATGCCACATATCCCGTGAAAGGGACAGGGACTGTGACCCTCCACTTGTCTTAAGGTCAAGTCCTCCGCTTGCAGGATGTACTATATGTACCTGACTTGAAGAAGAACCTTGTGTCTATATCGGCTATGGAAGACAAAGGTTTCAATGTGGCATTCGTTGATGGGAAGGTGCGTATCTGGAAGAATAGTTTCAAGGAAGCTATCACGATTGGGTTTAGAGTTGATACACTCTACCAGGTTGGAGAAAGTCCACTGGGAGCGATGACATGTGATACTATCCGACAGACCGATAATGCCACTGAATATGAGACGAACGAGTTCAAGAACTTTTGCAGAGAAGCTAGCATCAAGAGGGAGACCACAACTGTCTCTACTCCTAAGCAGAATGGCATTGCCGAATGAAAGAATAGGACCATTGTGGAAGCTGCCCATGCCATGTTATGTGACCAAGGTCTACCGAAGTTTCTGTGGGGAGAAGCTGCGAACACTGTTGTGTACATACAAAACTGATGCCTGCATTCTGCTCGGGATTCCAAAATTCCCGAAGAGGTTTTCTCTGTAAGAAACCTGACGTCTCACATTTTAGAGTTTTTGGATGTCCTGTTTATTTTCATGTGTCGAAGGAGAAGACGAACAAGCTGGATGCTTCTGGAAAGAAGGGAATGTTTGTGGGCTACAACAAAACTTCGAAGGCTTATAGAGTCTATGTGTTTGGTCAAAGGGAAGTGGAGATATGCCACGATGTTACCTTTGACGAAGATGCTTCCCTGAGGAAAGTAGTCAATCTTCTGAGAGCTGAGGAAGATCATGAAGCAAGGCCTGGAAATCAAGAAGAACCGAAGGATGAAACGATGCCCGATGCTGAAGGACCGATGGACCCGATTGATTCACCTCCTTCACTAGGGAAGAGACCATCATGGCTTAGGGACACTCTCGAGGATGCCGAGGGACATATGGCCCCTAAGGGGGACATTCCGTGAAAGCAAGAAGCCAAATAGATACCAAGGGTATCTAGCAGCCATGAGTACTATCGTACAATCTGAGCCTGGATCTTTTGAGGAAGACGTAAAGCATCAAGTCTGGAAGGATGCTATGCAAAAAGAGTATGAGTCCATAATGAAGATTGATGTCTGGGATGTGGTTCCAAGACCGGAGGACAAAGCAGTTGTCACCTCGAAATGGCTCTACAAGCTCAAGCATGGATCTGATGGAAGTGCTGAAAAGTTCAAGGCAAGATTCGTTGCCCGTGGCTTCTCGCAAAAAGAAGGCGTAGACTATGATTATATATTTGCACCTGTGGCCCGATATACCACCATCCGATCTATCATAGCCCTTGCTACTACGCAAGGCTGGAGTCTTCATCAGATGGACGTGAAGACTGCATTTCTGCATGGTGCGATAAAGGAAGAGGTGTATGTGGAGCAACCTCTGGGGTTTGAAGTCCAGGATCGGGACACCCATGTCTGCAGGTTGAAGAAAGCCCTCTATGGGTTGAAGCAAGCACCCAGAGCTTGGTACGAGAGGATAGATAGCTACCTGATGAAGTTGGGCTTCGCTTGTAGTGATGTTGATCTGAACCTTTACTTCAAGGTTGATAGAGAAAATCCTCTCATTCTGGTGCTGTATGTGGACGACCTCTTCCTGACAGGTGCTGACCCTCTCATTCATCAGTACAAGAGGGAGCTCACTGCTGAGTTCGAGATGAAGGACCTAGGGCTGAAGCATTACTTCCTAGGCCTAGAGGTCTGGCAGAGACCTGGCGAGATTTTCCTTTCCCAAGGAAAATACATTGTGAAGCTTCTGGAAAGATTTGGTATGGTGGATTGTAAGTCCATGTCGACACCGATGGAGTTCAACTTTAAGAAGTTGAGTGGCAGCGCTGCTGGGTCCATGCTAGAAAATCCTACTAAGTATCATTAACTCGTAGGGGCCCCGATGTTCTTAGTGAACATTCGTCCAAACGTATGTTTTGCAGTGAACACTTTGAGTCAACACATGGTTGATCCTCATAACATTTACAGGGTTGGTGCCAAGAAACTCTTGAGATATCTTTGGGGCACGATATACCATGGGCTAAGATACACTGCCGAGAGCATGACACTCCATGGATATACTGATGCCGATTTGGCTGGCAGTGTGGTGGATCACAAGAGCACATCTGTATGCTGCTTCATACGTAGATCTGCTTCGGGCAGGAAACAAAAGTCAGTAGCCTTGAGCACTGCTGAGGCCAAATACATTGTAGCATGTATGGCTTGTTGTGAAGTCACTTGGTTGCGAAAGCTCTTCAGTGAGCTGTTCGAGCATGTGCTAGGTGCCACTGTTATCCTTTGTGATAACCAGAGGGGGATTCGTTTGTTAGAGTTTCCCGTGTTCCATGATCAATCCAAGCATGTTGATCGCTGGTACCACTTTATCCGGGATATGGTACAACGAGGCGCCGTAAGGATCGATCATATAGGAACTGATATTCTCACAAGGGTCACGGAAATTCTCACAATGCCCTTGGGCAAGGTCATGTTCCTAACATTCCGTGAGAATCTTGGAATCGTGGAACGACCCTATTCTGAGGGTCCTATTGGACGATGAGCTTTGGGAGCTCTAGGGGGCTTTGGGGATAGCTTCTCGGAGCTATAAGCAACCACAGGGCTAGGCTTGCCGAACCTTGTTGGTGTGCTTCTGCCCCACCGTTATGATGATTGAGTTGGTTCATCTCTCATGATCTGTACCTCGTATGCATCCTACCCATTTGAGTTCCAGACTCATGGGAAGTACCTCTCATTTGGCCAGTGAGGTGGGAAAAGCTAGAGACTAGTAGCAAAGACTGATGGATGCATCAGAGATTTCTGTACTCTCTATTTAGGATGGCAGAGTCCAACCCAAGGTTGCGGGGAAGCTTCTCCCCCCTCTCGAACCTGCTCCCAATTCGCACTCCGAGGGGAGCATTTTCGGGAGCGCGCTCAACAGGAAAAACGCTCCCTGTTTTCAGGGAGCGTTTTAGGGAGCGTTTAGGGAGCACTTTAGGGAGCATTTTATGGAGCGTTTTTTAAGGGAGGGAGCATTTTAGGGAGCGTTTTTTTTTTTTAGGGATGGAGCGTTTTTTTAGAAAGGGAGCGTTTTCGAGAGCGTTTTTTTAGGGAGGGAGCATTTTCGGGAGCGTTTTTTTCTTAAAGACTTGGTCCTAAATGAAATTACTTGCTTTCCATTTGCTTAAATCATCCATTTGCCAACCTAACTATACTGTCAATATAATTTGTGTATCAACTATTTTTTAACATATTATGATACAATTCCTTTTGGTAATGGCCATTATTTTATTGTAAACCCATGAAAGGTACGTCCTTTAACAATCTTGAGGCAAAATTTCCTGCCATAAAGTGGAATGGATTTTGTTCAAACTAGTTGAAAAGCATACATCATATTCCTTTTATGCAAGGATCAACTGCCAAGATATGAGTAAAGGCTAATTTTGATTAAGGAATATAAAAAAAAAACTGATCTTTAAGACTCATTATGTTGTAGTTATTATAAGTAGAATATATGACCCTTTGAAACTCAGTATTTAATTCAACAACAATTTCTCTCCATTGTAAAAAGGGCCTAAATATTATGAAATCATTCTTTGTACTATCGTTAATGCCTTACACCTACTCCTTTCTTACATTGAAACCAAGTTGACAGTCCTTTGCAATCAAGATATGCCATCTTATTGGAGACAATGATGGATGACCGGAATATTTATTGATATTTCATGAATGCCTCTACCCTTTTAGGTCACGGCAATATTGCTTGCATGAGATGGGGGCTTGTGTATTTTCCCATCTGCTTTTTCTTAGAGTTTTTTCGACCTTGATGGCAAAGTGGGTAACAAGTTGATGAAAATGAAATTGCTTAAACTTTGGATAATTAATGATATACCTTCTAGGTTGAATTTCCCATTTCCTTAAAAGAAATCAATTTATTCCTTAGCAACACATTCTACGTGTTCTCCACCCGTTGGACATGACGAATACCTAAGCATTTAGCTAAAGTGCAGATCCCATTCTCCCCCTGGGGACTCACTTACGGCTCTAAGATTTTAACTCTATTATATTTTATTAGGCAAGATCCCATTTTTTTTCTTAAGCGGCCATCACATAAAAAAGCATGTGGCTTTTTGCACAATGATATCAAAATCAAAGCCCTAGTTTAAGCTGCCTAATGTGACCCCAACATTACAATATCTTACCGTATCTTTTAAGATGATATTCTGTTAGATGTGTTCCAAAAACTAGATGTATCATGTGATTTTCTCAATATGTGTTCAGTGTTTATTAATACGCCGTCGTTTTTAAGATTTTTAAATCTTTACAACCATCTAGATTTCTATGGTTGACAATTTTCACATTATTTCATCCAAGACACCATAGGTTAGGGCATTTTCATTTTCTTTTAGGTTACATCTTGGGAATTTGTGTAAATATTTGATTGGATCATTATCTTTAAGTGGTTGTCTGACATAAAGTATCTTCTCTTCATTCTTACATCTTTACCAATACCCTTTAACGTTTGTAGAGAAATTATTCTTCATTCTTACATCTTTACAAATACCCTTTAACATTTCTAGAGAAATTATTCACATTTTTTAATTATATTTTCTGAGGGAAGACAATGTCAACAAGCATTAAGGCCAAGCCTTTCTGAGGGAAGACAATGTCAACAAGCATTAAGGCCAAGCCTTAGAAGACTACCATTACCACGATCTGCTCAAATTTCAAAAATTAGACATTTCTCGTGGCAAGAGGGCAAACAATAGATAAAATAGGTTTACTACTCTTTTCTAGTTTCTAGTAGTTTTTAACTTTTTATAACTGTTGAAACTTGACTATTTCATATTTAATTTGATATTTTTTGTAAACAATATATGACAATTTAAGTTTGAAGTTTGAAACTTTGAAGTTGGCAGTTATAAGTTTGTAACTCATTATGAATTATGAATATGATGCTTCATGAAATCTGAAAGTTGTTTCATTTCGTTTCATTTTATAACATTTCATTTCATGTTAAATATTCTATTTTGTAAATGTTACACTTAGCTTACAAGTACAACTTTGGTGATCAATGAATCGATGATGATAAATGTTATATATTGAATTTTGAAAGCTTGAAACTTTAAGATTGATGAATCATGAGACTCAAGAGTCAATATGTTGAATGTTTCCAACTTCTAGATTAGAAACATAATCTTCTAGATTAGAAGATTATAACTTCTAGATGATTGATGTTATATGGTTCAATCTATATTTTTATGTTTTTATGTCCAATTCATCATTCTACATGCTTTTGTTGACACATATGCATCAAAATATAAAAATATATATATTATAAAAAAACGCTCCCCGAAACGCTCCCAAACCGAGAGCTTTTGAAAATGGCGCTCCCGCTCCCGCTCCCCGCTCCCAAGTAACCTTGGTCCAACCACTTGATCTGGGATCAAATCTAGTGAGGTTTCGGACCTCCAACTGACTTTGTGTCAGTGAAACTAACTTCGGGTTAGTATATGACTCTCTTGAGTCCAAGTGAGGTTTCGGACCTCCAACTGACTTCGAGTCAGGTAAACCAACTTCGGGTTGGTATGAGACTCTTTGTGAGTCCTATAGAGGTTTCGGACCTCTGGGCTGAATTTGCCAGCCGGGAATGATGTCTTTGTGATTGACCCACTTCTGTTCTGAAATAAAGAAGCCAGCAAAGCAAGTTACAACGAGATGACGCACGATGTTTGGATTGCACAGGTGGATGGAGTTCTCCCTAGTTGAGAGGGAGTGTTAATTTTGGACAACTAGGTCCAAACTCCATGTTGTGATGCTTAGATGAAGATACTAATATTTTTATTGGATTCCTCTTTCAGAGGTGCAAGATCGATCTAAAAATCATCTTGATCTGATGAACAGAACATTTATTTTGAATTTATTCAAGATATGTGCAGGTCGGCCTTAAGGTTTTGTGCCCCAGCAGTTGTGTCACATAGCCTCATTGATGGATATATATTGGTCAATGTTGGAGGACATTTTCACTCATCTCATCCTCAAACATTTCTCTCTCCTCATATGATTGGTTCGATGACCTTGGTGGTTCTTCTCTCCACGCGTGGGAAAATTCCAGCAGCAGTACATTTCTAATTTTGGTCTAGGGTTTCTGCAGCAAATTTTGACCAGCATTGACTTTGGTCAACACAAGGTCAAATGGACCTGAAACTCTCCCAAAAGTTCGATTTTTCAAATCCACTTTTTTTGGCACTATTCCTGAGGCTAGACGTTGACTTTGAATTTTATACGTTGACCTAGCTGCTGCTGCTGTTTGCGTTGACCATTGACTGAAAGTGTTGACTTTTGGGTTGACTGTTTTGGCTGCCCTAGAGGGTTGTGTGACACTTCTGGCTAGCTGACCATATTGAGACTTTGCTGGTTGAAGCATCCTATTGACTGCTGTAACACACCAACACACTTATATATTTCTGGCTTGTCTTCTGTCGATCTACTGGTATATTCTATCAGCATTTTACTTTATTGTTTATGTGATTGCTGACTGATATTGGGATAACAAGTAAAGTTGCATCAAGCATAGAACATCTACAAAATTTACCCAAAACCAGATGACCAAATGATAGGACTGAAGTATTAGTGTTCTAGCATTCTTTTCGATCCATCACATTTGTTTCTTTAAACTTCTCATCCCATTCTTTGAGAATAGTTGACCAAATCAATAGTGAGCTACAGCATAATATTTTTCTCGCTCTTGGTCTCCTTGACAGTGCTTAATGTTGTTCAAATGTTTTGGTAGTTGAAATATAGATAGTCACTCATAACTGACATAACTCTCTTGTTGACTGGTTCTGGTTGTACCTTTCATCAACATTAACTGAAGGTGATGTTATCAAGGTCTTGCATGGACATGCATAGATGAGGTGCAGAAGTGGGTTTCTCAAGATGTGCTAGCTTATCCTTACCAGTCACTAAGAAAATATCGCTCATAAAGGTAATCATCTGTGCAATTTCAAACTATCCACAACCTACTTTCCAAGTCATAAGGAAACTTGTGTTTCTGCTAAAACTAAACACCAAAGTTTATCATCACTACATTACAGAATAATTGCAGCACAATGTGATTAAATTGATCAATCACAGGCCTCAATGCTAACTAGCATATGTTTTCACTAAGGCATTAAGCAAGGACACATTTGGAAGATGTAGGGAGATGCTTGGTGTCAATGAATACAGAAGATCATTCAGGGGTATTGTTACCTATTTTTTATACTGGTTAGCATTCTGGCAGTGCCATGTCAGTTGGGCCACTCAACATTACCAAGTCAACATTAAGATGTGTTTATTATGAGGGAAAAGATTTGAAAATTAGCTGAATAGATCTAGTGAATCCAATCTTTTGATTAAATAAGATAAACATAGCTTACATGAGCTGTAATTAGATAGGATAAAGGTCTATTTATGCATATAGTTAGAAGCACGTGTACCACATTTAGATAAAGATTAGATAAGATTATTGTTTGTGGTAGAGATATTGCAAAGTAATAAGAATTTAGTTTTGAAAACCGTAAGGGTGTGTGCTCTTTTACTTGAATTGAACAATTCTTTTAGCAGCTTGAGTAAAACAGTTATTTTCTGAGTAAACCTGATACTAAAGTAATTGTATGCTAAAATGTCTGCTCGGATGTTCTAGATGGCTGACTAGATTTAAAATCTCTCCGGGGAGTTCTTTAACAGTAAAAGATCATTGAAAATTCAGAATATAGACTCGCAGATGTCTTTCGTTTTCCTGGTGATCTAAATGTATCAATTGCTTCAAGTCTTGCACGTGAAGTTTTCCATTTACACATTGATTGTTGAAATAAATGTGTTGACTATATCATGTGTTGGAACAATAGTCTTAAGGTAGGTTTAATGTATATAGAACTTAATTTCCTTTGTTCTCCAGATCTTGAATGCTTAGGAGGGAAGCATTTTCTCTAGGTTTGTTCACAACTCCTACCCAGAAATGCCGTTTGCTGGCACCACAGGCAGAAACCATACAAAGGGTAGGATACATGGCAAACTTCCTTAGGGAAGGAAATGAGGGGACCTCTGCCTGACTCTGGGTTAGGGCAAGCTAAAGAAATCTCTGGAGAACCTTAGTGAGGTCTTACTATGGAAGGAGAACAGGAGGTTTTGGTCCTCTCACTTGTGTGTGCTTACACTTTAAGGGATGAACCCCTTAGATGTGATTTTCACTATAGCCTTATCTATTCTACTCTGGGGCATCATAGAATCGGAGTCCATGAAAGGACCAGAAAAATGGAATAACAATTTTACATGTTTTCCTTACTATTGTAATGCAATGTCCATTCTGATTTGGTATGAAAATTTGTTCTTGGATCTTAAGAATTGGTGAAATAGATTAGATAAAATATGGCTTGCATGAGTTCATATGGAAAAGCAATGTTCAATGGTAATAAATTATAATAATGATATGTTGTTTCTCTAGCTTCATTATGTAGGGGTAATTTAAGAAGGGTGTGAGATGACATGAATTATTTGTATGGGTTTTTCCTTTTCTCTTTGCTTACATCATTGGATTACAATTTGCTTTCTCAGCTTCAGTCTCACCAAGTTGGGAACCTAAAGCATGAGTATGACGTTGTTGGAGATGGCATAAATCAAATCAAATTTGCAGTAGATTTTGACAAAGTGGACACACTGGAACAATTAATCAAAAATTCATGCCATGGTCGAGTTACTATATCTAGAATCTAGATACCTATGTTATTGTGGACTTCCCTTCTTGGTATAATTGTTGCGTATATGGAGATGTTGTTTCAAGGCTCAGAGAACAGGGGCCTGGTTGATTTATAGAAAAGGCTCAATTAACTTGCACATCCACGTAAAGTGTTCAGAAGCCTTGCAACTTAAACCTATCTGTAACCCTTATCATTTTAAAACAGTCGATAACTTCTGCGAGGTTCTCCATTTTTTGGCATCAAAGGCAAAGTTTATTACTTGAAGATAGTCCAGTAGCAAGCTAGAATCTTAATATTTTCCTTCAAATTTATTAGATGATAAAAGGTTTTCAGCATCCTCATAATTTATAACCAAGAATCATCTCTCTTGGAAAACATCTATTTGATTTTCTTGATATACTGTTATTTATCGTAGTAGTTGCATGCTATGTGCATTGATAAAGGTTGGATATTCTTTCACATTGTACTGGAGGTTCCATTTGTCATTTAGAATAATTATGTTTTTGCCCAACCTTATTCCTTCCTACTTTGCTTGATTTGTTTCATAGCTCATTTCTTGCAGAAGTAACAATATGTACTTTTTAGGTATAGGTATGGTATATGTCTGTGATGTTTATGAGGTAATTTCCAAAATCGGGTTATGTGGCATATATAATTTTACTTGATCCGTAAGGAATGGTGTGGATTATTATCATGAACACATTTCTCATAGGTAGGATTCTCTTGACGTTCATTCCCTTCCTTCTATTAAGTGGATATTTTCAATTGAAACAAATTATCAACCCTCTCTTTGTAGCCTTTCTTAGATACTAGAAAGTGATGTTTATGAGATAATTTCTAAAGTTAGGTTTTTTTCGTGTCCCAAATATCTATAATATAATTATTATAATTTTCTTTTCATTCACTGAATTTAAAGGTTATGAAATCATCTTGTATGGCAACTTTCACTTAGATAAATCACCTTTTTTGTAGCCTTGTAAACATACTATGTAACTTTATCATCAAATGTGTCATAAGAACATTTTTTCTCATCACGCTTAGACTGTGATATAAAATAAATATAGTAGAATTGAATTTTTATATTGGAACCAACTTAGACTAAATGATATTTTTGCAGCTACTAGCAACTTTGTATTGAAAAAGTTGGGTAAACAAAACCTTGTCAGTCATAATTATTAAGTAATCAAGTTGTTGATTTAAATTTGGATAAATCTGATTATATTTGGAACTACATGCAACTTAATACTGAAAATGAAGTTGGGTAAACAAAGCCTTGTTAGTAATAATATCATGTCATCAAGATATTGGTTCAAGCTTGGATAAATATATTATATAGTGTAATATAAGTAACTGTTTGGATCTTATTGTCAATTTGTTTGATTTTAGAAGAAACCATTTTAATAATATAAAGTTATTGGTTCAAGCTTGGATAAATCTTTTATATAGTGTACTATAATTAACTGTTTGGATCTTATTGTCAATTTGTTTGATTATGGAAGAAACCATTTCAATTATATAATAGTTCCTTTATTTTGCAACCATAAATATAATTGTTTATATTGGCAACTATAGGAGGTAAAATTTGACCTCTAGGTTGATCGTAGGTCAATAAGTGATGAAGTAGCACTGGTTAATAATATATGACCTAATTTATAGGAAAAAAATCAATAATGTACAAAAGGTTTACAATTGAAGAGCATTTACTTAATGCAACAATTTAATATAATGTAATCAATATAAACTTTGAATATGAAACAAATTAACATGTCTTAATTAAAAAAACACCCATTTACAAAGACAAATTTTGGTGCATTTGCTTACATACATAACTTGATGTTTTCATCACAACTTAGTACAAATTTGAGGGCCAAGAAAGAGGATCTTGGAGACGAATTCATTGTATATTGTCCTAGATGTAGACATAGCCATTTGATAAATTATTGTGTTGCAAACATTGTAAAACTATCTTCAAGATATTTTAAAGATGATCATGAGGAATGCAATTGCCCAGGAAACCATTACATCAAAGATGCACTAAATGGAGGTGGATTACTATTTGTTGAATTTTGGTACATGTAGATGCAACAACATTAAACTAAGAGGAACACTACTAGAAATAAGAGTCATGTCGAGTATGTGTTTTTACACTTCACCTTTAAATACACTAATTATAATAATTCATTTAATTGTCCTTCCATTGCTCATTTTACAGAATATTATTCAACAAAATAACAATATATGTATTTGCACAACTATTGGATAACAAATGAATTGTCACTTTTCTACCTACCATGAAGATATGTATTTGCACAACTATTGGATAACAAATGAATTGTTGGAGACCATGTACAATCAACCTACCATGAAGATATGTACATCTAATGCAATTGAGTTCTTTTGTTGATTCTATGTAATTGAGACCTTATGCATTGCCAAGCCAAACACCTCTTAGGCATTTATTTCTACTATTGTTGCAAAACCACTTTAGACCAATGGAGAACAACAAAGTATAGTTGGGAACAACATACACTAGTCATTGTGTTAAAATTTGATAGCTCAGGGAGAAATTATATCCAGTGGGAACCCTTCCTCATCCATAGAATCCCCTACTAGCCCTTGGAAGAATTTAATTTGGTCAAGGAAAAAATATTATTCGTGATGAGAAACCCACATGTGCACAAAAGTAGAAGTCGACTTGGGCAAGCTAATTCGACCTCCAAAGACTCATAAATAAACTTTATGTCACATCACTTTGGAGCATCATCAACACATCACATCTTCTCTTGGATTGGTCCGTATAGCTCTGGAATTGTAGTTCTATTCTCACACGTGCGAAGGGAAGGAAGAGCTTTCTAATTAGTGTTGAATTTTTTATTTTATATTGTTGACCAAGTTTGATTACACTTTGATTTGGGTTTGTTTGACTTGGTTTTATCTCTGTTTTGGAAGGCTGAATTGATTGGGAGAGAGATCAAACTTTTCTCGACTAGTTGACCGTCCTTGACTGCAAACTTTGACTGAAGTTTACCATAATTATGTGGGGGTTTAACCGCAGGCTTTATCTCTCCTTTGACCGAGATTTGGTGATTGTTTTGATTGGAATTTGACCAACAAAGAAGGCCACATCTTTTGATTGTTGATCGAGTTGATTTGGTGGTGGTTTGACTATTGACTGTTGACTCGTTAGGGCTATTGTTGCTATTGACTTTGACCAGAATTGTAGATTTAACTTTTGGACTCATCTTTGATTGGATATTGGTTGGTTGAATTTTGGATAGTCAAAGGTTTGATTTTGACACATTGTTGATGAATTGGAACATTGTATCTCTTTGCCAAACATTTGATGACAATCTCATAGAAGAAGCATTTTGAAAGGGTTTCCTCCCTTGTTGGAAATACTAAGAGGGGTGGTGAATCAATATTTTTTTTTACAATTGTTATTTTACCAGTTAAGATCACTTAAATAAAACACAAAATGAACAATAATGACATAAATAATTTTGTTAATAGCAAATGGTGAGGACTCCAATCCTCTATTCCAACAATTTAATTTCCCATTTGTACAATCACACCTATGATGCTCCAACCCTAGATGAAGACTCCAATCTTCAATTTCACCATGCTCCAACCTATACTTCACCAAGCTCCAACTTGGTCTTCTTGAGAACTCTAACCCCATAGGGCTCCAACCCTCTCAACTGGTTCAGGCTCCAACTTGGTCTTCTTGAGGACTCCAATCCTCTAGGCCTCCAACCCTTTGCTTCACTTCTTCAAGATATGTATAAGTAGCGCTTCAAGACTTCCAATCTCTTCTACAACAAGTCCTGCTTATCTTCTTCAACAAGGCTCTAAATGTGTCTTCAAAAGGTCTACAAGATTAGCTTCAATGGGTCTCCAAGATGTCTATAATCAATACCACTCAAGTCCCTTTTAATCTGGTCTTGTGAAAGTATCTCCAAATTCGCCTTATCATATGCAAATATTAACTCCAAGGTACTTCTTTAACATGGTATTCAACTATGCTTCACAAGAATGCCTTCACCAATACTGCTCCAAATATGATGCATGATACTCTCAAATGTGTTGAAAAGTGTAATTAGGTTCGGTCTTCATAATGACTAGTAATTATGAATTTATGAAATAAAGAAGATAAAGGTAATAAAATGTACTTTTGTAATACTTGCATCATGGGTTTCATGAGCAAGGAGTTTTATTATAGGTCTAATAATTCTTCTTGATGTCTTTAGGGGTTTGTCATCTTGTCATAAGTATATATAATTAAAGAGTCATGTATATGAAGAAGTGTTACACTTATGAAGGTCAATTATTGATGTAAATAATATGCTCCAAGACCTTTTCTTAATGCTCCTTGTAAGTCAACTCAAATATGGAAGATACACCTCCTTGACAAATCAGCCTTCCAATAGAGATCATGTCGACCTAGGATAGGAGAAACAATCCCTATATAAGAATGGACTGCGACCTCATTGTAGCACCATCACTTCGGGTTAGGTCTGCAATAGAAGTGTGAGTTAAGGGTTTACAGTTGGAGTGAAGAAAGAGGCTACAAGGTGTTAGCGCTCGAATCTACCTTAGGCTGAAATAAGGTAAAACTCAAGGCAACATCAAACCAAGCTTAGCCTCGTAGCTAGCCCTACGAGGACAGGAGAGGGCTCTCTCCGGGTCTATCTCGGCAAAAAGTCTTCAAAGGGGCTGAGATGACTTATAATGGATACTGATTTTAGGCTAGTAAATAGATAGGAAGGTTTGATTTAAATTTTTTGGGTTTTTGTTGGAAAAACGGGAAAAACAATTTTGGGCTCGGGGATGAGGCCAGATCTTTGCAGAATTCGAATTGGGGCAAGGTAGGCAGTAGTCTTGATGCTTTTGATTATGTGTATGGATGGATCAGAATGACAAGGAGCTAAAGAGGGCAAGGGAGAACAAGGATCCTCTCCAAACTGGCGAAAACATATAAAACTAAACAAATTTAAAGGCAGAGCACTGGAATCAATGAATTCTACCTCATTTACTCATTTATTTAGTTTTAGAAGCAAAAGAAGGGAATGGCATACATTAAACATGAAAGAACTTACAAAAACTGAGAGAAAACACCATCAAGAACTGAAAGCCACCAGAATCCCAATAGGTGTTGCAAAACCTCTGATCTTTCCTTAGCCAAAAATGCAAAAAATATGAACAATAGTGTGCCAAACTTTTCCCAAGAGTCCAACCTTGAAAGTGTCTTAGAAAATACAATAAATAGACAAGTCTAACCCCTTCCCATGCCTCTAGGGGTCGAGCTCATGCTTCTAGGAGCAGTTTGAACCAATTCTAAACAAGGAGCTAAAATCTAGGCAGCCAAACAACTTGCCTCTATAAGCTAGGAAACTAATCCATTCACTTGATTTTCACTTTTTTGTGAATGAATCATCTAGAACAAGTAAATAAGTGCCAAAGTTACATCATGTACATTAAATTACATCAAGAAAAACCAAAAATTACATCAAGAGATGAAACTAGTCACAACTGGCCGAATCCCTGAGCTGGAAGGCAAAAATTTGGTCAAAATCCTCTATGCGTCGCGCTCCAAAGCTCTATGTGTCGCGCTACTTTGAGCCTGCTTTTGGGGCACTTTCCGAAGTCCAAATTGAGCTCATGATAGCTCGTTGGAAAGCCCTGGATGTCTGCTATCCAACCCAAGTGGAATTTTTCAATTTGGAGCTCATTTGCCCCTCCAAAACTTCATTCTCCCAGAAGTACTTCCTGCTGGTGCAAAAGGTGGCAGAAAGGTGATTTTCATGGTGTTTTTGGCCCTTTAGGCAGCCCAGAATGTGATGAAATGCTTCGGCGATTCATGAACATGCATAAATTTCCATGAAAAATCCAAAAATGTCAAGTTCTCCTCCAGAAGATGTCCCAATCATAAGCGCGTGTCGGGTGGCGCGACGCGTCGAGCGGAAAAACCTGTTTTGCAACCAAAATTTTCAAAAATGACAAAAACTTCTCCAAATTTGCTGAAATTCGGAGTGAAGATCCCCCATCATGCCTCATGCTCAGCCAAGGAAGCCTCAGCCAAGATTCTAAGCGGATCAGGCCTTTTTCACCGTTTCAGTGCTTTCCTCAATCTCGCCTTCAGGATCTTCATCCTGGCTCTGCAGACGTGTGTACTGGCCCAATAGTGATTCTTCATATGTCTGAGCATGTCTTTGTCCCTATTGGCCTTCACCAACAACTTCTCAAGATCCCTGTTGACTCTCTCAAGCCAAATCTGCCGCTCAATGGGTGTCATGTCACCGGGTCTCTTTCGAGCCAACTCTCGGTCTTCACGGATCTTCTGCAAGTCAATGATCATTTGCTGATTCTCTAATTGTCTGTTCCGCTGCTCCAAGTAGTTTATCACCCACTGTGCTCTCTGCAATCTCTCGGCCAATGTGCCAATCTCGGCTTTCTGCTCCTGGATGACCTCCCTCAGCTTTGAGCTGGGAGAGCTCGCATCAACATCAATCAATGTAAACTCAGTATCTTGGCCTCCTGAGGGGCCCTCATCCTGCATCGACCTCTTGCCTCTATCCTGAACCTGCACCTGTGCTGATGTCGAAGGCAAGACCCCTTCCACACCATGTGGAGATAGTACTCGCGCTGCTGATGAAGTCAACGAGACCCCTTCCACCCCGGGTGGAGATAGTACTCGTCGTGATGCTGCAAACAAGGCTCTAGCGCCTCTCTGATATGTGACTGCCACTTTTATGAGATCTCCTCGGTATATTAAGCTCGGTAGATGAATCACTATCCTGCTCATACCCCTGCTCATATGGTGAATCTGTCTCTGACATGGTGCTAAAAGCAAGGTGTTTGACAAGTATATGCTGATATATGTAAAGTGAAAAGAGTTTTGGTGTATGTTTTAATGCTAAATGTGCCACAAATGAAATGAGAAGCTGCAAGGAATTATCATCATGAATGCAATAGACTGTCAAGTGAATTCAGAGTGGAAGGACAGTCACTCACTGCTTGGGGAACTTCGGGATTATGAACCTTTACAAGTGATATAGGAATAGGTGATAATGATGGGGGTATGTTTAGGCAATAGAGACAGCCTTTGAATACTTCGGAAATTAGGATTTCACCAATGATAGGAAGGGGAGGAGATGATGGCAAATGATAGGGTTTGAGGATTCAAAAACATGGGAATAAAAGGGAATAAGGGATATGGGACAACAGGAATAGGAAGGGACTGTGGTATAATAACAATGATAATAGCAGTGAGAACAATGATATGAGTGATAAGAGCAGAAATAAAAATGGAATGAGAGTGTTTTGGCAAGTTCAAGTTTTGACACCCAATTTCAAAATACAACCACCTCTCTTCAAACCCTAGGGAGCAGATTTCAATATGGTTATAGGGTTATATTTTTACCATTTAAATTTTTGAATTCCTCCTCTTCAACACGCAACAAACACACCCTAAAATCAATGAACAAGCTTTGTCAACTTACTTGGAAGCAAATGAATCGAATTGAAATGAGTTTTGATGAAGGAAGACAAGTTTCAGCCTTTGGAGCTCTATGCGCCGTGCGCAAGCCCAATGCGCCGTGCTCAATGGGTGCGCCGCGCCAGTGTTAATTTACACTGAGAAAAATTGCTCTATGCGCCGCGCACCTTCAGTGCGCCGCGCTCCTACCCAATGCGCCGCGCCATAAATGGTGCATTTTGCAGGAGGATTTTGGAGGCCTTCTTGGTGTCCAAATTTGGCGCATGATAGCTCGTTGGAAAGCTCTTTGAGTCTACTTTCCAACCCAAGTGGAATTTTTTCAATTTGGATTTCATTTACCTTGTCAAAAATCAAATCTCCCAAGACTAGTAAAAATGTGCAAGATGAGGCTGCCTCAAGGCAGAGTGCTGTTGCAGTCAACTTTTGAAGGTCTTCCTCAACTCCAAATTGAGCTCATGATATCTCATTGAAAATCTATTTGTGTCTATTTATCATTTGACTCATCAAGCAAGTCATTTGGCCAACCAAGCGAGGAGAAATCTTGATTTTCCCAAGGTCACTTCGGAGGTGCATCAATTCTCCCAAGGCGATTGTATTTTTGACATTTTTATAAAACCATGATACTTGTGTAAAAAGTGAAGGAGGTTTTTCTTATTTGGCATGTTTTGGACAAAAACCTCTCTCAGTTTTCCAAAATTCATCTTTTATTGCTCTAAAATAGCATTTGAGTGAAACTGATCTCGATGTGTGGAATAAGGGATTTGTCGAAATGAAGCGAAATGAAGGGGATAAGGGGCTTCTAAATTCTTGAGAAAATTTTGGGAAGTAGGGAGGGATGTTAGGAAGCAGGGGAAAGTGGAATTTCAGAGATTGAGTGAGGGGAAGGGGTCCAAAAGGGCAAAACACAGGCCTACCTAGAAAATTGCCAAGTTGTAGCAATAAACTAGGGTTTGTGCGAAAATGAGGAATTTGGGGGATCTCAGTGATGGGAAGTGTTTAATAATGTACATTAAGGATAGGGGAAAGTGTATGAACATTAGGATACAAGTTTGGCTGATGATTTGACCATCCAAGAGAAATTACCTCCAAAACCCTAGGAGAGGGAAATGGACCTTACCTAGGCACAACTGAAGCATGAACAAGGTGTAAAATGACCCATTGGAACTTGAAATGATGATGACAACCCTCTGAATGATGGTACACTCAGCTGAATGGTGACATGGACTGACATTTGGACAACTTTGAAAAGAGTGAAAACAAACCCTAGACCTAATACCTAGTGACCAAATTTTACTTGAAGACTCATTGAAATGACAAAAGTTGACCTTGACACTTTAAGATCACTTTGTAAGAGCATGTTTGATCACTGGAGGAAGGCTGCAAAGGCTGAAACTAACACAAGGCATGCGAGGAAGAGGTCAAGGGCTTAGTCTAGAAGCTCAGACTATTCTGGAATCTAGTGCAAAAAACAATGCATAAAGGAGACTGTAAGAAGTGCGAAAAACAGGGAATGCAAGCCTTAGTCTTGGGTCACCATACCTCACATATATACAGGAATATTAAGACAAATATATAAGCTCAATGCTGGAGTATATACATCGCTGGCTTGGATCTATACCCTTGCATATCCCAGAAAAAGTTAAGCGTAACTACAACATAAAGGAGGGTTACCACAACGTTAAGGTAAGCTCGATCTTTGGGCTTGAGAGACACCTAAAAAGTGCAGGAAGAAGGACCGCGAAGAGGACACTAGGAATCTGAGTCTGGAAGAAAGGAAGGGAAGACAAGGAGAAGCACTTTGATTGGGACTGCTAGATTAGGGGCTGAGCTTCCCTAGTAGAGGTGCAATGTAGTGTAGGAAAAGGAGGATCAACATAAGGAGCCAAAGAAACAGCAGTGACAATGTCTTGGAGGCATATTGGTGTCAATGATCCAAGTCAAGGTCATGGTACTGGTCAATTGAAGGTCTAGAAGAAGAATTACTTTCGGGTTTTCCTCTCCAAGAGGGATTGGTTTTGGCCTTGGCTTGAAGAGCCAAAATTATGTGTCTCTTGTGTTTTGATAATTGACTTGATGAAGAACATAATAAGCTAATGAAGAGAAGATCTAAGTAATAGAAGCATAACAAGTATAACACTAGAAATTATCAAGTAATAGAATTGAATTAAACATTGCCCAACCAAATTATCAATATGGAACCAAAGCTAAGGTGCTAGAAAGGGCTATTAACAAGAAGACACTCAAGTACCAAGAAGATCAAGGATCAGTTTTCTAGAAGGCAAAGTCAAAGATCTACATTGAAGAGTTAACCTTAAGATTCTAAAGAGGCAGGTTGGAAAAATTGGAAAGTCGTCTCAAGTTGCATAAATTGGAAAGGCATCTCAAGAATATCAAGGACACAATATAGAAGCCATCACCATCAATAACTATTTGGTGTTAAAATCAAATCAACATTGTTGGAGTCATCATCAAGCCATCCTTGATCATAAAAACCATCAAGGATCCAAGGTGATCTACTGCTTTACACCACTCTTAAAGAAGTCTATCTAAGAGGGAGCTCATGCTGTTATCTCCATCATCATCAACAAGGAAGCTGATAAAAGAAGAAAAGAATCTACTCAAGTAAGTATGTTTATGAATTCATATGAATCTATCAAAATGTCTTTTTGCAAAGAAAGAAACAAATTGGTTAGGGTATAAAACTTTTTTGCATGGAAGAAAAAGACAATGAAGTCATGCCAAATACATGAAGGGAGACATAAGAGCCCAGAGGATTCTTATAGAATCCACAAAGGACTCTCTCATCCCCTATGTATCAAAACTAGAATCTTCAAAAGAAATATATGACAAAATTGGTGGAGCTATTTTTGGTAAGTACCGCAGGAGAAGTAATATCTCTGTGTTAAGAACTATACAGGTTGAAGATGTCAAGAGAAGGAATAAATTCATACTTTATGAAGTACAAGATCAACTGCAAGAATTGAGAGAAGTAATGTCTAATAGAGAAATGACTACAACGATACTGAATGCTCTACCAGAGGGATTGTGAAACTTCACTTCAAGTATCGATGGGAACAAATGTGAAAATTTCTGAACCTAAGTTACAGAAGCCCTACTGCAGTTTTTTTGATTTATTTATCCTATTAGTTTTGTTAAATTAACAAATTATTTTTCTGATTATTCAACAAAAATATCAAAGTAAACACTGCTGCAACCTACACATACATACATATCATTTACTGAAGCATGATGCACCTATGAAAAAGGACACAATATTTTTTGGACAATGTCCCCGAAAAAACCCAAAGCGGCAAAACCGGTGCAAAAAATCTTTGAGGGTTTGTTTATTAAGAAAAATTTTCGAATATAATCAAGGGCACGAGTAATGGTTTTCCCAACAGAGAATTCACGACAAATGTACCTCTATCACTTGGAGACAGAAAATATGGCTGATTTAGCTGACGCTTCACACCTTCTAAATAATGTTGGATACAAGCCCTTTCTGGCCCACCGGAAATCCCAGCGCTACCTCTCCCGACACTGCATCAGCTCTGCGTAGCTGCTAGAGCTTCTGCGTAGCACAAGCTACTCCCGCATCACCCCTCTGGGCTCAGCGCTGCCTCCACATCACCCTGAAGGGCCTGTGTGAGCCTAGCTGGGTTGCATCCCTCATGCTAGGTCTTTGCGCTGCTTAGTACAAATCTGCCTCTCTGCGTATGTATTCTCGGCCTCATATCTGAATATCCCTCGCCGATCTACCCCTCACCAACACTGCAAGCTCACTCAAAAATTCTCAACAAACCGCACCCTAGAATTTCGACTTAGCTCAAGTGCTACCACTCTTTGTGTGTTCTCCAACTGACCCCAAGTCTTCCTTTAATACTTTTCTCATTGAAAAATCAACGATCGTATCTAATTTCTAATCAACAACTAAGGTTAGAAAAGACTTGATCCAAGTGACTTATAACATTTTCACCCACATGTTTAAATTAATTCCCTTTAATTATTTAATTTCCCTAAGTTAGACTTAGGTTCTCCATTAAAATAATTAATTTTTGGAATAACTTAGGTTTCGGGTGGAATTTATCCAAATGATTTCTCGATCTTGGAGATCTCATGTGTTCTAGCCCCTCCACAAAGTTTTGGAGCTAGAGAACCTCTGATGCTACCCAAAATCTCAACACTCCCACTTAGCGATGAATGTGCTCTAGCAACACTTCATCCTGAAGCATCACCCTGATCCATGGCATCGGTCCTCTGCGTTGCTAATGCTCAGCCTACTGCCCCTCATCCACTGCGTTGTTGCTTTCTGTATAGCTGCCCATGACTCTCCCATAGTCATTGCCACATCTGTACTGCAGCTCCCTCTCAAATTGCTGCATCATGCTTCCTATAGCATTGCCACTGCTAACTGCTGCACTGCAACTCAGTTGCTGAGAAGTAAGCAACTGAAGGACATCACTTAACAACTGATAGAAAAGTCAGTCTGGCTGCATCTCATCACTGAAGCACTCTATGCTGCTGCTCTGCGTTGTCTCTATTGAGCCTCTGCGCTGCGTAAGCACTACCCCTCCGCGTTGCTAAAGTCCCATCAGCGTCTGCGCTGCTGCTTCAATGTTGTTGTTGCTATTGTACTACGTTGCTCCAATATTCTTCGTTCAGGCACTGCCTTGTGCCTTTCCATGATCATTTGCATCCACTGACTCTAGTCATCTTGCTATTGTCTTTAAGGGCTCCCGTAGCTCATATGTGATCCAAGAGTTTGGGCACCTCAAGGATCCTACCCCCACCATCTGTAGCTCACTCTACATATTTATGTCACCCCACCTCTTCTCTCGAGGTACATGAGCACTCATGGCCACATCATCATCATTGTTGTCATCCCCTTTCGCTGCTGCTTCCTTGGAATCCGAATCTTCCTTTCCCTTATTCTTAGGACAAGTATTGGCGAAGTGGCCCAATTAGCCACATCTGAAGCACTAGACCTTGGATAGGTCCTTCTTCTTCTTCCCTTGCTGCCTCTGTCCCTTAGATGCTAAGGCTTCATTTTCCTCGTCTTTCTTATTCTTGACTCCTTTGCTACTGAATTCCCTCTTGGTTATTCTCCTGATCTCCTCCTGTCGAAGGATTTCCCACATGTCCCCCCAGTTTGGAAGTTGTGCTCTGCCCAAGATACTTTGGACAAAGGTCTCCCAATCATCGGGGACTACATTCAGGGAAGTCCTCACCATGAGTTTGTCATCAAGAGTTGCCCCCATGGAAATAAACTGGTCTCAGATAGTTTGCAATCTAAAGAGGAAATGATCGATCTCCTCTCCCTTGTGCATCTAGAACAACTGCATCTGATTCTCCAGAAGCATCCTCTTCTGGATGGAGCTACCTTGATACAACGTGGTTAATGTTGTCGACACCTTGTTTGTCGTCTGATTCTCGGCAATATGCAGAACATCATGATATTTTACTTCATCCATGATCAAGCGTTTATCCTGCGCCTGATTTTCATTTAACTTCGCTAGAAGAGAAGCATCGGTTGGAACATCCAAGATGTTCTCGATATGATCTCTGATGCCATATTCTTCAAGGACTGAACATATTCTGGCTTTCCAGATGGAAAAGTTAGACACACCATCTAACCTATCTTGATCTCTCAATCCATGCGAGGCCATCTTTGCTCAAACTATCTAAGCAAGTGCTCTTCTCCCTTCTACTACTGCTACACTTAGCAAAAGACCAGATCTGGGTTTCTTGGCAATAGAAACCCCCTAGAGAGTATTCTCCCTCTGAAAGATGATTTCCCTTCCAGAAATTCTTCACCCCTCTACGATCAGTCCCCTTGATCGAATATCAGACTTCTTGGCTAGAAAATCTGCTGAGGAACTATTTCCCCTTACATTGTCAACCCTGCTAGGCACTGTTTTTCACTGACAGAAACAATGCCCCACCAACAACTTCGAAGATCAGAAAACTGCACTTCTAGCCACGACAACCAACACAATGTCTCTCCCTCCTGGACTGCGTTACCCTCTTAGGTCTCCGCCAGCCTCTGTGTTAGCTCTACTTGAGCTTGACAGGCTCTGCATTACCCTTCTGGGCCTGCGTGAGCAGCCAAACTCTACGTCACCCCTGCTGGGACTCTGCGCTGTCCCTCTGGTGCTGCGCTGCCTTTTTCTAGATCTGTGAGATTCAACTACCCTCCTGCAGTAGAAAATATTCACCTCTTTGCTGATGGCTTCTGCTTGATCTGCAATAGCTCTGATACCATGTGAAAATTTCTGAACCTAAGTTACAAAAACCCTACAACATTTCTCTGATTTACTTCTCCTATTTGTTTTGTTAAATTAACAAATTATTTTTCTGATTATTCAGTAAAAATATCAAAGTAAACACTACTGCAACCTACAAATACATAAAAATCATTTACTAAAGCATACCACACATATGACAAAGGATGCATTATTTTTTGGACAATGTCCCTGGAAAAGCTCAATCCGGGAAAAACGATGCAGTAGCTCTTTGAGGGTTTGTTTATTAAGTAGAATGTCTGAATACAATCAAGGGAACCCGTAATGTTTTTCCCAATAGAGAATTCATGGAAAATGTACCTTTATCACTCAGAGACAAAATATGGCTGATTTAGATGAGGCTTCACACCTTCTAAATAATGTTGAATATGAGCCCTTTCTAGCCCACTGGAAATCCCGGTGTTGCCTCTCCTGGCATTGTGTCAACTCTGCATAGCTTTTAGAGCCTCTGCGCATCACAGGCTTCTCCTGTGTCACCCCTCTTGGTCTCAACGCTGCCTCTGCGTCACCCTCTGCGTTGCATATGCGTGAGTCTAGCTGGGTTGCGTCCCTCTTGCTGGGTCTCTGCGCTGCCTGGTATGGATCTGCCTCTCTGCCTGTGTATTCTCGACCTCAGATCTGAATATCCCTTGTCGATCTGCCCCTCACCAACACTGCAAGCTCACTCGAAAATTCTCAGCAAACCGTTTCCTTGAATTTCGACTTAGCTCAAGTACTACTGCTGTGTGTGTGTTCCCCAATTGACCCCAAGCCTTCCTTTAATACTTTTCTCGTTTAAAAATCAACGACTATGATCTAATTTCTAATCAATGGCTAAGATTAGAAAATACTTGATCCTTGTTACTTAGAATATTCTCACCCACATTCTAAAATTAAATCCCTTTAATTATTTAATTTCCCTAAGTTAGACTTAGGGTCTCCATTAAAATAATTATTTTTTGGAATAACTTAGGTTCCGGGTGGAATTTCTCCAAATGATTTCTGGGTCTTGGATATCTCATGTGTTCTAACCCCTCCACAAAGTTTCGGAGCTAGAGAAAATCTGATGCTACCCAAAATCTCAACAAGAAATAAGCAACACCATTCCACGATCTATGGTCTCTATGTAAGATAGAAGAGACGATGTTAAAAGATAAAGTTGATGTAGGATCAAATGAAGAGAATCAAGCCTATTCTTCCATGTCAAAGAGAAGATTTGATAAGTTTGGTCCCCAGAAGAAAAGGAGAAACAAAAATAAGTTACGATGCTATGGATATTACGAAATTGGGTACTATAAGAAAGATTGTCCCAAATATAAGGATAAGAGGAAAAAGGAGGAAGCCCATGTTGCCGGAGAAATAGAAGAACCTGATTCAAAGAAGCCTACGAAAGAAGTGAAAGATCTCTACTATGATTGAGATCATCTTCCTCTTTAAGAGGTATCTGTTGGTTATAAAATAGTATGCTACGAAACATTGTATATTAGGAATGAAATCATGATAGAGGCATTGAAGAAGGAGCACTTGCCACAGGAGGATGTTTACAATACACTTATGCAACAATTATGCCATGAAAGAAGTGACTCCTATGAACCTCACTAAAACAAAATTGATGAAAAGTAGTCATCTAGACCAAGAGTCATCATTCAATAATTAATGTGGAAACAGACGTTGATATTTTCTAATGGAGTCCTCTTTGGTCTCACTGGTTAGAAAGAAAGAAATAGGTTTCCTTGAGAATTATAAATTTCAGAATTATGGGATTAGAAATGATGATATATTGATGAAGCAGGTCAAGGGAATGAAGCTCTTCACTCCAAGGAAATATGCTGCAGGATGACTCAGAAAGGAAATAAGGTACATATATATTTACGATGACACTGGATGCCATCTAGACATATCATATGGTTGTAGATAGAAGAAGTATGATCAAAGAAAGAAGAAATTTTTCCGATGCATAGGTTGTTAATAGACATGTTCCACACCAGATGAAATAAACATAATATGTCTTCATGTGGAATATGAGGTGATTATATACTATCAAGGAGCCACACATTGGAAGTTCCTGGGAATGAAATAAAATTGTGTGGAGAAAGAAATAAAGAGGAAGAGATCGTGAAAAAGTGCAATCATGAAAAGAGGCAGCTAACATCCAAGGAAGCCAAGAATACTTGAATAGAAAATCTCATGGGAAGATATGTATACTCTGATAAGAAGTCTGGAAAATATGAAGACCCTTGGCAATACATATCTTTTGGAGATGTATCAACATATACGAAGGATGATGATGCCTACAAGAAGGATTTCATGGTGAAATATCATCATTGAGGTAAATTTTGATTCAAGTATTCATATTTATAATTGAATAACAACTGATGAGCTTATGTAGGGCTGCTAAAAGGAAGTAGATTTCTTCCACAAGTTGATAACCATGTGGCAGGATGAAATACCCTTGGAAGATATATGGTTCGAAAGAAAGCAACATAACATGAAGCTAGACCATATGAGAAGACTGATCGATCACTTTATGTTAGAAGACATGGCTCTTGGATGAAAGTGATGGATGATCTGTGCCCTAAGAAGAGATCCCAAAGTTGAAGGCTTCTCAATTCATGAAATCAACAAAAGGAGTCCTTCATGAGCAACTGGATGTTTTCATCATTGCTAATGTAGGTCTGTGACTAAGAGGGAGTTTGATAATAAGTTTCTTACTTCGAAGAAACTCTATGATTCCTAAGCCAAGAATAAAGCTTAGGTGTATTCCTTATATTCATCTGTGGAATATGTCCTTCGTAGTTAAGAGGGAGAAATAGACACATCATTATGGTCTTCACCTGGAAGACAGAATGCGGGATTGGGTAATCATCTGGCATCCGATACTCTGTGAGAATGTGATAAGACGTTTCGATACGAGCAGTCGTGAAAGGATGGATATTCTTTGAGGATTAGCTATAACGATAAGAATTGTCCTTTAAGGTCATATTCAGTGAACACCTGGGTGGAGTATGTACCTTGGAGACAATGGTAAAGGTTTCTATAATCATTGGTCTCACTATCATTGTAGCTCTTGAAAGATGGAGTTGTTAGTCAAGGCCTTTCACCGAAATAATGCTGGATAATATGATGCTATAATAGATGGATTACCAATCAAAATTATTCTTATGAGATTCTTCAGATTGAAAGTGGCCATGTAGCATTATGAATACCTCCCTAGTTAAGAGGGAGTGTTGAAAAGTGTAACTAGGTTCGGTCTTCATAATGACTCGTAGATGTCTTTCGTTTTCCTGGTGATCTAAATGTATCAATTGCTTCAAGTCTTGCACGTGAATTTTTCCATTTACACATTGATCATTGAAGTAAATGTGTTGACTATATCATGTGTTGGAACAATAGTCTTAAGGTAGGTTTAATGTATATATAACTTAATTTCCTTTGTTCTCCAGATCTTGAATTCTTAGGAGGGAAGCATTCTCTCTAGGTTTGTTCAGAACTCCTACCCAGAAATACTGTTTGCTGGCACCACAGGCAGAAACCATACAAAGGGTAGGATATATGGCAAAATTTCTTAGGGAGGGAAATGAGGGGAACTCTGCCTGACTCTAGGTTAGGGCAAGCTAAAGAAATCTCTGGAGAACCTTAGTGAGGTATTACTATGTAAAGAGAACATGAGGTTTTGGCCCTCTCACTTGTGTATGCTTACAATTTAAGGGATGAACCCCTTAGATGTGATTTTCACTATAGACTTATCTATTCTCTACTCTGGGGCATCATAGAATCAGATTCCATGAAAGGACCAGAAAAATGGAATAACAATTTTGCATGTTTTCATTATTAAGTAATGCAATGTCCATTCTGATTTGGTATGAAAATTTGTTCTTGGATCTTAAGAATTGGTGAAATAGATTGGATAAAATATGGCTTGCATGAGTTCACATGGAAAAGCGATGTTCAATGGTAATAAATTATAATAATGGTATGTTGTTTCTCTAGCTTCATTATGTAGGGGTAATTTAAAAAGGGTGTGAGATGAAATGAATTATTTGTATGGGTTTTTCCTTTTCTCTTTTCTTACATCATTGGATTACAATTTTGTTTCTCAGCTTCAGTCTCACCAAGTTGGGAACCTAAAGAATGAGTATGACGTTGTTGGAGATGGCATAAATCAAATCAAATTTGTAGTAGATTTTGACAAAGTGGACACATTGGAACAATTAAGCAAAAATTCATGCCATGGTCGAGTTACTATATCTAGAATCTAGATACCTATGATATTGTGGACTTCCCTTCTTGGTATAATTGTTCCATATATGGAGATGTTGTTTCAAGGCTCAAAGAACATGGGTCTGGTTGTTTTATAGAAATGACTCAATTAACTTGCACATCCACGTAAAGTGTTTAAAAGCCTTGCAACTTAAACCTATTTGTAAGCCTTAACATTTTAAAACATTCGATAACTTCTGCGAGGTGCTCCATTTTTTGGCATCAAAGGCAAAGTTTATTACTTGAAGATAGTCCAGTAGCAAGCTAGAATCTAAATATTTTCCTTCAAATTTATTAGATGGTAGAAGGTTTTCAGCATCCTCATAATTTATAACTAAGAATCATCTCTCATGGAAAACATCTATTTGATTTTCTTGATATACTATTATTTCTCGTAGTAGTTGCATGCCATGCACATTGATAAAGGTTGGATATTCTTTCACATTGTACTGGAGGTTCCATTTTTCATTTAGAATAATTATGTTTTTGCCAAACCTTATTCCTTTCTACTTTTCTTGATTTGTTTCATAGCTCATTTCTTGCAGAAGTAACAATATGTCCTTTTTAGGTATAGATATGGTATATGTATGTGATGTTTATGAGGTAATTTCCAAAATCGGGTTGTGGCATATAGATTTTCACTTGACCCGTAAGGAATGGTGTGGATTATTATCATGGACACATTTCTCATAGGTAGGATTCTCTTGACGTTCATTACCTTCCTTCTATTAAGTAGATATTTTCAATTGAAACAAATTATAAACCCTCTCTTTGTAGCCTTTCTTAGATACTGGAAAGTGATGTTTATGAGATAATTTCTAAAGTTAGGTTTTTTTCGTGTCCCAAATATCTATAATATAATTATTATAATTTTCTTTTCATTCAATGAATTTAAAGGTTATGAAATTATCTTGTATGGAATATTTCACTTAGATAAATCACTTTTTTTGTAGCCTTGTAAACATACTATGTAACTTTATCATCAAATGTGTCATAAGAACATTTTTTCTCATCACCCTTAGACTGTGATATAAAATAAATATAGTAGAATTGAATTTTTATATTGGAACCAACTTCTTAGAGTAAATGATATTTTTGCAGCTACAAGTAACTTTGTATTGAAAAAGTTGGGTAAAAAAAACCTTGTCAGTCAGCTACAAGTGAATTTGTATTGAAAAAGTTAGGTAAACAAAACCTTGCCAGTCATAATTATTAAGTAATCAAGTTGTTGATTTAAATTTGGATAAATCTGATTATATTTGGAACTACATGAAACTTTATATTGAAAATGAAGTTGGGTAAACAAAGCCTTGTTACTAATAATATCATGTCATCAAGATATTGGTTCAAGCTTGGATAAATATATTTTATAGTGTACTATAAGTAACTGTTTGGATCTTATTGTCAATTTGTTTGATTCTAGAAGAAACCATTTCAATAATATAAAGTTATTGGTTCAAGCTTGGGTAAATCTATGATATAGTGTACCGTAAGTAGCTGTTTGGATCTTATTGTCAATTTGTTTGATTTTGGAAGAAACCATTTCAATAATATAATAGTTCCTTTATTTTGCAACCATAAATATAATTGTTTATATTGACAACCATATGAGGTAAAATTTGACCTCTAGGTTGATCGTAGGTCAATAAGTGATGAAGTAGCACTGGTTAATAATATATGACCTAATTTATAGGAAACAAATCAATAATGTACAAAAGGTTTACAATTGAAAAGCATTTACTTGATGCAACAATTTAATATAATGTAATCAATATAAACTTTGAATATGAAACAAATTAAGATGTCTTAATTTAAAAAACACCCATTTACAAAGACAAATTTTGGTGCATTTTCTTACATATATAACTTGATGTTTTCATCACAACTTAGTACAAATTTGAGGGCCAAGAAAGAGGATCTTGGAGACGAATTCATTGTATATTGTCCTAGATGTAGACATAGCCATTTGATAAATTATTGTGTTGCAAACATTGTAAAACTATCTTCAAGATATTTTAAAGATGATCATGAGGAATGCAGTATCCCAGGAAACCATTACATCAAAAATGCACTAAATGGAAGTGGATTACTATTTTTTGAATTTTGGTACATGTATATGCAACAACATTAAACTAAGAGGAATACTACTAGAAATAAGAGTCATGTCGAGTATGTGTTTTTATACTTCACCTTTAAATACACTAATTATAATAATTCATTTAATTGTCCTTCCCTTGCTCATTTTACAATATATTATTCAACAAAATAACCATATAGGTATTTGCACAACTATTGGATAACAAATGAATTGTCAATTTTCTATCCTATATGTTGGAGACCATGTACAATCAACCTACCATGAAGATATGTACATCTAATGCAATTGAGTTCTTTTATTGTTTCTATGTAATTGAGACCATTTGCAATGCCAAGACAAACACCTCTTAGGCATTTATTTCTCCTATTGTTGCAAAACCACTTTAGAACAATGGAGAACAACAAAGTATAGTTGGGAAAAACATACACTAGTCATTGTGTGTTAAAAGTTGAGAGCTCATGGAGGAATTATATCCAGTGGGAACCCTTTCTCATCCCTAGAATTCCCTACTAGCCCTTGGAAGAATTTAATTTGTCAAGGAAAAATATTATTTTTGATGAGAAACCCACATGTGCACAAAAGTAGAAGTCGACCTGGGCAAGCTAATTCGACCTCCAAAGGCTCATAAATAAACTTTATGTCACATCACTTTGGAGCATCATCAACACATCACATCTTCTCTTGGATTGGTTCGTATAGCTCTGGAATTGTAGTTATGTTCTCACATGTACGAAGGGAAGGAAGAGCTTTCTAATTAGTGTTGACTTTTTTATTTGCTAGTGTTGACAAAATTTGGTTCCACTTTGATTTGGGTTTGTTGGCTTGGTTTTATCTCTGTTTTGGAACGCTGAATTGATTGGGAGAGAGATCAAACTTTTCTCAGCTAGTTGACTGTCCTTGACTGCAGACTTTGACTGAAGTTGACCATAATTATGTGGAGGTTTAACCGCAGGTTTTATCTCTCCTCTGACCGAGATTTGGTGATTGTTTTGATTGGAATTTGACCAACAAAGAAGGCCACATATTTTGATTGTTGATCGAGTTGATTTGATGGTGGTTTGACTGTTGACTGTTGACTCGTTAGGGATATTGTTGCTATTGACTTTGACCAGAATTGTAGATTTATCTTTTGCACTCATCTTTGATTGGGTATTGGTTGGTTGAATTTTGGATAGTCAAAGGTTTGATTTTGACACATTGTTGATAAATTGGAACATTGTAGCACTTTGCTAAACATTTGATGACAATCTCATAGAAGAAGCATTTTGAAAGGGTTTCCCCCCTTGTTGGAAATAATAAGAGGGGTGGTCAATCAATATTTATTTTTACAGTTGTTATTTTACCAGTTAAGATCACTTAAATAAAACACAAAATGAACAATAATGACATAAATAATTTTGTTAATAACAAATGGTGAGGTCTCCAATCCTCTATTACAACAATTCAATTTCCCATTTGTACAATCACACCTATGATGCTCCAACCCTAGATGAAGACTCCAATTGTTGGCTCGAGGGGTCATGACCCAGGTTCGGAGGTTAAGGTTTGCCAACAAACCCCTATACTATTGGCCCTTTCGGTAGTGACCTGCTTGCGCAAGCCAAAGTATCACTTGAAGCAGTATGGGAGGGTGCTAGAACTAGGTTTCCACACCCTGGGAGAGGGCAAGTAAGTCAGGTAGAGATGCGTTCGATGTCACAAATATCAGATCACATATTACAGAACCTAGATCTATGAGTCCCTTCGCATCCACGTGCGCAATAACATATATAATCACAATAAATAACAGATACATGACAATAAAGCAACTATCACAGATATTCTTGCATAAAGTCTAATGAGCAGATTCAGATCAATTGTCAATGCAACATAAGTACTTAACACAGTTACTTGCGGAGCTCAATATGGAATCATGCATAACATAACATATATCATAGAGTCCAACAACCTTCCACTTTCATTAATCCTTCAGATCCTTTTACAATACCCAAAACCCAACCTGCGCACACAGGAATAGGGTCCGCACACAGTAGGACTGAGGATCTCCGCGCACACAGCCAATAGGAGTCCTTTCCCCAAAAACCCAAGACAGATCTACTAATTCATGATTCGCACCAATCTTAGTTCAATGTTTGCCTTACAACTCAAAAAAGGTTCAATTAGTTATACTACTTTAGCCTACGCATCCAATGGTTCGCAAACCGTGGTTTGTGGACTCTTGGTTTACCCTTGACCCACTTACAATGCATTAGGGGCTTTGAACCACCCCAAAACCCCTACGTTAGAATAAATATAATAAAAATAATACAAAAATGGACCAGATTCACAGCTTTGTAGGAGACCCTGTTCCAAAATTCCCCCAACACAATCTTGTGACTCGTCCCAAGTCACTATGGTGGTGGGGTCTCCACTTGCGTGCACAATTCATTGACAGATGTGACCAACGGGGGAATCACTTCTTGACTCTGATTAGTAGTGCTCTGCGCAATATCTACAAGATTCTGCAATGTCGGTCCCTCTCTCGCAGCCGCGACACTCTCCAATGTCTAGTTTAGTCGTTTCACGGCACCATCAACATCCTATGAGAGATGGAGGGTTGCAGCAACCTAAGGCTTCAAGCGTTCTCTGATAACATGATTCTTATGGCGGAGTCCCTCGATCTCATCTTGAAGGGTGTCGTTGGTCCTTAATCATGCCAAACACTGTGCAGGGACTAAGGTAGGTGATGTGGCCTCGATATGCTCGAAAGCTTCCTCCTTCTGTCGCAAGTCCTGATTTAGTTTCCGGAGGACCGGATCGCGCTGGATCTTGGTCCAGAGCTGCATGGCGTCCTCGAGTAACTGGGCGCCCTGAGAAATCTGTCCTGTAATGGTGTTTGTAGCCGATGTTACTAGCGCAATGCGCTAGGCTCGTACCTCCAGGGGTGTTTCGGGCTGCAGTTTGGCCTATAAGTCAAAGATTTGCTGCTCCAACTATGTCTTAATGACCTGCATTTTTGTCCTGGAAGCCTTCAATGCTGCGACCAATCCTTCCACTTTAGCCCGGGGGGTGGCTGCGGCCGGGATTTATTCTGTAACCTCTGTGCAGAGCTGGTGGATGAAATTTTCGAGCTCTTCTTACTGCGTGATAACAAAGAGTACTTCTACGTTCTGCTATGCAATGGTCTGTTCGGCTGTGCCAAGTTGTTGGTGTACTTACTGGTCCCAATGGTGAATCTCCTGAAACACCGCAGTGTGGAGACCCTGTAATGCTGCGTGGGGTAGCTTGGCAAGATTCAACTGCACCCTTGCACCCAATTGGAGCTGGATCTCCTTGTCTGACGAACTAATCACAAGGGCGACGCTAGTTAAGGGATAGAGATGGTTTTCTTCCGTGGCTAGCGCTGTACTTCTAGATGCCAAGGGAATTTGTCCTTGAACCACACTGGTCTGTATCATGTCTGTATTTAGCTGCAAGGTTCGAAGCTCTTCCTGGATGGCGTTGATCGTAGCCTTCTGGTGTTCCTCTAAAGCCACCCATTTTTCTTCTGTGGCCAATGCGACGACATCTGCGATTTTTTCGAGATCTCCGTCCGTCAACGTAACCATCTCATCTCGTTCCTTCTGTTGGGCACGCTGCTTCTTTCGGGGTCCCTTGACAGGCTTGTCTGTCCACTTCGTACCTCCGACGTTCACTTCCTCCATGCCCAGCTGCGAATTGACCTGGGTTTCAACCTCGGTGTTCTTCATGGTGGTCTGCTTTGGCTGCATGTCCTATTTCGGGGCTGCGCCTAGGTCTTTCGTTGTGCTTCCAGTCTCCTTGGTGATAACAGGTGGGAGTACCTGTGCCGTGATAGTACCGGTGGTGCCCCTTGCGTTGGTTTTGAAACCTATCTTCCAGGCAGAAGGCCATAGCGCAATCACATTCTCAATTTCCTCGTCTTCTACCATATAAGGAAGTGATGCCCAGGTTTTATCCTTGTGGCTACGAATCTGAATGTTGTTCATTGTAACCTGGAATGCTGCGATACTCTTGTATATTTCATATACTATGGGGGACAGTCGAGGTCGAGAATTGATGGCTGTGGCCACGCTACTCTGGAAGAGGACCTAGAAGACTTGGTTATCTTCTATGCACTGCACGTCCTTGGAATCCAACAAATGGGCATACCGATCCCCTTCGCACATCTGGAGGGAGCTCGAGGAGGACAAAATCCGCAGGGGTTTCCTAAGAAACGAGGGCTATAAGAAATATTAGCCAGGCATAGCAAAAGGCTTTTCCCTACTCCTAAGAATTCATCTCATAAGTATTGGGCCCAATTGAGGCAGACCCCCTTCGCACATTAGTCGGCTAGCCGAATGACATAGGCAGGGACAGTTGTGACCTGGAAATTTCACATTAGCTTGCAAGCTAGTAATATGGTACCCATCTGCGTAGCCGGGTCGCTGATGGATTGTATGATGAAGTCCCACGTATTCCTTTCCACATGGTAGGTCTTACGCACATATTCAGTGGTGTCCCCTTCATATTTCTTGCCCACACGCTCTAGAGGGTGTGGCCTGTTCATGGAAAGGCCCGTGATTCTGTGAACCAATGCAACATCTATGGGGACCCTATCTCGAATTCATAGGCAGCCATTGTCAATTAGGGCGAGCAGCTGTCGGGCCAGCCGATCTGTGATGTTGTAAAGGCCAAAGTGGGGCATACACAGCAGGTTCAAGAGTCCGTATTCGGCCAATCTGCTTACCTAGCGCTGAGGAACGACTGTGACCCCATCATCCATGTAAATTATGTCGAAGTATAGCGCGGGGGTTAGCTCAAGGAAGGCTTTGTAATTCGTCAAGTCGTGATCGTCGAATTTAACCTCATGGAGCTTCCTGCAGAGGTCACTCAGGATAGGGAGTTATCCCGGGGTTAGCCGTGTCTGCAGATAGGTAGTCAGGCCATCAAGGTTCTTTGGTGTGCACATCGAGGGCCTGTGTGGGCGAATGAAGGGAGGTAACCAGTTAATCAGATTGGTAGGCAGGGCTTCCTCTTGCGTAGCCTGGGCCTGAGGCATTGCTCACAGTGACTTGGAATGCCTTGGGGAGGTCCTAGGTGTCGCTGAAGCCCATTTTGCAGCTTTAGGGGGCTTCCCTGAGCCCTGTGCCTGTTCTTTTCCCTTCCTTGTGACCGACGTTGAGGGCACTTATTCATCCTCAGACTCGATCTCCATTACTTCCTCAACTTCTGGGGCAGTAGGTGCTGAGGGCTTAGCTGGGTTAGTGGTTGTCATCCTAGCACGGAAAATGAATCCCGACTCTGGGTGGCTACTATCATAAGGGGGAGGTTGATCCGACATGAGGGGGACAGTGCAGACCCGAAAAATCTTACAGCTCAAGCTCACGCGAGATAAAGAGGATAAGTACAAGTTATGCAAGTGGGATGGAACCCTTGTTTGAGCTATCTAGCCTTTTTTATAGTGCCTGCGGGCATCCAACAGTAGGGTAAAATTGACCTGGAACTTACCATCGTGTAAATGGTAAAAAATGCTCAAAATATGCCCCATTAAATGCCAGCGGCCCGCTCCTTTTAGCGGTAAATTTTTCTTTTTACCAGATGTTATTGTGCCAATGGATAGTTTTTTCACCTCTTGTGTGCTTGGCATACTTGCTACGCTTGGGTAAAACACCTGTGCCTCCTGCTCATATTCCCCCAACACAGGCTTAATCCCTAAGTACTTCAAACCCAAAGATATGTTCGCTCGGCATGTGTCATCCAAATAGAACCGGGCCGCCTTCGGTAAGCAAATATTTCAGAGGTGCTATGACCACTGCATACCTCTGAATGAACTTTCTGTAATAACCTACGTGGCCAAGAAGTGAGCGCAGTTGTCCCCTTGTTGCGGGAGCTGTCGGATATATAATATTCAGATCGCCAATTTTAGCCAACGTGGGGTGCGTTTCAATGCTATCCGTTTGTAGCCTGGGTGGTCCAGTAACCGTGTGCACCTTGTTCAATTATGAGTCAGGACCCTCTCGTGGATCATTCTTACCTTCTTTTGGGGCTAGGCCGCAGTATTTGATCATGCTTGGTGTCTACGGTTCCCAATTGGGCATTTTAGGTGCGACACACAAGTGCGATTTGCCCCATGCTATAGTGTCAATGTCCTGCAGAGCTGCGTCAAGCGCCTTTGCCCCGCCTATTAATCCAAATGTTCCCAGAAATTCATCCTTCAAAGTCTCCCAGTGGCGGGTGCGCTGATGGAGCTCCGCATCTAAGTACCATGCAGTGGGAAGTGGTCCCATGGCATGAATAAGCAGATGAACCCACTCCTGGGTAGTTTTGTTGCATCATTGTTCTATCCAAGCGAACAGATATTCGCGTGGATCTTTGGGTCCAAGGAACATTTTGATTCGCACGTCTACTGGGGCCTCAAATCGTAGGATCATCGTATTCTGACACTCCTCCTAATCCCAGAATGCCTCCTCTTGCGTCACCCACCATTGCACAGGTGATCCACGCATGGCTAGCTTACAGGCCCATCGCCGTCGTTCTTAGGGAACCTCAGCTTCAAATTCCTGGCAAAAGTCCCTAACATTATCAGAACCATCGAAATAAGGTATATCTCTTACCTCTGAGGAGATGCAGTGAAATTTCTTCGTGATCCGAAGACATCATAACACAGAGACATCATGTAACTGGTTTTGCCAATTCTCTATCTCCCTATCAGAGTCGGAGAAACATTCACTGTCCTTTTCCCATCATAGTACCCCCTCCGCCGTGGGGTTGATCCAATCTTCATCTCACGCAGTCAACTTATAGATGTGATCCACCTCCTCTTCATCACGCACTGGTTCTGTGTATCGTTCGCCTTCCGCAGGATCTAATGGTACTATTACCCTTGTACTGTTATTCTCGAATACCATGCTTCTCTTCTTTAGGTTAATGATGCCCCCCATATCGATGGCCCAATCCAAGCCTAGGAGTGCAGGGTAGGGGTCCGCATCTTCGACAATCTAAATTACTTCAAAGTCAGCCTAGACCTTAACCCCTGCGATATCCACCACAATATTCAATAGTCTTCCCAAGGGTATAATCTTCTATTGATTGGCCATACGCAGCTGGATGGTGGACCATTCCAACTTAGGTTCCCCTATTCGTTGCCAAGTCTATTTAGGTAATACATTCGCATCTGACCCTAGGTCCAAAATAAGTTGATCCATCTTGTAATCATCGATCTGCACAGTCAACCGCATCTCCCTACCAGTGTGTTTCTTACACCTATAGAGTTTGTGTACGTCCTTGACTTCCAGAGGGAGGATAGGTCATGTTGTGCTGCTATCTATCAATTCTTGAAGATTTTTCTACAGTCTTTGGGTTATGCAACATCTTCATACATGCCTGTAAAAATGGTTTGACCTCCTCATCTGCCTTGAGGTCTTCAGGAAGCTGCGAAGTAGACGCCTCTGCCTTAGCAAAGTCTTTGCGAGCTGTGACAAATGTTTCTTTCTCCTTTTTTAGATCCAAACCTTCCTGTTTGATAGCTACTGGTCAGATAGGAGGCTCGATTGTAGTTTTCTCCCCAGGCCCCCCGGTGGCCATCCCACTGTGTGTTACGACATTCACGCTTGGACCTTTGTCTCATAGTTTGGCCTAAACCCTCTGCACATTCTGTGTAGGTGTTGGCTGCTTTTCCTGCATCTTCGCTATCAAGACTAGACAATCTTCAATCACATGGTCCAACTTCCTGCAATACCAACAGGACTGTCTTGTAGGGTTTGGAAAGTCCCTGGCAAAGTGCCCTACCTCCCCACAGTTATAACAAATTTGTTGCCCTCGTCCCTGACCTACGCTTCCACCTCTTCTGCCTCCCCTACCCCTTGCTGGGGAGCCCCCTACGCTCAAGAGGGATCTTGGTGAGGATGGATTCGACTGCACCCTATAGAGATTCCCTCGATTGATCATCAAATCATATGTCCAACAGTTCTATTCATCATGTCCTACTGACCTGCAGAACCTGCACCATTGCTGTTTTACTTCTGGGACGTACGCTGCAAGGAAGGGACAGTGGTTTGTGTCGTGCATCCCTACAACATGGAAATCATCACACCATAGTGCCAACCCACTTGGTCCTGCAACTTCCCTAGTGCGCAACAGACTAGGTCCCCTGGCCGACATGTAGTCTGTTAACAGAGGGCAGTTATTCTTGGTGTGACCATTCGTCCTGCATCGTATGCACCATCTTTCAGGGCTAGCCTCTGTTCCTCGCTCCTTTGGCAGATTCTGGATCTCCATGCGCATCGCCTCTAGTTGTCCTTGGATCTGTTGGATGCTTAGCTGGGTATCATCTCTAGGCGCAACTTCTAACTTCATAGCAACCTCCAGGGATTTTTCCGGTGATTCGAAAGTTTGGTGACCCATAGGTATGCGCAGGTGAGGCAATAACATAGCAATGAACCATTCCATGTGCTATCTGTCGTCGTACTAAAATCCTCCTTATTTGATTGTCTTCTTCAGTCGTTGATCGGCCTCCCACACCAACTCAGAAGGCCCTTTCTTGAAATCCTTTAGATTGACCACTATTTGAGAATAGGACTTAGGCTTCTTGAACTGTTGTTTCAAGGCGTTCTTGATCTCTTCAATGGTTGAGTTTGCATGATGTTCGATGTATCCCATGTACCAATCCAAATCACTTCCTTCGAAGGCAAGGGACAACTGTGCCCTCTTCACCGCATCACTAGCTATGTTTTGCGCAGTCCATACCAATTTTGTGACAAACCAGAACTGATCCATGTCTTCATCTCCCACACCCTTAAAGGTAGGAAACTTCATGTGCGTATCCATGTCATCTTCTGGTGGTGGAAGTGTAGGTGAGTTCTCACTGCTACACTGGTTCGAAAGTGGTGTGGATGGAAGACTCTGCGCAACTGCTTCTCTTACCAAGCTGTAGACAGATCTACCTCCTTCTTGGTTGGTCCGATAGTATTTTCCACTTCGTGTTGTACTTCTGTCTAGATCGGAGGTCATTCATTTGGTGTGGCTACACAAAACACTTTTTTCACACAGTAATATCTTAATCAACAACGGTAAAGTCTTCAAAAACTTACCCCTAAATCCTTTGAAGAATCTTCGCTCTGCTTTAGAGTAGGAGATGAACTGATCGATGGAAAATTCTGTCACGAATCCTCCTAGCATGCTGTCCACCCAGTGGTCTACTGTGTGAGTGATGGTGTTATCAGCCTTCTCTAATTGCTGGATCAATTCTGGGGTCCACTATGTGACCCGCTCGTCCTTCCAACACTTATGAAATTCGACCAAACTTGCGAGCCACTCCTGGAGCTCGATCGCAATGGTTACAAATAAAATCTTGTAGATATCCATGAAAATATACTTATTTTTCCACTCTTCGATGGTCAACCTCTTACTACAGTTTTCTTTTACTACGAATTCCTGAACTTGTTGTTCGAACCATTCATAAATTTATTTTCTTTTAGGTTTCCAGTATGGCCTTGGCATTACCCGATCCCTCTCTCAAAATGCTCCCGGTCCTGGCAACAGAACCATTTGTTGGCTCTAGGGGTCTTGACCCAGGTTTGGAGGTTAAGGTTTGCCAACAAACCCCTATACTACTAGCCCTTTTGGCAGTGACCTACTTGCGCAGGCCAAAGTCTCACCCGAAGCAGTATGGGAGGGTGCTAGAACCAGGTTTCCGCACCTTGGGAGAGGGCAGGTAATTCAGGCAGAGCTACGTTCGACGTCACAAATATCAGATTGCATATTACAGAACCCAGATCTATCAGTCCCTTCGCATCCACGTGAATAATACCATATATAATCACAATAAATAACAGATACAGGATCATAAAGCAACTATCGCAGCTATTCTTGCATAAAGTCTAATGAGAAGATTCAGATCAATTGTCAATGCAGCATAATTAATTAACACAGTTACTTGCGAAGCTCAATATAGAATCATGCATAACATAACATATATCATAGAGTCCAACAACCTTCCGCTTTCATTAATCCTTTAGATCCTTTTACAATACCTAAATCCCAACCTGCGCCCACAGCAACAGGGTCCGCACACAGCAAGACTGAGGATCTCCGCGCACATAGCCAACAGGAGTGCTTTCCCCAAAAACCCAAAACAGATCTACTAATTCACGATTCACACCAATCTTAGTTCAATGTCTGCCTTACAACTCAAAAAAGGTTCAATTACTTATACTACTTTGGCCTGGCATCCCATGGTCTGCAAACCGTGGTTTGCGGACTCTTGGTTTACCCTTGACCCACTTACAATGCATTAGGGGCTTTGACCCACCCCAAAACCCCTGCATTAGACTAAATATAATAAAAAATATACAAAAATGGACCAGATTCGTAGCTTTTGTAGGAGACCCTGTTCCAACACCAATCTTCAATTTCGCCAGGCTCCAACTTGTAGTTCACCAAGCTCCAACTTGGTCTTCTTGAGAACTCTAACCCCATAGGGCTCCAACCCTCTCAATTGGTTCAGTCTCCAACTTGGTCTTCTTGAGGACTCCAATCCTCTAGGGCTCCAACCCTTTGATCAGTTCTTCAAGATAGGTATAAGTAGTGCTTCAAGACTTCCAATCTATTTTACAACAAGTCCTGATAATATTCTTCAACAAGGCTCCAAAGGTGTCTTCAAAAGGTCTACAAGATCCTCTTCAATGGGTCTCCAAGATATCTATAATCAATACCACTCAAGTCCGTTTTAATCTGGTCTTGTGAAAGTATCTCCAAGTTTTCCTTATCATATGCAAATATTAAATCCAAGGCACTTCTGTAACATGGTATTCAACTATGCTTCACAAGGATGCCTTCACTAATACTGCTCCAAATATGATGCCCAATACTCTCAAATGTGTTGAAAAGTGTAACTAGGTTCGGTCTTCATAGTGACTAGTAATTATGAATTTATGTAATGAAGAAGATAAAGATAATAAAATGTACTTTTGTAATACTTGCATCATGGGTTTCATGAGCATGGAGTTTTATTATAGGTCTAATAATTCTTCTTGATGTCTTTAGGGTTTTTTCATCTTGTCGTAAGTATATATAATTAAAGAGTCATGTATATGAAGAAGTGTTACACTTATGAAGGTTAATTATCAATGTAAATAATATGCTTCAAGACCTTTCTAAATGCTCCTTGCAAGTTAGCTCAAATATGGAAGATACACCTCCTTGACAAGTCGGCCTTCCAACAGAGATCATGTCAACCTAGGATAGGGGAAACAATCCCTATATAAGAATGGACTACGACCTCATTTTAGCACCATCACTTCAGATTAGGTCTGAAATATAAGTGTGAGTTAAGGGTTTGCAGTTCGAGTGAAGAAAGAGGCTACAAGGCATGTGAGGAAGAGGTCAAGGGCTCGGTCTAGAAGCTCAAACTATTCTGGAATCTAGTGCAAAAAACAATGCATAAAGGAGACTGTAAGAATTGCGAAAAAGAGGAAATGAAAGCCTCGGTCTTGGGTCACCATACCTCACATAAATACATGAATATTAAGACAGATATATAAGCTCGGTGCTGGAGTATATACATCGCTGGCTTGGATCTATACTCTTTCATATCTCAGAAAATGTTAAGCGTAACTACAACATAAGGGAGAGTTACCGCAACGTTAAGGTAAGATCGTTCTTTGGGCTTGAGAGACACATAAAAAGTGCAGGAAGAAGGACCATGAAGAGGACACCAGGAATCTGAGTCTGGAAGAAAGGAAGGGAAGACAAGGAGAAGCACTTTGATCAGGACTACTAGATTAGGGGTTGAGCTTCCCTAGTAGAGGTGCAATGTAGTGTAGGAAAAGGAGGATCAACATAAGAAGCCAAAGAAAGAGAAATGTGTAGAAATTATATAACTTATGTGTTATATGTCCAAGATTTTCCTAATCTCACACTATTTTAACTTCATGCAAAATATAGAATCTATTCCACCATTGATCATTTGCGGAAATTAAGTCAAGATTGCAATGCACACATGAAACAATAAAAAATTACACACATTAACACAGTTGTTTAATGGGAAAGCCTGAAGCTGAGAACCCCAAATATATATATATAATATATGTCATAGAGATCATGTAACAATCCTCATACAAAGATGATCATATCAAGCTCTTAGTACAATAAAATCGCTACACACTAATCAAGAACAATCAGCAAAAATCTGCACTGATTTTTGCCCTCCTGATAGCCTGCCTCTACTGCGCAATCCCTACTGAAGAATGGCTCTAGATGAGTTCAAATTGCTCCAGCCTTGCTCACCCAATCCTCATTGGCATCTCCACTGAATGTGTGGTGCATACAATGCAACACTGTAGTCACAACTGATAGTCACACTTGCTCTTTCACCAATCTCTTCACTGAGTCTCCACTGATTTGTTCTGCACTGTAGTTAACTGTTGTCTATGTCCAGTTAAATAATGAGTTATTATTTAGTGAATTAATTTAACTAATTAATTCACTCAACTCCACTAAAAGTATCAATCAGTTAGAAATAGACACAATCAGTTCAACTGAGTTTAACTCCACAAGTGTAGTTAAACTAGAAACCAACTCCACCAACTACTTCTCCAACTCCACCAAACTCTGCCACTTGAGTTCTAACTGAAGTCCTCCATGCATGAACCACCAGTAACTCTAGGAATTGTGTAATTCCTTCAGCTAGCAGATCTGAACAATATGTTAATTGAATGTCAGTGCTCCAAGAGAATAAGATAATGTTTAGAGTCCAAATATTATTAAGAGCTAATAATATCCGACATGTCTATTTTTAGAATGACAGTCTAAAAATAGACTTCACCCAAAGTGTCTAAAAATAGAAGTCCATCTATTTTTCCAACTTGAAAAACCATCCACAAATAGCATCCTGCAACTCATAGAATATGATCGACATGTCTAAAAATAGACATAGTCTAAAAATAGACTTTGCGCCAAAAATAGCTTGCGGGCCCACTTAGTGAAGGCAACTTTTTTCACTAAGCTCATCATATTGTTGAATCTCAACACTCCCTCTCAACAAGATAGGGATTATCTGCCACCCCGATCCTGTCTCTATGGTATTCAAATTTTCTCCTGGTGAGTGCTTTCATAAGAATATCTGCATCCTGATCTTCCGTAGGAATGTAAGAAAGCAACATGATCCTCCACTGCACACAATCTCTGATATGATGGTACCAGATGTCAATATGTTTATATCTATCATGAAATACTGGATTAACCGAGAGTTTAATGCAACTCTGATTATCACAATATATCACAGTAGGATCTAAATGAGAACCGAACAAATCGACCAGGATCTTCCTCATCCATATAGCCTCGCATGCAGCCAAACTTGCTGCCATGTACTCGGCCTCCGTTGAAATGAGTGCCACGGATCTTTGTTTCCTGTTGTACCAAGAAATTGGTGTAGATCCGATACTGAAAATCCCTCTAGATGTAATCTTTCTGTCCGTCGGGCTTCCTGCCCAATCTGCATCCGTGAAGCCATGTAGCTTCATCTCATCTGACTGTTTGTACCACAATCCATACTCAGATGTGCCCCTGAGATACCTCAGGACATGCTTGTCTACCTTCTAAAAGAGCTTGGTAGGCTTCACCATTGCTTGTGAAAGATGGTTCACAACATAGCATATGTCAAGTTGTGTATTGACTAAATACATGAGCGAACCAACCAACTGTCGATAAACAGTGGCATCCACTACCTTTGCCGATGTAGCATCCTCCTTCCTGTTGGGAAAAATACTGAGAGGGGGGGTGAATCAGTATTTAATGCAGACAATACAACTTTTTAATTTTTCCTTTCTAAAAACCCATACGCTACTTCGCTGAAGCCAACTAGCGTATATACGCGGATATCCTTTGCAGAACTCGCGTATGATCAGAGATCTAATTATGTATTCAATTCTTAACTCAGATCATTGCATTAATTATTCATCAGATATTTCAGGAAACAGTAAACAGGTGTAGAAAGAATAGAATAATCATCACACATAGGCAACACACATGAACACCAGGATTTTTAGGTGGAAACCCAATTTGGGAAAAAACCACCGCTGCCGTCGTCTTAGTCTTCAATATTTATTATAAAGAAAAACTTCTTACAATCATGTACTGGTGCAGACTTATCCCAGCACGCAGGCACCCACCTGCAGAAAGCTACAACCTTCTCTCGTTTACCAGCCTCACCTGGAAGGGAGCTACAACCCCCTGCTCATGTTTACCAGCCTCACCTGGAAGGGAGCTACTACCCCCTGATATTAGCACCAGCCTCTCTAGACATAAATATTCTATTATCAGACTGAAGGCTTCAACCCTCAACACTACTACAGACCACGTTTCATCAATTTTCAAACTGGATCAAACAGCTTCAACACAATTCTTCACTTATCAACAAACATCTCTTTTCATTTCATCAGTCAGAACAGTGAAACCACTGTAATCAGAATATCAGAGATAACCCAGACTTCAGAACAGATATGCAGAACCTCAATTATCTTTTGAGCAACCATCAACTCAAGTACCATACGTGCTTTTATCTAAACAGACCTGCGTATACACACGCCTTTACTGAAGTGAACCTGCGTATACATTTGTGCAACTTATCAGAAAAACCCTAACAGCCCATACACGCTTTTGTCTGAATAGAGCCACATATACACGCGCTTTTCACGAAACGAACCTGCGTATAGATCTATAAAAGATAAATTTTGCAGATCAGACCAGATCTATGAACTTACCAGATTTCTTCAACTTCTTCAACATATTTGCGCCAAGTCTTCATTATTTCTTTTTAGATCATCCAAGAGATTCACCATTTCAAGATCTAGAGATCTTGAACCTTCATTATGTTCATAGATGCATCATAGATTCAGATCTATCAATTAAGAGCAGAGTTCAACCATGCATATATACTTCAGAGTGAAGTATCCATTAAATCCCAGACACTTGCACACTCTTTGCACAATGATTTCCTTCTCCTTATATAGGTTTACCCTTTTTCAATACCATGAGCCAAAACCACATCACTTCCGATGGTATTCCTGGGCGGGATCAAATAGACAACCCAACGCTCAATACAATGGGTCAATACCATGGTAGTAACCCTTGGTTTTATACATTTAGAGCGCAATTGACCATACGCAACTTGGCACGTCTTTTTCCGCGTACATACACGACTTCCCTTAAGCAAACCCACGTATGCATTGTGACATACACTTTTCATCATTGTTCTAGCACATACTGAAATTCCTTTCATCATTACATCTGAGATGCTCTGTAGATACATCATATCACATTAGATTTACATCATTACCAAGTCCATCAAGTCAGGAATAACTTCATCAAGTAGGTTGTCATCATCTTCATCAAGTGGGTTGCCATCAAGGACAACATTTAGCATCATATTGCCAACAATCTCCCCCTTTGGACTTGATGGCAACCATGATGGTGTTTGATCACCATAACAGATAAATACATTAAGAAAAATGATATTCTCCCCCTATTCAAACACCATGTCACTCTCCCCCTTTGACATCAAGGGCAAAGGGTGGATCAAAACCAACACAAGGTTTTTCTCCTCATGTAGCGAGAAGAGCGCTGTAGATCTGATGTGCACTGAAGTTACCATGCTCCCCCTGAATTTATGCTGAATCTTCAAACATATTTTGCAATGAAGTATATGACTCTATGACCTTTCCTATCACCAAGGACTCATACTTACATCAAAGATCCAACCAAGTGGATTTTCATATGAGACTCAAATACCCTACCAAGAGGGTTTACACATTTTGACTCAAGTACCCAACCAAGTGGGTTTACATATTTGATCAGGTCCTTACATGACTGAATATTACAATTTTACATCATAGGTTGCACCATGACCTTTTCATCAAAAAAATACAAATATGACTTTTTATGACCAATACAAGAAAGACCTCAAGAGAACCATCATAAGGCCAACAATACATTATACTCAACAAGACTAATGCTCCCCCTGAAAATATGCATCCAAGCATCTTTTCTATATTACCAAAGCTCCCCTTTTGCTTGTGCATCCTGAACACTTTCAACAGCAAATCATCAAGGCATCTTTACCCAAAAACAGAGAATGAAACAGAAATATAAGAGCTGAAATACCACTAGTGACTCCAAACAGCATCAAAGATCCCAAACAACACCGTAGTTGTGCTGAAAAATGCTGACCTCAAACCAAAAATTTCTAGCAACCAACCATACGCGGCTTTATGTGTTTAAACTCATGTATATACGCGACTGTCTTTCAGGAAACCCGCGTATCCAATTTAATCTTCTGAATTTAATCAGATCTGATCTGCTGAGAGGCAGAGACAACACCCAACTTCTGTCTGAGATATTCAAACGCTTCCCTGGGCAGAGGTTTAGTAAATATATCAGCAATTTGTTCCTTGGAGGGAACATACTCCAACTTCACCTTTTGTTCAAGCACTTGTTCACGTAGGAAGTGATACTTGATGTGAATGTGCTTGGTCTTCGAATGCATAACAGGATTCTTTGAGATACTGATGGCACTTGTATTATCACACATAATGGAGATAGGAGGTGTACATTTGATTTGAAAATCTTGCAAGGTTTGCATCATCCAAAGGAGTTGAGTGCAACAAGATGCGGCAACCACATATTCTGCTTCTGCTGTAGATAAGGCAATAGAATTTTGCTTCTTGCTGAACCAAGATACTAACCGGGGTCCCATATAGAATGCATCACCACTAGTGCTTTTCCGATCATCAACACTTCCAGCCCAATCTGCATCAGTGTAAGCATGAAGAGTAAGATCAGCATTCTTTGGATACCATAGACCAAAGTCTTGAGTTCCTTGTAGATATTTGAATATTCTTTTGACAGCCTGAAGGTGAGACTCTTTTGGATTAGCTTGGAATCGTCCGACAATCCCAACTGCATGCATAATGTCCAGTCTAGTCCCAGTGAGATAAAGTAGACTTCCTATCATTGATCTATATTCTGGTTGATTCACCGTGGGAGAATCATCATGAGAACTAAGATTGCATCCGGTTATCATTGGTGTACTTACAGGTTTGCATTCTTCCATGCCATACTTCTTCAAAATTTGCTTAAGATATTTTGCTTGTGATAGGAATATACCATCTGTAGTTTGATGCACTTGTAAGCCAAGAAAGAATGTTAGTTCCCCAAGTAAGGACATTTCCAATTCCTGCTGCATGATAGAAGCAAATTTCTGACTCATAGATTCTTCATTACTCCCAAAAATGATATCATCAACATAAACCACCACAATTAATAGTTTATTATTTTCATTTTTTGTGTATAAGTTGCTATCAGCAGACCCCTTTGAAAATCCTTGTTGATGAAGATATTTGTCAAGACGATAATACCATGCCCTTGGAGCTTGTTTGAGACCATATAGAGCCTTTTTAAGTCTACAAACAAGTTTTTCATCATTTCCCAAAATGAATCCTTCTAGTTGTTCTATATAAACTTCTTCTTCTAGCTCACCATTGAGGAAGGCAGATTTGACATCCATTTGATAAACTTTGATTTGTTGAAAACTTGAAAAAGCAAGAAACATTCTTATGGCTTCAAGTCTAGCTACAGGAGCAAAAGTTTCTTCAAAGTCTATACCTTCTTGTTGAGTATACCCTTTGCAAACCAGTCTAGCTTTGTTTCTTATGACGTCCCCATTCTCATTTAACTTGTTCTTGAATATCCATTTGGTTCCAATGACATTTTTGTCATGTGGTCTTGGTACCAATTCCCACGTGTGATTTTTTTCAATTTGATCAAGCTCTTCATTCATGGCTTGAATCCAACATTCATCTTTGCTAGCTTGATTGACATTGTGTGGTTCAATTGTGGATAGAAATGCCAGATAGCTAGAGGATCCCACAAGAGTCCTCCTTGTTTGTACTTCTGATTCCTTATTTCCCAAAATTTGGGATTCAGGATGATTCTTTTGAACATATCTGGATGGAGCTTTTTCAGATAAATCATCTTCTGGTTCTTCATTGGATCCATTGTCTATATCATTTCTATTTGATGCAGAAGGACAAAAGTCACCATCATTTTCATCTGTTGTGTGTTTTTCTTCTTTAGGAGCTGTAGGAAACTCATTAATAACAATATCAATACATTCAACAATATTCCGAAGCCTTTTATTGTAACATTTGTATGCTCTGCTTGTAGATGAGTAACCAAGAAATATTCCTTCATCTGATCTGGGTTCAAACTTGCCAAGATTTTCATCATTATTTTTGATAAAGCATTTAATTCCAAAAACTCTAAAATGCTTCACAGACGGAGGATTACCATACCATAGTTCATACGGAGTTTTATCATTGTTTACCCGAACATGTGCCTTGTTAAGAATATTTGCTGCTGTGTGAGCTGCTTCTCCCCAAAAAATGTCAGGTGTTCTAGAATCATCAAGCATAGCTCTAGCCATTTGTTGAATCGTTCTATTCATTCTTTCTGATACGCCATTTTGTTGTGGAGTGCCTGCTACAGAAAACTGTCTTTTTATGCCATGTTGTTCACAAAATTCAAAGAATTCATTTGATGTATATTCTCCTCCTCGATCAGATCTAAGACACTTGATTTTTAGATCTAATTCATTTTCCACCAGTGCTTTGAATATCTGAAAATTTTCAAATGCTTCATCTTTGTGTTTGATCAACCCAATCCAACACATTCTAGAGAAATCATCAATAAATAAGATATAGTATTCTTCACCCCGTGGTGAATTTTTCCTCATAGGTCCACATATGTCAGTATGAATAAGTTCAAGAGGCTTACTTGATGATCCTTCCTTGGCATTAAATTGCACTCTGGTTTGCTTACCGAATTGACAGGATTTGCATATGATACTTTCAGGTAGAGTAATATTGGGAAGACCACGAACAACATTAAGTCTGCTAGATTTGTTGATTTGAGAGAAGCTTAGATGCCCCAACCTTCTATGCCATAGCCAGTTTTATGAAGATTTACTCAAGTAACATTGTTCTTTGAAATTCTTCAATACATACAGATTGCTTGGAGTTCTTTTTCCTTTTATAATTGTTTTACATGTATCAAGATCACGCACCACACATTCTTTTGAACTAAAGACAACTTCAGTTCCTTGATCACACATTTGACTTACACTTAACAGGTTATGCCTTAATCCATCCACATACATGACATCATTAGCCTTCACCTTTTCTTTTAGGAACACAGACCCTTTTCCTTTAATTACAGCAGGAGTATCATTTCCAAAAGTAACTTTCTTTTCCTTTTCTAGAGCACTATATGCACGAAGTTTGTGTTTATCACCTGTCATGTGTCTTGAGCATCCGCTATCAATGTACCATTGATTTTCTTCACCTTCCGCAAATAACGCTATGCCACAATTTTCAACCTGTGGTTCCTTCTTTTTCCATATTTTGGATTTTGAGGGAAGATGCTCTCTTGGCTGCACTTTGCTCCTGCACTCAGAATATTCATGGCCAAAGTTATTGCAATAAGCACATTCAACTTCATTTAGAAGAGGAGAAAAGTTGTTATAGTTATTCTTCTCTGTTTCAACATCAATCCTTTTCTTTCTTGCTTCTCTTGTCATGATGGTTTTATATGCAACACATTGAGCAGCTTTATGACCAAAATTGTGACATGAGAAACATTGTCCATTGAAGAAGAAATTTCTGCGATCATGAAATCTTCTGTTTGAATTTACCTGTTGATTGGTGCCTTTTTGAAAGATATTCCTGTTAGTGTTCCTTGCATTAGGATGATCATGCTTTACCTGTAAATATTCTTTATTCCCTGGCTGAGTGGCAGAATTTTGTAAACTAGTTGTAGCTGCTTTTAGATAATTTGTTGCTGAAGCTTGAGAGGACTCTCCAGTGTATCCAAGACCTGTCTTTATAAGAGGAGAACGTTGAACCTTGATAATATCATCTAAAGTTTCAGATCCTTTAGCAAATCTAAAATTCAGAGTCTTTACTTTCTCAAATTCTTTTCTTATACTTACCACTTCACATTCTAATTTCTCATTATGTTTCTTTGCTTCTTCAACCTGGTTTTCCAGAGTCTCGATGGTTATTTTTCTTTCTTCTAAGAGAATTTTATATTCTTCTAAGAGGATTTTTCTTTCTTCTAAGCGTCTTTTGAGTTGGTTGTTTTCTTCAATAAAATCATTTTCCTCTAGAGCATCCACAAAAGTATCATTTTATTCTTTAGATTCAAATGCCATGAGAAGTCTAAGATCTTGTTCACATTCTTCCTCACTATTAGATACTCCATCACTGTCGTCATGAGTATAGTAACTTCTTCTAGTGCTAGACCGGTTCTTATTCCTAGCTACTTCCTTTCCTTTTGCAGCTGTTTCTTTGTAAGGACACTTAACAGCATAATGACCAACTCTTCCACAATTAAAACATTTGAAAGGAAGCTTACCTCTAAAACGTCCTGTACCAAGTTGAAGTTTCTTTACAAAATTTGCCTCTTCTTCCGAAATATATCCTGATCGTTCTGCTTCTTGCACTTCTTTCCCTTTTGTAGAAGCTCTAAAAACAACTTCTTTGACTTCAGACGGTCCTCCTCTTCTCATTTCATATGCAGTCAGTATGCCATGAAGTTGCACCACGAAAATATTTTGAATATCCTGTTTTTCTTCAAGGGCAGAAACTTTTGATTCAAATTTTGCCGGTAGCGATCGTAAAATTTTCTCAACCAAAGTAGTGTCAGATATTGTTTCACTCAGATTTTTCATACGATTTACAACATCATCAATACGTAAAAAGAAACTGGAAATATTCTCATCACTATGCATCTTTAAATTTTCATATTCAATTCTGAGAGTTTGGAGTTTTTCACTTTTTACCTTTGCATCGCCTTCATAACTTAGAATGATTTTGTCCCATATTTCCTTTGTTGTATTTAGCTGCATGAATTTGAAAAATTCTGATTCCGTTAGACTTCCTGTTATAGCATTGACCGCTTTTGCATTTGATTCATAATTCTTCCTTTCAGTTGGATCTGTTGGTGTAGCAGCGGGATATTGATATCCTTGTTCAACAATGGCCCATACATCAGCTCCCATAGACTGAAGATAGGATCTCATCCTCATTTTCCAGAAGATTAAATTGCTCCGGTTGAAGAGCGGGGGCTTGATAGATGCTGCTCCCTCATGATTTCTCATCTTGCATGATCTTCCTTCTAGCGGCTAAGATTTTTTAGAAGGACCTGCTCTGATACCAATTGTTGGGAAAATTACTGAGAGGTGGGGTGAATCAGTATTTAATGCAGACAATACAACTTTTTAATTTTTCCTTTCTAAAAACCCATATGCTACTTCGTTGAAGCCAACTAGCATATATACGTGGATATCCTTTGCAGAACTCGCGTATGATCAGAGATCTAATTATGTATTCAATTCTTAACTCAGATCATTGCATTAATTATTCATCAGATATTTCAGGAAACAGTAAACAGGTGCAGAAAGAACAGAATAATCATCACACATAGGCAACACACATGAACACTGGGATTTTTAGGTGGAAACCCAATTTGGGAAAAAACCACCGCTGCCGTCGTCTCAGTCTTCAATATTTATTATAAAGAAAAACTTCTTACAATCATGTACTGGTGAAGACTTATCCCAGCATGCAGGAACCCACCTGCAGAAAGCTACAACCTTCTCTCGTTTACCAGCCTCACCTGGAAGGGAGCTACAACCCCCTGCTCATGTTTACCAGCCTCACCTGGAAGGGAGCTACTACCCCCTGATATTAGCACCAGCCTCTCCAGACAGAAAGCTTCTACTATCAGACTGAAGGCTTCAACCCTCAGCACTACTGCAGACCACGTTTCATCAATTTTCAAACTGGATCAAACAACTTCAACACAATTCTTCACTTATCAACAAACATCTCTTTTCATTTCATCAGTCAGAACAGTGAAACCACTGTAATCAGAATATCAGAGATAACCCAGACTTTAGAACAGATATGCAGAACCTCAATTATCTTTTGAGCAACCATCAACTCAAGTACCATACGCGCTTTTATCTAAACATACCTGCATATACACGCGCCTTTACTGAAGCGAACCCGCGTATACATTTGTGCAACTTATTAGAAAAACCCTAACAACCCATACGCGCTTTTGTCTGAATAGAGCCGCGTATACACGCGCGTTTCACGAAACGAACCTGCGTATAGATCTATAAAAGATAAATTTTGCAGATCAGACCAGATCTATGAACTTACCAGATTTCTTCAACTTCTTCAACAGATTTGTGCCAAGTCTTCATTATTTCTTTTTAGATCATCCAAGAGATTCACCATTTCAAGATCTAGAGATCTTGAACCTTCATTATGTTCATAGATGCATCATCGATTCAGATCTATCAATTAAGAGCAGAGTTCAACCATGGAGATATACTTCAGAGTGAAGTATCCATTAAAGCCCAGACACTTGCACACCCTTTGCACAATGATTTCCTTCTCCTTATATAGGTTTATCCTTTTTCAATATTGTGTAATTCCTTTAGCTAGCTTATCTAAACAATATATTAACTGAATGTCAGTGCTCCAAGAGAATAAGATAATGTTTAGAGTCCAAATATTATTAAGAGATAATAATATCCGACATGTCTATTTTTAGACTGGAAATATAAAAATAGATTCCGCCTAATATGTCTAAAAATAGAAGTCCATCTATTTTTTACAACTTGACCAACCATCCACAAATATCATTCTGCAACTCATAGAACATGATCCATATGTCTAAAAATAGACATAGTCTAAAAATAGACTTTGCGCCAAAAATAGCCTGCGGGCCCACTTAGTGAAGGTGACTCTTTTCACTAAGCTCATCATCTTGTTGAATATCAACAAAATGAAAATGTCTTGGAGGCATATTGGTGTCAAGGATCCAAGTCAAGGTCATGGTACTAGTCAATTGAAGGTCTAGAAGAAGAATTACTTTTGGGTTTTCCTCTCCAATAGGGATTGGTTTTGGCCCTGACTTGAAGAACCAAAATTATGTGTCTCTTGTGTTTTGATAATTGACTTGATGAAGAACATAATAAGCTAATGAAGAAAATATCTAGGTAATAGAAGCATAAAATGTATAACACAAGAAATTATCAAGTAATAGAATTGAATTAAACATTGCCCAACCAAATTATCAACATGGAATCAGAGCTAAGGTGCTAGACAGGGCTATTTAACAAGAAGACAATCAAGTACTGAGAAGCTCAAGGATCAATTTTCTAGAAGGAAAAGTCAGAAATCTGCATTGAAGAGTTAATCTTCAGATTCTAAAGAGGCAGGTTGCAGAAATTGGAAAGCCATCTCAAGTTGCAGAAATTGGAAAGCCATCACCACCAATAACTATTTGGTGTTAAAATCAAATCAACATTGTTGGAGTCATAATAAAGCCATCCTTGATCATAATAACCATCAAGAATCCAAGGTGATCTATCGTGTTGTGAAACCAGCTCCAAAAATAGAAGAAAAGAGATATCAATGCCTTATAAATAAGCCACTTCGAGGGGGAAACCTCCAATACATTACATGAATGAACAATTCTTGGATGATACAAATGACCAAAACCTCCTTCTATATATAGGAGTCCATGGGCCACAATATAATCCTAGTGGGGCCACAATGTAATCCTAGCCGACCTAACAATAATAATGTAAGGGCACAATAATAACAATATGGGGGTTACAGGGGTACAATAATAACAATAAGGGGGTTACACTAACAACAATAAGGGACTATACTAGTAATATAGGGACCTAACATGCTCCCCTCCTTCAAAAAAGTGTTTTCCTCAACACTTGAGTAGCTCCAGGTGCTTTTGTATACAATTCTCATCCTCCCATGTAGAATCTTCAGTGGGTAAGTTCTTCCATTTGATGAGATACTCTGAAATTGATCGATTTCATAGCTGTCGAGTTCTTGTTTTCGTGACTGCTTCAAGTTCCAATATGGTTTTTCCTTCCTCATCAAGTTCTGGAAATATTGTTTGAACTGGAATTTTGTCCCCTATAACCTTTTTTAAGTATGAAACAGGAAACTCGGATGCACTCGTGAAGAAGCAGGAAGCTCCAATTTGTATGCCATAGTACCAATCTTTGTAACCTCGTAAGGACTATAGTACTTTGGCGATAATTTATTATCCTTCTTAGCTTGATTGAGGGACATTTGTTTGTATGGTTGTAGCCGTAAAATACCCGCTCTACACATCAAAACTTCTCCTTTTCACCGCGATGTTGATTTGCTTGTTGTTTCATTCGATTTTGTGCCAAATTTAGGTTATCATTTAAGATTTGGTGAACTTCGTCGATGCTCGATGTGATCCTCCATCGCTTGAACCCTAGCATTTTCCTTAAAGAAGATGTTATGGATGGTGGATGATATCCATAAAGTGCCATAAATGGGGTCATTTTTGTTGCAGTATGGAAGGACGTGTTATACCACCATTCAACGAGAGGTAACCACTTGACCCATTCTGCTTTCTTATCAGATACAAAACAACGAATATATCCTTCCAAACATTTATTCACTATCTCTGTTTGACAATTGGATTGGGGATGATAAGATAAGCTATGAGCTATTTGAGTACCCAAACAAGAAAATAATTCTCTTCCAAAAATTTCCTGTAAAAATGGGATCTCTGTCACTTACAATAATCTTTGTGTTTCCATGTAGCTTTTGAATTGTTTCTATAAATGTAGCATAAACTGTACTCACTTTATATGGATGAGATAATGCACAAAAGTGTGCATACTTGGTAAGTCTATCTACTACCACCATGATGACACTCCTTCCTTGGGACTTAGGTAAACATGTGATAAAATCCATTTAAATCTCCTCCCAACGTTGACTTGGAATGGATAAAGGTTGTAGAAGACCCGAGATCTTAATTGCCTCAAATTTATTTTGCTAGCAAACCAAACATTCCGCCACAAAGTTTTGAATATCAGATTTAAGGCCATCCCAAAAAAATTCTTTCTTCACCCTGTGGTAAGTTTTTGAAAATCCTGAGTGTCCTCCTAACACAGAAGTTTGCAATTCCAAAAGAATATTTTGTTTTAGTTGGGAATTCTTGCAAATATATAAGCAATATTTGTACCATAAGGAACCATTTTTCTGACTAAATGTATCAGATGTGCTATGATCTTACTGCAATTTTTGAATGAGAGCCCACACTACTTCTTCCTTCTTCCATTCATCCCTTGCTTCGGTTATCCAATTTGGTTGGATAATTGAAATGGCACAAAGCAATGCTTCCACCTCTTCATCCTTTCTTGAGAGTGCATCTGCAACAACATTTAGCTTCCCTTTTTGTAGACGATTTCAAAGTCATAACCCAACATCTTTGTGACCCATTTTTGCTGTTCTTCTGAAGATAGTCTTTGCTCCAAAAAGTGTTTAAGACTATCATGTTTAGTTTTTACCTTGAAGTGTCTTCCCATTAGGTAAGGTCTCCATTTCTTTAGTGCATGTAGTATTGCCAACATTTCCTTCTCATAAATATCCTTTTGTAAATATTTTCCTTTGATTGAATGAATTTTAAAAGCAATGGGTCTTCCTTCTTGCATTAAAACAACACCAATTCCATTTCCTGAGGCATCACATTACAAAATAAAGGTTTTTGTGAAGTCTGGAAGGAAGCATGGGCTAGGTGCTTAGCACATTGCCTCTTTAAGATGTTCAAAGATCTAGTTTCTTCAGAGTCCATGAAAATGCATCTTTCTTAAATAATGTTGTTAGAGGTGCTGCTATTCTCCCATAATTCTTAACAAACTTGAGATAATACCTCGTTAACCCGAGAAATCCTTGCAACTTCTTTATGGTTGCAGAGACTTTCCATTCCTTAATGGATTTAATTTTGTTAGGGTCTACCTTAACACCCTCATGAGATAAAATATGAACCAGATATTGCACCTCTTGTACTCCAAAAAAACATTTGGATGTTTTTGCATATAATTGTTCCTCCTCCAATAGTTTGAGCACCTTGTCAACATGTTGAACATGATCCTTCCAAGACCCGCTGTAGATTAGTATATCATCAAAAAATACTAGCACAAATTTTCTAAGGAAGGGTTTGAAAATGGAATTCATCAACCCTTGAAATATAGAAGGTGCATTGGTAAATGGCAAAAAGGCATGACCAAAAATTCATAATGACCCTCATGAGTTCGAAATGAAGTTTTCGAAAATCTTCTATCTTCATTCTAATTCTGATGATATCCTGAGTGAAGATCCAACTTGGTAAAATAAATTGCTCCATGTAATTCATCCACATCATCAATCACAGAATGAGAAATTTTTCTTTAATAGCTTGCTTATTGAGTCTTTATTATCCAGGAACATGTGCCATGATCCATATTTCTTGTGCAACAATACTACCTGAGCAAGAAAGAAAGAACTTTGACTAGGTTGAATTATACTAGCCTCTAGCATTTCTGCAACCAGACGTTCAATCTCACTCTTTTGGGCATACGTATATCTGTAAGGCCCGATGTTTGGAGGAACACTTCCTAGAATCAAGTGAGTAACATGATCATGATTATTAATAGGTGGGAGTCCTTTGGGAGTCTCAAATACCTTGGAATGATTGTCCAAGACTTTTTCAAGATCTGAGAAATAGATGATTTTGATTTTTGAACCTGTAGTGAGCATAATTGGGAAATTACGCCTCATTGTTATTTATTTAGAAGATATTTCATGACATTAGAGTTGATTATCTTTCCTAGCTTCCCTGCGATACCTCATAATTAAGCTTCCTTTCCTTCTGAAAAAAAATTCAAGAAAAGTTCTTCAAAATTAAAAGCTACTGTCCCCTAAGATTGTAACCATTGTACTTCTAGTACAACATCAACACCACCCATTAGGATGGGAAAAAGAATTGGAATATTCAATACATATCCTCATGGCTAGCTCGATATTATGTCATTTTCCCGTGAGCAATTTATAGTTCCTCCATTTGCAACCATCACTTGACATTCTGGTGTTGGGTATAGGAAACAATTCAATTCCTTGGCTACCTTACAATGAATAAAATTATGGGTACTACCCGAATCAATCAACACTATTACCTTTTTATTCTTGATATGTCCTTCTATCTTGAGAGTTTGAGGAGTGGTAATTCCTGCCAATGCATTACATGATATGGTTAGACTCATTTCTTCTTCTTCTTCTAGGGTTTCTTCTTGGTGTATATCCTCTACTTTTGAAGTTTCTTCTTCATTTTCTTCCTCCTCTTCACAATCTATGTAAAATAATTTCTTCTCAGCGCACTTATGACCTTTAGTGTATTTTCTCTCACAATTGTAGCAAAGCCCTTTTTCTCTTTTTTCTTGCAATTTTTGTGGTGTCAACCTTGTAGGTTGTGGAAGTCTAGGAGTAGCAACACTTCCATCTTTGTAGATGTGAGTGGTAGGCTTCCTTATCGCCATAATTTTACATTCAAATTTTTTTGCCAACCTGAATGCCTTCTCTAATGAATTAGGTTCCCAAACAAGAACTTCATGTTGGATGTTATCCTTTAAAGTCCCTATGAAGACATCAATCTTGTGTTCTTATGGAATATCAGTTACCCTTAAATTCAATTTTTGGAAGTCCTCAATGTGCTCTGCCACTGAACCCTTTTGTTTGAGATTTATCAATTGGCTAAAGAAGGTGTTTCTCTTTGTATCCTCATAATGTGCTATCATTTCCTCTGTAAAAATTGACTAAGTGACAATTTTTTTATGGGAGCAAAGCCATCGATACCATACAAATGTATTTTGTTCCAAATGTAAAGTTGCAATGCGTCCATTTTGTGTGTTTTTCACATTATTGAGATCACAATATTGCTCCATTTGTAGTATCCATGTTACGGGATCCTTTCCATCAAAATTCCTCATATCCATCTTTGGAATATGGTGGTTCTTCAATCCAACATTAGAGTTTATGAAACACGATTAACATGTATTTTGTTCTTATCATGAGTTTCCTCTACTATCTTTTCACCATTAGTAATAATTTCTTGTATCAACTTTGTCAAACCTTCCATGTTTGCTTTTAGATCATTCTTCATGTTTTCCATGTTGTCTTTCATTTTTTCTTCCATGTCCTCCATCTTAGCTTCCATGCTATCCATCTTAGCTTCCACGCCTTTATTCAAACCGTCCATATTATTGTTCAAACTGTCCATCTTCACTTCCACGCCTTTCTTCAAAACTTCAATTTCATTTTTTGTTACCCTTTGCGAGAGCGAAATTTGGTGCACTTGCTCTTGTAATTTTGATAGATCATGTTGCAATTATTCATCTTCATGAGTCATAGTAGAGTATTCTGAGGGATTAATGGGCGTTGAGTTCTTTTTAGGAGGAATTTCAGAACCCAATACTGAAATATATGCTCAATAGGCCCTTGGAATCACTTCAAACTGATTTTTTACACAAGACTTATGCAATTCGGAAAAACAATACACACTTTTTTCTTGCTTTTTAGGAGCTTGATATTAAAAATGAATTATCTCTATGATTTTGGATCTTCATTTGTGAAATTTAGCCCTGAGGTAGCCCTCTGAATCCTCTTTTTAATGCCACAGGGCTGACCTGATTTGGATTATTCAAGGCAACGTTATGTCCAATCTCCCACAATGACCTAATTACGAACTAGTTCAGTAGAGCGAACTTGTACGACTTGCCACGTGTCACTGTTTCCTCCTTCATCTCTAAAATTGATAGAAAAGAAACTAAAGTCTGTGTACTTGCGGCCACTTTTTACAACATTCCAATCTGATGCTCAGAGAGAGAGTTATGAATATTTTCCCATGATCATCTCTTTACGATGAAATTAAGGAACCTAAAAATACCTAACTTCCACAGACCATATCTCTGAAAATATTGCGAACCAAGCTCTGAAATTTTTCGATGATGTTGCTCAAGATTTTGGTTTCGCGCCCTAAACATTTTAGCTTCTGAAACTTCATAGAAAAAAAGGTATAATGAAAATTCCACGATGACCTGTTTGGAGCAGCGAAACCCTAGAATCCAAAGCTCTCATACCAAATTTTGTGAAACCAGCTCCAAAAATAGAAGAAAAGAGTTATCAACGCCTTATAAATAAGCCACTTCAAGGAGGAAACCTCCAATACATTACACGAATGAACAATTCTTGTATTATACAAATGAAAAATCATCCTTTCTATATATAGGAGGCCATGGGGCCACAATCTAATCCTAGTGGGGCCACAATGTAATCCTAGCCGACCTAACAATAATAATTTAAGGGCACAATAATAACAATATGGAGGTTACAGGGGTACAACAATAAAAATAAGGGGGTTACACTAACAACAATAAGGGAATATACTGGTAATATAGGGACCTAAAATACCACTTTACACCACTCTTAAAGAAGTCTATCTAAGAGGGAGCTCGTGATGTTATCTCCATCATCATCAACAAGGAAGCTGATAAAAGAAGAAAAGCATCTACTCAAGTAAGTATGTTTATGAATTCATATGAATTCTATCAAAATGTCTTTTTGCAAATAAAGAAACAAATTGGTTAGGGTATCAAACTTTCTTGCATGGAAGAAAAAGAAAATGAAGTCATGAAAAATACACGAAGGGAGACATAAGAGCCGAGACGACTCTTATAAAATCCACAAACTTATAGAATCCACAAAGGACTCTCTCATCCCCTATGTATCAAAAATAGAATCTTTAAAAGAAATATATGACAAAATTGGTGGAGCTATTCTTGGTAAGTACTGTAGGAGAAGTAATATCTTTGTGTTAAGAACTATACAGGTTGAAGATGTCAAGAGAAGGGATAAATTCATAATTTATGAAGTAAAATATCAACTACAGGAATTGAGAGAAGTAATGTCTAATAGAGAAATGACTACAATGATGCTGAATGATCTACCATAGGGATTGGGAAACTTCATTTCAAGTATCGATGGGAAGAAATGTGAAAATTTATGAACCTAAGTTACAAAAGCCCTACTGCAGTTTTTCTGATTTATTTCTCCTATTAGTTTTGTTAAATTAACAAATTATTTTTCTGATTATTCAGAAAAAATATCAAAGTAAACACTACTGCAACCTACACATACATACATATAATTTATTGAAGCATAATGAAAATATGACAAAGGACACAATACTTTTTAGACAATGTACCCGAGAAAATCCAATATGGAAAAACTGGTGCAACAAATATTTTAGGGTTTGTTTATTAAGAGTTTTTTTTGAATATAATCAAGGGCACGAGTAATGGTTTTCCAAATAGAGAATTCATGACAAATGTACCTCTATCACTTGGAGATAGAAAATATGGCTAATTCAACTGAGGCTTCACACCTTCTAAATAATGTTGGATACAAGCCCTTTCTGGCCCATTGGAAATCCCAGCGCTACCTCTCCTGGCACTGTGTCAGCTTTGCGTAGCTGCTGTAGCCTCTGCATAGCACAAGTTTCTCCTGCATCATCCCTATGGGCTCAGCGTTGCCTCTGTATCACCCTGAACGACTTGCGTGAGCCTGGCTGGGTTGCATCCCTCCTGGTAGGTCTCTGCACTACTTGGTATGTATCTGCCTCTCTGCCTATGTATTCTTGACCTCATATATGAATATCCCTCACCAATCTGCCCATCACCAGCACTGCAAGCTCACTCAAAAATTCTCAACAAATCGCGCCCCAGAATTTCGACTTAGCTCAAGTGCTACCGCTCTTTGTGTGTTCTCCAATTGACCCCAAGTCTTCCTTTAATACTTTTCTCATTGAAAAATCAACGATCGTGATCTAATATCTAATCAACAGCTAAGATTAGAAAATACTTGATCCATGTTAATTAGAACATTCTCACCCACATGTTTAAATTAAATCCCTTTAATTATTTAATTTTCCTAAGATAGACTTAGGTTCTCCATTAAAATAACTAATTTTTGGAATAAATTAGGTTCCAGGTGGAATTTAAGAAACACTTCATCTTGAAGCATCACCTTGATCCATGACATTGGCCCTCTGCGTTGCTGATGCTCAGCCTATTTACCCTCATCCACTGCATTGTTGCTTTCTATATTGCTGCCCATGACTCTCCCACAATCACTGCCACATCGGTATTGCAGCTCCCTTCCAAATTTTTGTATCATGCTGCCTATAGCATTGCCACATCATCGCTGTTTTCATCCCCTTTCGCTGCTGCTTCCTTGGAATCCAAATATTCATTTCCCTTCTTCTTAGGACAAGTATTGGCGAAGTGGCCTAATTAGCCACATTGGAAGAACCAGAACTTGGATAGGTCCTTCCTATTATTCCCTTACTTCCTTTGTCCCTTAGATGCTAAGGCTTCATTTTCATCCTCCTCTTTCTTATTCTTGACTACTCCGCTGCTGAATTCCCTCTTGGTTATTCTCTTGATCTCCTCCTATCGAAGGATTTCCCACATGTCCCCCTATTTTGGAAGTTGTGCTCTACCCAAGATTATTTGGACAAAGGTCTCCCAATCATCGGGGACTGCATTCAGGGAAGTCCTCACCATGAGTCCATCATCAGGAGTTGCCCCCATGGAAATCAACTGGTCTTGAATAGTCTGCAATCTAAAAAGGAAATGATCGATCTCCTCTCCTATGTGCATCTAGAACAACTGCATCTGATTCTCTAGAAACATCCTCTTCTAGACGTAGTTACCTTGATACAACGTGGTTAATGCCATCCACACCTCATTTTTCGTCTGGTTCTCGGCAATATGTAGAACAAAATGATCTTTTACTCCATCCATGATCAAGCATTTAGCTCGCGCCTGATATTCATTAAACTTCGCTAGAAGAGAAGCATCGGTTGGAACATCCAGGATGTTCTCGGCATGATCTCTGATGCCATATTATTCAAGGATTGACTAGATTCTGGAATTCCAGATGGAATATTCAGACACACCATCTAACCTATCTTGATCTCTCAATCCATGCGAGTCCATCTATGCTCAAACTATCTAAGAAAGTGCTCTTCTCCCTTCTATTGCTGCTACACTCAGCAAAAGACCAGATCTAGGTTCCTTCGTGATAGAAACCCTCCGGTGAATATGCTCGCTCTGACAAATGATTTCCCTTCTGGAAATACTTCACCAACTCTATCGAATCAACCCTCTACGATCAATCCAATTGATGGAATATTAGACTTCTTGGATAGAAAATCCATTGAGGAATTGTTTCCCCTTACTTAGTCAACCCCGATAGGCACTGTTCTATACCGACATAAACAATGCCCCACCAGCAACTTCGAAAATCAGAAAACTGCACTTCCACCCACGACAACCAGCACAACATCTCTCCCTCCTAGACTGCGTCATCCTCTTGGGTCTCCATCAGCCTCTGTGTCAGCTCTACATGAGATTGACAGGCTCTGCATTACCCTTCTGGGCCTGCGTCAACTCTGTGTGAGCAGACAGGCTCTGTGTCACCCCTGCTGGGTCTCTGCGCTGTCCCTATGGTGTTGCACTACCTTTTTCTAGATCTGTGAGATTTAGCTGCCCTCTTTCAGTAGAAAATATTCAGCTCTTTGCTGATGGCTTTAGCTTGATCTATAATAGCTTTGATACCATGTGAAAATTTCTTAACCTAAGTTACAGAAACCCTACTGCAGTTTTTCTGATTTACTTCTCCTATTTGTTCTGTTAAATTAACAAATTATTTTTCTGATTATTCAGAAAAAATATCAAAGTAAACACCACTGCAACCTACACATACATACAGATCTTTTACTAAAGCATAATGCACATATGACAAAGGACACAATATTTTTTGGACAATGTCCCCGGAAAAACCCAATGCAGGAAAATCGATGCAGTAGCTCTTTGAGGTTTTGTTTATTAAGTAGAATGGCTGAATACAATCAAGGTAACCCCTAATGGTTTTCCCAAAAGAGAATTCATGGAAAATGTACCTCTATCACTCAGAGACATAAAATATGGTTGATTCAGATGAGGCTTCACACCTTCTAAATAATGCTGAATACGAGCCCTTTCTAGCCCACTGGAAATCCCAGCGCTGCCTCTCCTAGAACTGTGTCAGCTCTGTGTAGATGCTAGAGCCTATGTGTGGCTACTAGAGCCTATGTGCATCACAGGCTTCTCCTGCGTCACCCCTCAGGGCCCAACGCTGCCTCTGCGTCACCCTAAAGGGCTTGCGCGAGCCTCTACGCTGCATATGCATGAGCTTGGCTGGGATGCGTCCCTCCTGCTGGGTCTATGCACTGCCTTGTACTGATATTCCTCTCTACTTCTGTATTCTCTACCTCGGATTTGAATATCCCTCACTAATCTTCCCCTCACCAAAATTGCAAGCTCACTCGAAAATTCTCAGCAAACCGCGTCCCCAAATTTCGACGCTCAAGTTCTACTGCTCTGTGTGTGTTCTCCAACTGATCCCAAGCCTTCCTTTAATACTTTTCTCATTAAAAAATCAACGACCATGATCTAATTTCTAATCAATGACTAAGATTAGAAAATACTTTATCCTTGTTAATTAGAACATTCTCACCCACATGTTTAAATTAATTCCCTTTAATTATTTAATTTCCCTAAGTTAGACTTAGGGTCTCCATTAAAATAATTATTTTTTGGAATAACTTAGGTTCTAGGTGAAATTTCTCCAAATGATTTCTGGGTCTTGGATATATCATGTGTTCTAGCCCCTCCACAAAGTTTCAGAGCTATAGCACATCTGATGCTACCCAAAATCTCAACAAGAAATAAGCAACACCATTTCAGGATCTATGGTATCTATGTAAGATAGAAGAGATGAGGTTAAAATATAAAGTTGATATACGATCAAATTGAGAGAATCAAGTCTATGCTTCCATGTCAAAGATAAGATTTGATAAGTTTGGTCCCCAAAAGAAAAGTATAAACACGAATAAGTTATGATTCTATGGATATAATGAAATTGGTTACTATAAGAAATATTGTCCCAAATATAAGGATAAGAGGAAAAAGGAGGAAGCCCATGTTGCCAAAGAAATAGAAGAACCTGATTCAAAGAAGCCTAAGAAAGAAGAAGTGAAAGATCTCTACCATGATTGAGATCATCTTCCTCTTTAAGAGGTATCTGTTGGTTATAAAATAGTATGCTAGGAAACATTGTATCTTAGGAATGACATCATTATAGAAGCATTGAAGAAGGAGCACTTGTCATAGGAGGATGTCTACAATACACTTATGCAACAACTATGCCATGAAAGAAGTGACTCCTGGGAACTTGAATATAACAACATTGATGAAAAGTAGTCATCTAGACCAAGGGTCATCATTCAATAATCAATGTGGAAACAAACGCTGATATTTTATAATGGAGTCCTCTTTGGACTCACTGGTTAGAAAGAAAGCAATAGGTTTCCTTGAGAATTCTAACTTGTAGAATTATGGGATTAGAAATGATGATATATTGATGAAGCAGGTCAAGGGAATGAAACTCTTCACTCCAAGGAAATATGTTGTAGGATGAATCAAAGAAAGGAAATAAGGTACATATATATTTATGCTGACATTGGATGCCATATAGACATGTCATATGGTTGCAGATAGAAGAAGTATGATCAAATAAAGAAGAAACTCTTCCAATGCACAGGTTGTCAATAGACATGTTCCACACCAGATGAAATCAACATAATATTTTTTCATGTGGAATATGAGGTGATTATATGCTATCAAGGAGATGTACATTGGAAGTTCTTGGGAATGAAACAAAATTGTGTGGAGAAAGAAAGAAAAAGGAAGAGATCGTGAAAAAGTGCAATCATGAAAAGAGGCAGTTAACATCCAAGGAAGCCAAAAATACTTGACTAGAAAATATCTTAGGAAGATATGTATACTTTGATAAGATGTCTGGAAAATATGAAGACACTTGGAAATACATATATTTTGGAGATGTATCAACATATACGAAGGATGCCGATGCCTACAAGAAGGATGTCATGGTGAAATATCATCATTGAGGTAAATTTTGATTTAAGTATTCATATTTATAATTGAATAACATCTGATGAGCTTATGTAGGGCTGCCAAATGGAAGTATATTTCTTCCACAAGTTGATAACCATATGGCAGGATGAAAGATCCTTGGAATATATATGGTTCGAAATAAAGAAACATAACATGAAGCTAGACCAGATGAGAAGATTGATCAATCACTTAATGTTAGAAGACATGGCTCTTGGATGAAAGTGATGGATGATCTATGCCCTAAGAAGAGATCCCAAAGTTGAAGGCTCCTCAATTCATGACATCAATGGAAGGATTCCTTCATGAGAAGCTAGATGTTTTCATCATTGCTAATGTAGGTCCCTGACTAAGAGGGACCTGATAATAAGTTTCTTACTTGGAAGAAACTCTATGATCCCTAAGCCAAGAGTAAAGCTTAGGTGCATTCATTATATTCATTTGTGGAATATGTCCTCCATAGATAAGAGGGAGAAATAGACACATCATTATGGTCTTCACTTGGAAGACAGAATGTAGGATTGGGTAATCATCTGGCATTCAATACTCTGTGAGAATGTGATAAGACGTTCCGATAAGAGTAGTCGTGAAAGGATGGATATTCTTTAAGGATTAGATATAACAATAAGAATTTTCCTTTAAGGTCATACTCAGTGAACACCTGGGTGGAGTATGTACCTTGGAGACAATGGTAAAGGTGTCTATAATCATTGGTGTCACCATCATTGTAGCTCTTGAAAGATGGAGTTGTTAGTTAAGGCCTTTCACCGTGACAATTCTGGATAATATGATGCTATGATAGATGGATCACCAATCAAAATTCTTCTTATGAGATTCTTCAGATTGAAAGTGACCATGTACCATTATGAATACCTCCCTATTTAAGAGGGAGTGTTGAAAAGTGTAACTAGGTTCGGTCTTCATAATGACTAGTAATTATGAATTTATGTAATGAAAAAGACAAAGATAATAAAATGTGTTTTTGTAATACTTGCATCATGGGTTTCATGAGCAAGGAGTTTTATTATAGGTCTAAGACTTCTTCTGGATGTCTTTAGGGGTTTGTCATCTTGTCATAAGTATATATAATTAAAGAGCAATATATATGAATAAGTGTTTCACTTGTGAAGGTCAATTATTGCTGTAAATAATATGCTCCAAGACCTTGTCTAAATGCTCCTTGTAAGTCAACTCAAATATGGAAGATACACCTCCTTGACAAGTCGGCCTTCTAGTAGAGATCATGTTGACCTAGGATAGGAGAAAAAATCCCTATATAAGAATGGAATGTAGCCTCATTTTAGCACCATCACTTCGGATTAGGTCTGCTATAGAAGTGCGAGATAAGGGTCTTCAGTTGGAGAGAAGAAAGAGGCTATAAGGCATGCATGGAAGAGGTTAAGGGCTCGGTCTAGAAGCTCGGGCTATTCTAGAATCTAGTGCAGAAAACAATACGTAAAGGATACTATAAGAAGTGTGAAAATGAAGAAATACAAGCCTCGGTCTTGGTTCACCATACATCACATATATACAAGAATATTGAGACAAATATATAAGCTCGATGCTGGAGTATATACATTTTTTTTTGGATCTACACTCTCGCATATATCAGAAAAATTTAAGGGTAACTACAACATAAAGGAGGGTTACCACAACGTTAAGCTAAGCCCAATATTTGGGCTTTAGAGACACCTAAACAATGCAGGAAGAAGGAATGAGAAGAGGACACCAGGAAGCCAAGGCTGGAAGAAAGGAAGGGAAGAAAAAGAGAAACACTTTGACCAAGACTGCTGGATTAGGGATCGAGCTTCCCTAGTAGAGGTGAAATGCAGTGCAGGAAAAGGAGGATCAACATAAGGAGCCAAATATAGAGCAGTGACAAGGTCTTGGAGGCATATTGGTGTCAAGGGTCCAAGTCAAGGTGATGGTATTTTTCAATTGAAGGTCTAGAAGAAGAATTATTTTGGGGTTTTCCTTTCCAAGAGGGAGAGGTTTTGGCTCTGGCTTGAAGAGCCAAAATTCCGTGTCTCTTGTGTTTTGATAATTGGCTTGATGAAGAACATAATAAGCTAATGAAGACAAGATCTAAGTAATAGAATCTTAACAAGTATAACACAAGCAGTTATCAAGTAAGAGAATTGAATTAAACACCGCCCTACCAAATTCTTAACAAAATAATGTCAAATCCTAATGTTTCCAATAAGGGCTTCAAGATGTCTTAAAATTGATGCTACAATATTTCTTCAATGACTGCTTCTAAACTCACTTCAAGACCTGATCTTAGTTATGTTCCAAAAGTATTCAATGCTACCTAAAAAATGTCGCTCAGAAACTCTTTAAAGGTTTCTTCTTCAAATGTCTTCAAATAGCTTAAAGATCCACAATTCTAGGTCTTCAAAACAAGGCCAATATTGTGCTTTCAACCTTCTAGTCATAGTCTGCAAACCAATGTCAATATTGAGCTTTAAGCCTTCCAATCAAGGTATGAAATTTCAAAAACTTCAAAGAGTATCCTTATCACTGTAGTTCCAAGGTTGTGCTTCACTTTGATCTAGTTCTATTCACAAGGGAAGACTAAAATCACTGTATAATGCACTTCTCTAAAAGTGTGAAGTCAATTTTGCATAAAAATCTAAATTGTGCTTGTCTAAAGGTCACAAGGTTTCCAAATCAAGTCCAATGATCTGAGATCTGTAGTCCAATAAGAGAGAGTCTAGCCGCAAAAAGAACCACATCTTAACTATTATGAAGAAGTATGCACTTCTGGTCACCATATGTCCAAGAGGTGTGCTTGCTACAGGTCTGAGATTCTATAACATGTCTGAAATTGCAGGTTTGTTAGTGCTAAATTGCAAGAATTTTTAGGGCAAAAATTTCATACCTTTTTAGGGATGAATTACACGCCTGTTTAGGGTTGAAATTTCAGAATTGTTAAGGACCGAATTGCAAGCTTGTTTAGGGATGAATTCAATGGTTAAATCAGGCATGAGAAAGTTGAGATTACTGACATCTGAGGTCTTCTTCAAGGTCAACCTCTGACCAAAGTTAAAATCTCTACCACAAAGTTTATTTTCGCTGCCATAGGGTGGTTACATGCCACAATTCAAGCACAAGTCCAAATTTCAAAATAGTTTATAGGTAAGAATATTTTAGCTACTACAGGTGGGTCCAAGCTGCAAATCCTTTACAAAATATGATTTAGTACACAACCAAAAATTTTCATCAGAAAAATACTCAACCTTTGTCCTTCTTTTATTCTTCTCACTTCAAGTCTGAAATCTGTCTCTGTTCTTGACCGCAGATGTCATTAGGGGAATTTTGAGGTCTATAATGGGCCCCCTAAGGAAATTATAAAATAATAGTGGAAATAATAAATTAAGATTTGATTACATCATCAAATTTTAGAGGGAAAAATAAAAAACTATTTTTTCAACTCGTATTTTCAACTTATCTCCCTATGGGTTTACTCAAATTTCGAGAGGAAACATTTGTTGGATGCATAATTGGATTCCTCATCTGAGGAGTACCCATGTTGCATAATTTCGATGGAAGATGCTACATGAAAAATGATAAATGTATGAAAACGTGTTTTCAATAACATTTTTTCATTTATTTCTCATTTTTTGTCTAACGGGGTCCATTGAAAGTATTGATTTCAAAAATCAATTTCTCATTAATGAAAAGGATTTATGGGGCATATGAACATTCATTGGAAAGGGTTTCAAGGCCTCTACAAGCTGATGTAATAATATTTTCAGGACATTGTGTCTAATGTCAAAATGTAGATTTTTTTCTTTCATAAATATATATTTTTATGACAAAATTTTAGGGTTATGAACATTTGGAATGTGGATAGGGCTTTAGGGTAATGGATAGGACTTCATTTATTTATGCTATGATATAATTACTAGGAATCTTATGTTATTAGGATTAGGGTTTCAACAGGACTAGGGAGCTAAGGATTTTCAATAAAGATCTAGTCTACAAGGCTAGAAATGATCTCATGGGATATGAACTAGAGTGCTAAGGTTTTTCATCAAGGCTAGCTTTGACGTGTTTCATCATATTAATGGACCTAGGACAAATTTTTCATAATAAAGCAAGGACTTCAAAAATGTTAGGGCATACACCATCACTTCATATGTCATCGTGTGTCAAGGAGGATTTCATGGAAGGGGCTCCTTCATTTAGTCATTATTAGGCCATGATTAAACAACCTAAGGCTTGACATTATATCGATATGGATATATAGCTAGTGTTTCATGTAGAGAAAGAGTTACTATGGTTTGCATAAACAAGGGTTCAACAAGGATTATGGTTTTATATAGACTACTTCATCTAAAGCATATATCCAATAATGCACCTTGGTTGTTGTTGGGTCTCCACAATGTCTTTAAAATGACATATATTTTCACTTCATTCACACCTCATTTTAGCTTTATCACCTTCATTCCATCACTTTGTCACTATATAACCCTAGATCTCTATCATCATATGGGCTCATAATTTTATTTTCCTAAAGTTATATTTTTCAAGTGTTTATAGTGAATTAATGGTTAAAAATTAGAAAAATGACATATACTTGCTAATATCTAAAAGTGGCTTGAGTTTCATGACAATTGTAGGTCATTTAGAAGCTTCCAAGACACTCTTATGTGGCCTCCAAGGATAAATTTCTAATTCTCTTCAAGATTGGAAGAAGATTTTGGATAGGAATCAACCATATCTCACGGAGAAAAATCATGGATAAAGGGATATGTGTTTAATTGGTTGAGATTTTTAGGGATATAGGGAGAGAAAAGTGGATCCTCATTAATGAGATAGTTTATTATGTTTTTGTATAAATATAAGAGCCTTCTCCTTTCAAAGGAATCATTGAATTGGCCACCTAAATGAGTGTGAGATTGTAGCATAATTTCATTAATTTATTTATGTTTATTTTAGTTTTCATTTCATGCCTTGTTATTATTTTATTTATGTTCATTTACATGCTTTCATAAGTTAAGTTTTCATATTCTCATTTTATTTGCGTGCTCTTGCATGTTTAGATGGATTGGTTACTTTGCTTCCATTCTAGTTAAGATTGTTTATATTTTAATTCATGCTTTTCAATTCTTGCAAGAAGTTTAGATTTTGAATTCATGAAGTGTGCCTAGATTAGATTTCCAATTCTATGCAAACGTGTCATAGTTTAGATTTATATTTATGCATGTATGATAGTTTAGATTTCCACTTATACACATGTGGTAGATTAAGATTTCAATTCTAGTAAGTGTGTTTTGAATGCTTTCCTAGATTAGATTTCCTATTTTCATAGATTAAAGATTTCTTGCTTTCTTAGACTATATTTTCTTTCATTAGCATAAATTTACTTTCTTGTCATTAGGTTAAGTTTGATTTCAATCATGCAAGTATAGATCAAATTTTCATTTGATGCAAGAATATTAGATTTATTTTCATTCCTAGATTAAAATATTCATTTTCAAGAGATTGTGTGCATGTTCATATTAGACAACTTTTGTGAGTATGATTTGAAATTGCCTTTCATAGATTACGTAGATTGATTTCAGTTTCCTTATGTTTTTAGTTTTTCATCATTTGATTTCGTAGTTAGATTAATCTAAATTGGAGGATAATTTTTGGCATATATAGTGCACACACGCTTCGCAAGTTTTACGAAACCCTCGGGTTGACAATTAAATGATAGGTAATTAAATTGCCTCAAAATTTTGGTGCCGTTGCCGGGGAAGTGTGCATAGAAACTAGCCTTCAGTCTAGAGTTTATTTTCAGTTTTTATTTTTATTTTATTTTCCTATATGCATGGTTAAAACATGTAGTTGCATAAATCATTTAGCTGCATACTTTTCAATCAATTTTGTAAAATAAAAAAACTTCGATACTAAACTATTTATGGATGAAATATCTAGAATGCAGATCAAACATTCTTTGGAGTGAAAAAACTATATTGAAGAGTGGTTTCAATGAGTAACTATGTCGCAACATTCATTCGGCCTTCAACTAATCTTTGCGCCAGATCAAAAAATGAAAACAATTTCTCATGTCCTCACACACAATCAGGTACGTTTTGAAAATTTGGATATATTCATTTCATAAATTTTGATCCGTAAATGGCTCCATTGGAAACATTCATATACTTAAAAAAAAAAATCCTTTCAAATAGAATAGGATAAAGTAGAAAAATAAAATCAGATCTGGTTCTTAATCTAGTTCTTGATTATTTTTTTTTTAATTTTAAAATTTTTTAGAATTTTCATTTCTTTCATTTGTTTTATTTTTATTGGATTTCTAGTGGTGCAGTAAGAGCCACACAGAAATATTTTCAATAAAAAAAAAATCATGTTTATGAATAAGGAAAATGTAAAATTTGAAATAAAATCAATTCTCTTTTGTTTTTGTTTTCATTTCCAAGAGAATTGAAAATTTGAGAATAGACTTTGTACCAAAATTAAATCTATGAATTCTAAACAAGCTAAGAATAAATCTATGTATCAATCTATGAGATGCAGTTTTATGGGTAGAAAACATGAGAGATAAAAATTGGTGTTGGATGATGGCATTGCCTTCGAGAGGGCCAATGATACCGATATTTGGCCTTATGCCTCCAAGCAGCTCTTCAACAGTGCCATGGTCTGCACTGATAACAAGAGGAGCCCACGAATAACCCACGAACCAACAATCGATTTTTTTAACCAGAGCATTTGCCAGAATGTGTAACAACCTGAAAAAAACATTTTTAAAACAAATTTTGTTACCAAATGAAAACGAATCTCAAAAAAATAAAACATGGGTTTTTCTCAGAATGAGGTGAATTATTTTTGTTATGAGATATTTCCTCAAATTTGTAACCATTTGAGAAAGATTAGAGGTTATTTAGAGCCTTATTTTTTAGAATGAATAACAACCTAAAAACTTCATTTTTCAAACACATTTTGTGACCAAATGAAAACAAATCTCAAAAATATAAAACATGAGTTTTTCTCAAAACGAGGTGAATTAGGTTTACAATGAGAAATTTCCTCAAATTCATAAACATTTGAGATATTTTTGAGGTTCTTTAGATCCTTATTTGCCAAATTGCATGAGGAAAACAATTTCTAATTTAATGCACTGATTCAGTTGCGGCCATGATGGAAGGAGAAGGTATGATCTCCCTTATCTACTAGAGGCATGGAGTGATGTTTTAATATTTAATTATTTTTTATATTGTAATTATATTGTATGTTATTGCCATTAAAAAAAAACGTGTCTTAAAAATTGACATGAAATTCATGATTGGAGCAAATTGAGAAAAAGTTGTTGTAATGGTTTATTTAAACAGACCTGTCAAAGCAAGAAAGAAAGGAAAATAATGAGAAAACACAAGACAAAATTAATTGAATAAAGGCGCAATAACTCATCTTAATTAAATTTAATTTTAAACTAAATTTTGTTAACACTGAGTTTTTGCATTGTCGAAATAATTTTGTCTAATATTATGTTTTCAAGCATGATGAAGGGAAGAGGAAGAACCATAAGGACACTTTATCTGCAGGGTCGACTGGCGAATTTTGATTAAAGATTGTTTTGCAGGAATCATTAAGCATTCAAAAATTAATATTTCTTTATCTTTATGAAATATTATGGTTCAAACATTAATTGAGGAAATTGTGCATATCATCATTTTTTTAGAAAATTGGATTTATTATCACAATTGTGAAATTGGACTAACCATGATAATTTGAAACGAAGACACGTCATAAACCTATTTTACTAAGCATTAATTATGAAATTTTTTGTGTAAATTACTAAGAGAAATTGATCACTTCTCTTTGAACACACTTACATTTGACTGCAATGTTAGTGTCATGTTTTGTTTTCAGGTTCCAAGACAATCAGAGAATTAAAGGACGCTAATCTATGCATGACTGGTTTTCTACTACCAATTTCAAGAAACATGAACCAATTGAATCCATTTCTATCATCCATAAATGCCATCAATTTTCCTCTCCAAACTCACAAGCTATTCAAGCATTTTCTCTAAACATCATCGTCACCATTTTCCTTGCAACTGTCGCATGTTTCCTTCACATTTTCCATTTAAAATTTCCATAATTTCCATTCATTTTTAGTAACTCATTAATAAATTCATTCAGCTCGCTTACATGCTAATTTGTCCTTTTTCTTTCCATTCACTTGTTTACCTTCTTGTCATTTTACTTTCCATTAAATAGATCCTTCTTGATGCAAATTTTCATCCATGGTCCCTCCAAAATCATTATTCCATACTCGCGTTAGATGATGGGGGATTCATTAATTCCTCCTTTATAACAAGTCTTGGCCTATTGACATTAGCACATTATCTAGGTTCAAGGTTAGAGTCTTTATTAGTACCTTGAGGTTTGTGTGCATTAATGACAATTTCTCTCGCTGAAAATCATGTGAATACATCAATGTCCTTTGATCGTTGGATCGTGCAAGTGGCTCGACATCAGCTCATCTATTCGTACTTCGCAAGATGTACTTAGGTACCTTGGCACTTGTTGACATTAATGGCGAGTTTGCATTGCATTGGTTAATGAAATTCATTAATGGCCAGTAATCAAATGACTTCTCTTCATGCTCGACAACAACACATCTTTCGCTTGACTAGAATTGTACCATCGGATTTTGTAGCAAGTGAATACTATATCACTTCAGCATTTTGAAGTAAATACAAAAGATTTAGCAACATAAATAAAGAATCCACTTTCACGAATTCATCCACCATTTATGCAACCAAGGTGCAGATGAAATTCTACTTTATATTCCATGATTCAACAACATGATCTACACTTCTCTACATATGCACAATTTTTCCACTTCTTAGGTAAGTAAAGGTATGTTATTTTCTAGCCTTTAATCATAAAATTCCTTAAATACTTAAATTATAATTTTTAGAAAATAATTTACCATATTTTCTTTCTCATTTAAAATCCGAAAACACCTTTAGTTGGGGTGGGGGGAGGGGGAGGAGAAACATATACTATGATCACTTTTCAGATCACTTCATTCCATTTCAGTTCATTTCATCCTAACATACTTGTCCTAATCAATTATGATTGCATTATGGTTCAAAAATTGTATGATTTGCAAAACGACAACTAAATAATGAGCATATTATATGGCTGATTTAAAGATGCATTCTCAAAATGTTAAAAGAACCTTACTACAACAAAAAGAAAAAAGGTATTGATACACAAGAAGCAATACCAATTAAAATTTGGTTGCCACACAAGAACTAGACAAACATGTTTCAATTCAATATATGACAAAGAATACTTTGCAAAAAGAATTGAAAACTTTAAGTATAATCGAATGCAAAGTTTAAAGAGAACTGATATAAGCCAAGCTAATTTAAAAGAAAAGATATTGCAAGAAAATAAAAGGAATTAATGCAATATTTGCATGAGGACATGCAATCACTCTAGTTGGGGGGTATGTTGGGTCCCCAAAATGTCTTTAAAATGACATATATTTTCACTTCATTCACACCTCATTTCACCTTTATCATCTTCATTCCATCACTTTGTCACTATATAACCCTACATATCTATCATCATATGGGATCATAATTGTATTTTCCTAAAGTTATATTTTTCAAGTGTTTATAGGGAATTAATGGTTAAAAATTAGAAAAATGACATATACTTGCTAATATATAAAAGTGGCTTGAGTTTCATGACAAATGTAGGTCATTTGGAAGCTTCCAAGACACTATTATGTGGCCTCCAAGGATCAATTTCGAATTCCCTTCAAGATTGGAAGAATATTTGGGATAGGAATCAACCATATCTCATGGAGAAAAATCATGGATAAAGGGATATGTGTCTAATTGGTTGATATTTTTAGGGATTTAGGGAGAGAATATTGGATCCTTATTAATGAGGTAGCTTCTTATGTTTTTGTATAAATATAAGAGCCTTTTCATCTCAAAGGCATGTGTAAAGTTTGGAATTGTGCTCATGTTTTGAATAAAGAATTGTATTTGGCACCATAGTCATGAGTATTCTTTCACTTTGATTTGGTTTTTCTTTCATATGGAGCGTCTTCACTTGCCATCCTCATGCATCATTGGATGGGCCACCTAAATGAGTGGGAGATTGTATCATAATTTCATTCATTTCTTTATGTTTAGTTTAGTTTTCATTTCATACTTTGTTATTATTTCCTTTATGTTAATTTACATGCTTTCATAAGTTAAGTTTTCATATGCTCATTTTTTTGTGTGCTATTGCAGGTTTAGATGGATTGGTTACTTTGAATTCATTCTAGTTAAGGTTGTTTATATTTCAATTCATGCTTTTCAATTCTTGCAAGAAGTTTAGATTTTGAATTCATGAAATGTGCCTAGATTAGATTTCCAATTCTATGCAAGTGTGTCGTACTTTAGATTTCTATTTATACATGTGTGATAGTTTATATTTCCACTTATACACATGTAGTAGACTAAGATTTAAATTATAATAAGCGTGTTTTGAATGCTTTCCTAGATTAGATTTCCTATTTTCATAGATTAAAGATTTCTTGCTTTCCTAGACTAGATTTTCTTTCATTAGCATAAATTTACTTTTTTGCCATTATATTAAGTTTGATTTCAATCATGCAAGTATAGATCAAATTTTAATTTGATGCAAGAAATTTAGATTTGTTTTCATTCCTATATTAAAAGATTCATTTTCAAGAGATTGTGCACACATTCATATTAGGCAACTTTTGTGAGTAGGATTTGAAATTGCCTTTCATAGCTTAAGTTTTTCCTTTACATAGATTAACTTTAGTTTCCTTATGGTTTTAGTTTTTCATCATTTGATTTCATAGTTAGATTAATCTAAATTGGAGGATAATTTATAGCATATATAGTGCACGCATGATTTACAAGTTTTACGAAACCCCTGGGTTGACAATTAAATGATAGGTAATTAAATTGCCTCAACAGTTGCCATCTTATTGACATCAATGAAAACTTTATCCAACACCCCTTGTGGGGTTTTCCCCTGATATTTGACCAAATAATGTCTCTCTTGTTATTGGTTGTCTTCTATTGTGCATTGGTTTACTATTCTATCTACAATTGTTTATTGTTGCTGGAAGATTGAATTATATTGGATCAATTGATTTATAATTGAAGAATAATTCGTATAAGTGATTATGTTAAGCATAGAAAATTGGAAAATTAACATGGTATTAGAGCTGAAGTGAAGACAAGCTGAGGCAGACAAGAGACAAAAAATCACCTTTTTGAGAGATTTGAAGAAGATTATTTGACTTTGTCAAGATGTCTACCTCATACTTCAAGGAGGGAGAGAACCTAAATGACTCATCAATTTTTTCTACATGGAAGATCAGGTTGGAGGTGACCCTAGATGCGAATGATGTCTTGGAATAAGTGGAAGGAAACGTACCCGAGCCTCTGAAGAATGATTCTATTGCTATCAAGGCCAGGTACAAGAAAGGTGAGATCAAAGCCAAGAAAATAATTATTGACACTTTGAGAGATCACTTTATTACTTACATTTATAAGTTGAAGAAGTCTAAGGAAATCTATGATAAGCTGGTTGGGATGTATGACGTCAACAATTTGAATCATATTCTCTCCTTGAAAAATCAACTCAAGGACATAAAAATGAACAAGGGAGAGACTGTGCAGTCATACTTTATGAGGATATCTCAACTAAAGGATCATTTGTTGGTTGTTGGAAGATCTATGTCTGATAGAGAGTTGGTACTTGTTTCACTTCAAGGTCTTCGTCCAATTTTGGAGACACTCATTACAACTATCAACAAAAATGACAAGTTCCCGACATTTGATTATATTTTTGGAAAGTGCATTGAAGAATAGACGAAGATGATATATAGGGGAAGGATTCAAAATCATGAAGAAGGAGAGCCCTTTGTATTTGCTGCCCAGGACAAGAAGAGGAAAGGAAGAGGAAGACCATCTAATTCTAGAAAATTTGCTCTAGAATCTAGGGATTCCAATAAAATATATAGAAAGGACATGTCGAAAGTTGAATTCTATAATTGTCACAAGTATGGTCACTATGCCTAAGGTTGTCCGAAAAAGAGATATGCTCCAAGGTCCAACTATAACAACAATTGTGGCTGCAACAACAATAGGTTCAATAATAGAAGAAGAAGAGATGATGGAAGAAGAATAGATGCTCTTGATGATCATCGTATTGAAAAGAGATAAATAAATTGAAGGTATGGAAATAATTCAGCTGCTACTCAACTTGAAATTTTCTTTTTTCTTCTCTTTTTAGTTCCACTCCCGTGGATTCGTTTGATAGCTAGTTGGGAGATAGTGGGGTCTCTAGACACTTTACCGGTTATCATGAATTCCTCTCAAACCTGGTTGACAGGGAGATTGAATTGAAGATCATTCTTGGAGATAATTCTACTTATCCAGTGAAGGGATTTGGTTCCGTTTCATTTCATTTGAACTATGTTGAAATTGTACATTTACATGATGTTATGTATGTTCCAATATTGAAGAAGAATCTTGTATCTATAACTACCTGGGAAGACAAAGGGATGAGGGTTGCCTTCATAAGAGGAAATATCCTCACCTGGCGTATGGAATATTGCATAAGGGATGCATTTACTTTGAGATCAAGAATTGAAGGACTCTATAAATTCAATGGAAGACCAATCCAAGCATTGACACATGATAGAAATCATAAAAGTGAGCTATTGCACTGAAGGTTTTCCCATATTCATTATGAATCCTTGCCCAAAGTAAGGAGGATGGTTTCTGGAATGCCCGAGGTTCAAGATAATCATGATGGGGTCTGTCTAGGATGTGCGAGTGGAAATAAATTGAAGGGGCTATTCCCTTCTAGCAGGAGAAGGAAAAATTACATTCTATAACTTATACATTCTAACTTATGTGGACCCATGCTAATGAAATATTTTGGTGGCTATCTATAATATATAACCTTTGTGGATGACTTCTCACAAAAGATATGGATATTCTTCTTGAAACATAAAGACGAGACATTTGATATGTTAAAGGACTTCAAGGAAATAATAGAAAATCAAATACACAAGAGAATCAAGGGCTTCAGGTCTAATAACAATGGAGAATTCATTTCAAATGAGTTCATTGAATTTTTCAAGAAAGTAGAAATTAAGGAGACCATCATACATTACAACCCTCAACAAAATGGAGTGGATGAAAGAAAGAACAAGACCATCATGGAAGCTTCCTAATCCATGTTGCATGGTCAAAATTTGCCAAAATTTAGCTGGGGTGAAGCTACAAACACTGCTTTCTATGTTCAAAACAAGACTGCTCATCAAGCCTTGGGTGACCATTAGGGGAATTTTGAGGTCTAAATGGGCCTCCTAAGGAAATTATAAAATAATAGTGGAAATAATAAAATAATATTAGAGTACATCATCAAATTTTAGAGGGAAAAAATAAAAAAACTACTATTTAAACCTATCTCCCTATGGGTTTACTCAAATTCCGAGCGGGAACACTCATTGAATGAAAAATTTGATTCCTCAACCAAGGATTACCCATGTTGCATACTTTTGATGGACCCTGATATATAAAAAATGAGAAATACATGAAAAACATGATTGCAATCACGTTTTTTAATGTATTTCTCATTTTTTGATAGCAGGGTCCATCAAAAGTATGCAACATGGATAATCCTTGGATGAGGAATATAATTTTGCATCCAATGAGTAATCCCACTCAAAATTTGATTAAACACTTAAGGAGATAAGTTGAAAATATAAGTTGAAAAAGTAGTTTTATTATTTTTTAATATTTTTACTTTTTTACCCCAAAAATGGTGAATCATCCCCCATGATTGACATCATCATCTTGAATCCTACTGGTTCTTATAAAATTTATTTTGGTTGTAATTTTTTCTTAGGAGGCCCATTTTAGACCTCGAAATTTCTCTAATGAAGACCCCTAAACAAGTCTTCACAGGTGTGAAGCCCATTGTTGGACACTTGAGGATTTTTTGTTGCCACATATACTTTCATGTGCTGAAGGACAAGAGGAGCAAGATGAAAGCTTCAAGGGATAGGGATACATTTTTTGGATATTGTGAAAATTCTAAAGCTTTTATAATATATGTGCTTGATCAAAGGAATATCAAGTTTAGCAAGGATGGGACATTCGATGAAGATGCTGCTTGTTACCACTCAAACTATGAGGGGTCCTAGGAGGGGATCATATAGAGCAACTACTAGGTCAAGTGGAAACAATGGAGTGAGAGCCCATTGTCACCTCAGCTAAAGTTCCTTTCTCTCTACGAAATTTCGTCAATGGGATGAATCCCGATATGAGAGGAATCACAAGAATAGATGGATCAATGATATGATATGTGATGATTCCTAAAGCCTATTCACAAGAGAGGCTCAAATAATTGGATTTATTGCTTTGGAAGCAAGGCAATTATCTCTCTAAGAAGGTCTATGAGGATGCCTAGACCTAGGGTTTGAGAATATCCCTTAATAAGAGGTATCCTAGATCAAAGAATCCTAAAAGATAAAATGCTTCTATGTAATCTTTGTGGAATATGAGTCACAAAGTTGTGGGACCAAAAAGAACCCAAGTGGGCCCAAACTAGGGCAAGGGTGTGGAGTTGATCAGTAATAGAGGGGATTGACCAGGTTTGGGAGGAGAATAGGATCAAAGGAATAATTTTCTTTTGAAATTAAAATGTAATCATCCAAATGAGGAAACTAACCCAAAGAAACCTAGGGAGAGGATTGATCCCTCAATTAGGGTTTGAAATATCTCGATATTCCACCGTCCTATTGAGCTAAAATTTGGAGGATCCCTTGAGAAAACCCCAACACAATTGTGGACCAAATTTCAAGGGTTTTGAATGGCTACAAAGTATTTTTCTTGATTCCCTAGGTGACCTACTAGGGTTAGGCCTAGAGAGAAGAGAAAGGTGAGAAAAATATTTGTTTTGGTGATCACCAATGGCTAGGCCAGTGCCTTGCCTCGGGGAGAGTTTGAGTCAAGGTGATTTAGTGATTTTGAGAAACTTTTAATGAATCAAGGATACCTTATGCAAATTCGCATGGAAAATTGGGGCATGAACTTGGCTACCAAAGGAATTTATACTTAGATGTGTAAGAATTGATGACTTATCAAGGTAATATCAATGAATTTTAACCTCTAAGAAAATTAATTCATCATACATGACACATGTAACATATGTAATGCCTCATAAGCCCAAATATTCCACAATTTCACATAAACTTAGGTCAATTTCAGATCTACAGTGAAAATCCCATACACATGTGACAAGAGAAATGTAAATACAAACATGAAAAAGAGCACTTACATGTATAATGGGTATATCCAATCATCAATTAAAGATAAAATTTGAAGCTCCAAGTTTAAGATATAGTACATAAACATCAAAATTCAGCCATGACGCCAAACTCGTCCTCCAAAATGGAATGCAAAATTCTTACAAGAGCTACTAACCCGATCCAAGTGATGATGAGAGGAATGAATGAGCCTATCATCTATTTATATCCTTCCTAAAGAGTTAAATTTGCATAATTAGGCCTAATTAAGCCCGAAATGAGAAAATAATGTGCAATAACAACATATCTTGGTGATGAGTCCACCAAGATAGCACCACAATACAAAAATAAGCCTCTAAAGAGGGAAAAATAGTAAAAATGATGAGTCGTTGGGGCAGTGAGAAGTCCTAGTGGAGTCCAAAGTCCGCCAAGTTGAGAGAATGGACTCCAAACACACTTATATCCATGCAAGTCACATGTGGTGTCCCCAAGTGGGTGTGGGGGAACAATGACATCCTCACGGGTCTCCAAGTAGATTGAAAGTGCTTGTAAACCATTTGTAAGGGCTAGAATAATGGCATAAGCCCTCTCTTTATCTCCCATGGTGAGACACATCCTCGTCTGGGACCTGGAACATATTCCATGTGTATGGTACAACTATGCCATCGACTAGGCATGGTGATCCAGGTGCAACATCCTCATCCAAAAGGTGGAACACGAGCAATCAATGAATGGTTCTCGGGATCCATGAAGTGCAATCTATTATGGCAGAGGCCCATCTCTCTCATCGCTCACCCTACAAGTGTCAGTGTGACCCAATGGAGTGCTTGGACCCTGTATAGGGAGGCCAAACCCAAAATGGAGACCCACCTGCAATCTTGCATAAGATCCAATGCGTCCCCTTGCCCTCTAGTACAAAAAATCATTAGATTAATAAAGTAAAAGAGCTTACAAATAATGATATCAAATGGACACTTCATGGTGGCATGCCCTTCCATAGTGGTCTTTGAAATGTAAATGTGTCTCAAAGCTCAATAAGGGGGTTAACCAAGGACCCTATTAGGTGGTTTCAACCTTTAAAGTGGGTGACATTTCCATGGTACATTCATTAAGTGGTAGGTGGCATGTGATATGTTGTGGCTCATTTGCATTTACCTTTGAAATATGTTTCAAAACACCAAAAAAAGGCATATATGTTAGAAAATGTAAAAGTTTGTGTGCCATAGAAGAATTTTGATTTAGATGTCGGTCATTAACATTACGTGATGAGATGTAAACGTGGGTCAAGTTGGGCTCATTCACGTGCAGGATAGTTCGAGAATCAGACCGATGGGCACGTTCAAAACATTTCACACGAGATAGGGTCGAGTCGGGCTCATTCGTAAGATCAAGAGGGTTACGCTGTGGAGAAAATGAACTAATTTCCCAAAGGCAGAGAAGGGGTGAATTTCCATTAAAAACTTAAGAGTATCAGAGGAGGCACAAAAGGAAAAACAGATGGTCAAGATCGAGGCGCAGAGCTGAAGTGGTGAGAGGGACGACGAAGATTAAATCACATACCGCACATCACTAGTTTTAAAGATAAGTGTTAAGGAAAAGTTAAAGGCAACAAAGGGTGATGCACAGGTGGATGCGATGCGAAGATTAAATGATAAAGTAGCCGAAGTGTGATGTGACATGTGGTGGGGCCCGATCGCAAAATCGTAAATCGTAATTTTTAGAGGATAACCGTGGGAGGTAAGTGATAATTCGTCGAAGTGTGATGTGTGATGCAGTGGGGCCTGATCACAGAATCAAAAATCACAAGTTTTAGAGGATAACCGTGAGAGATAAGTGATAAAGTTGCTGAAGTGAGATGTGCGATGCATAGTGGGGCACGATTGCAAAATCGCAAATTGCAAGATTTAGGGGATAACTGTCAGAGGTAAGTGATAAAGTCACTGAAGTGTGATGTACGATGCGGTGGGACCCGATCACATACCGTACATCGCTAGTTTTAAAAGATAAGTGTTAAGGAAAATTTAAAGGCGGCAAAGGGTGATGTGCAGGAAGATGTGATGCGGTTTCAACAATAAACTCCAAAGGTTTTCAGATCTGGAGGTAAGGCATTTCTAGTGTTAAAACGCGTCGGAGGAAGAAAAGAGAGTTATAACGTAAAATCGGTGAAACACCTTGGTAATGAGAAACAGGCAGAATGCGGTAGAGAAACTCGGGTAAGTGACCTGACGCAGATCAAAGGAGAAGAGGCATATTCGGGTAGCAGGGGATATGATTAACAAAGTTTGAAGAACAAGGGCATAGGCAGAGTTGGGAAGAAAAGCGTATAGTGGCACTGTTTGGGGCACGACAACTGGGTCAAATCAGGCACTGAGGCATTGTTTCAGAGTTGTGCAGCCATTGCATCATGACCAGAAATGCCACCTCGACACTTCGGGAGGACCCATCAACAACAACAGATTCAGCAAAATGAATGAAATTTCCAGTTTTAATTTGCTTTCTCAAGTATGATTGCATAAGTAATATTAACGCTTTAGGTAGTCGAATAGTTTCAAGAAGTTCAACAGTTACGAACCACTATGATGTATTTAAGTAGATAGAAATAAAGAAAAGAGGTTCCGAGTTTTGGACGTCTGGATGACTATTAGTTTATGACTAAATTCTCTTAGAAATTAATGAAATAAGATTGAGTTTCTTACACTTGTTGATGTTGATACGTCTTTCCTATTTCAATCTGCGGCTATTCCTCTTTGAATGAAGTGAAGTAATGTAGCAGTCGATATCTTAACTACATTTGTGAGTAAGATTTAAATAAACTTAATTTGCACTCCTTCACCTCATCTCTTCTCTCTTCATAAACTCTTGATAGAACTTTAAAGTGATATATTCTGTGTTTACAACATATTATTTTAAGTTCTCTCTTCCTTCACGAATTTCCTATGAAACTTAGAAGTGGTAGATTCCATGTTTTCACCATATCATTTTGAGTTTCTCTTACAGTTCTTTTTTTCATTCCATTCAAATATCAACAGTTTATGGCATTGTGAAGGCTTTCATTATATCAGATTATTGAGGGTATTAAGTAACTGAATTTCAAGGGTGTTAAACAAAGGCCATTTGGTATGGTAATTGTGACATACATTTATAAAATGTCTTAAGAACTGATTCCTTACCACATCCAAGGGATTGTTTCTTGAGATACAACATGATATAATCATGGAATGGAGTGGGGATCAACGGAAGGCTCTAAGCCACATGTCATTGTACAAGGGTAGATATAATAGGGGAAACCCACACTTGGGTATATGAGTGTAGGAGGGAGAAATCGTGGTACATGAGTTACCCCGAACTTTGTTTTTCCACCCTTCTTCATATTACTTTTTCCTTTGATTGGTTTTTCTTGATAACTTCTTGGGGCTCCAGGGGATGAGAGCATGATGTGTATGATACATTAGTAAATACCCCCTTTAAGGTGGGGATGTTCATTTCCCACCAAGGGTTGGGACATCCATGGGTTTTTCAATGTAGAGGTGGGTCATCTAGGGCCCATAGGAACTAGGCTGATGGCCATAGATAATGGGTAGAGCTCACATTTGGATTTTTCCCATTTTCTAAATTTGTATGTCCCAAACATATTTTGAATTTTGTGGTAAATTTCCTATTGAAAGTGGAAAACTTATGATTTTTCTTTTCTTTTTAGCTGCGTCAACCTCCGAGGCATCATTCAAGGCCCGACCCAAGGTGTGGTTAAGGGGAGGGGGAGGCTAACCCTTTTTGGACCCAATGGAAAAATGTGGACCCAGATGGGAAACATGATAAATGGGGTTAAAATGAGCAGAGGGAAGTGATGTATATGGTGTCAGGAAGCAATACCATGCAACCAAAATCGAGATTTCCCATGTAATGCCATCTTAAAGCTAATAACGATTAAAGGATATTCCACGGGACTAGGGTACATGCTAACCACCAAATCAAGCAGAGGAGACAAGAGTACAGACCTAGCCCACTCTTTTTGACGAATATCCCCACCAAACCATGCCCAAAAGTGTCCATTACAAGTAAAAAAACTTACTCAACTACACCAATGAAAAGCCATACCTTCGATGCCGAGAGGTCCACCTTCAAACATATGATCATAACAAATGAGCGAGGGACCACATTTCTATCTTAAGTGGGAGAGATAGTGTCACATAAAGTTATTTGGTGGCTACAAGGGGCTGTTGGTTTTCGACTAAGGACCATGTAGGAGAAAATTTTCTCCTATGGATACTACCCACATGTGGTGGGTAACACTAACCTTGGGAAAGCAAGGGAAATTCCTCCTCCTCCTCCTATTGAGAAGAAGAATGATGATATGGACCTATTAGAAGGTCCTTCAGTGCTCGAACATGAGATAAATTTTATGGATGATCCCATGGAACCTATGGACCCCTTGGATTCTCCTCCATGTGATCCCCCCGCTAGGAAGACACCACTTTGCCTCCATGATATATTACAAGATTTTGAAAGACATGTCGCCACCAGAGGAACCTTCAGAGAAAGTAAGAATCCATGTCAATACCAGGGTTATTTTGTGACTATGAGTAACATCATACATGCTGAGCCACACATCTTTGAATAAGTAGTGAAAGAGCATGCTTGGAAATATGATATGGCTGAAGAATAAAAATGTGTGGGAATTAGTTCAGAGGCCCAAAGGGATGTTTTTTGTGACTTCTAAATTTTTGTACTTAATCAAGGATGGAGCAGACGGAAGTATCGAGAAATATAAGGTGATGTTTGTGGCTACAGGTTTCTACGAGAAAGAGGGTGAATATTATGATGATATTTTTTCACTGGTTGTCTGGGACACTACCATTAGATCTATTATTGCTCTAGCTAGTAGCCATTGATGGAATCTTCACCAGATGGATATGAAGAATGAATTTATTCATGTTATACTCAAAGAAGAAGTATATGTTGAGACACCACATGGATTTGAAGTACAAGACCGAAAGACTCATGTGTGCAGGCTGAAAAAGCCACTTTATGGACTGAAGCAAGCTCCCAGGGCTTGGTATGCCCACATTGATGGCCACCTGATGAAGCTTGGTTTTACAAGAAACAATGACAACTTGAACCTCTACTTGAAATTTGTACAATGTATGCCCCTGATTTTGGTGTTATATGCCGATGAATTATTCTTGATAGGTGGTGAGCCTATGATGCTCGAGTATAAGAGCGATCTTGTTAATTTGGTAGCACAGGGACAAATTCCCTCCTTTAGATAGTTTTCCTCATCAAGAAAGACCCCTACTATCCCTTGGAAGAATTTAATTTTATTAAGTAAAAATATATTTTTAATATGAAAACCCACATGTGCATAAAAGGACAGGTCAACCCAAAAGAAGAATCTCGACACCCTTGGATGGCTATAAATACAAGTCAAGTGACCCTCATTTCTACATTATCATCAATAATCTTCTTCTACTCTCTTCTTTTATTTGGCTTGATCAGGTCTAAATTTGGTTTCCAGAGGTCCGAAATTGTAGGGTCTAAAGCTCACAGGTGATTATGGTTTTTGGTTCTAAGTCGCAAGGTTTCCAAAATATATTTTCAATTGCAACCGCAGGCACACAAGCCTATGCATGCAGTTGGAATGTTTCAGCCGCACATACATCTCTCTCCCCGTGTGGTTGGAACCTTGGGTTTGATTTTGACAGTTGACCGTAGTTAACCACATATTCCGACAATTGATGATAATTGACCACATGTTGGTGAACAATGATTTTTGATTAGTATTATTGTTGGGTTCATATTTGGGATATTGTTTGGTTAATTTTTCTAGATAGTATTGTGGATAAAGAATTGAATTATTGTACTCTCTCTTTGCTGAATCATGAAATGAAAATCTAATAAGAAGAAAAAATTGAAAGGGTTTTCCAGGCTTGTGGGGTTTGTTCCTTTATTTTCTGTTGCATTGATGATGATACTGTTCCTTCTATATAATTGCATATGTTGCTGAATAATGTTATGATGTTGTGGGGTGAATTCAATATGTAAATAATGAAATGCAATTATATAAAGAAAAGAACAATTTAGCACTAAGAAAAATTAACATAGTATCCGAGTTGGGCTGAAAAAAAGTAATTGAGATCACCATGTTAAGACACAATTGATGAGGGAAAGAAAAGTGGAAGGAAACCTAAAATAATACTAAGGTTTGAAGGATACCCTAGACAATTTTATTATTAGGGTTTGATGGATATCATGAGGTTAGGGTTTGGAAGAAACGATGCGATAAGATAAAGGCTTGAGTTTTGCAACCATAACATGATCAATGAGAAGTTGTTTTAGTAGTTGTGACAAATTTAAGCATAAACCTAGATAGGATAGCCTCAATTAGGCTTGGTTTCCAATGAGGTTGATGGAATAATTGAAGGAAACATTATTACATGGATAATGGATAGTACTAACTCTTCAAGAGGTAAATGATCACTTCTTGTTGAAAGATAACTACCTTTTATATTTATGTTAATTCCCTGTGATAATATTCTTGTTTATATTTATATTTTTGATCATTACTTATACTTCCTTCATGAATATTTGAACATATAATAACCTCTAGATGAGATTTTAGAAGTAGATCCTTTTGAGGATCATCTAAGGTGCAGGAAAGGAAAGCTAGTGTATGTAGAAAAGAGATGGTGGTACTCGATGAAAAGGTTTCAAAGTAGTGTCCGAAAATTACAACTGCCAATGAAAAATAAGAGCTACGAGTTGCAAAGGTATATGAAGACTATAAGGTATGTATGGTGTATTGTTTCAATGTGGTGATTTAGCTACAATATTGGAAGGCAAGTCAAGCCATAAGGTATTATGAGAATATCACCTTCATAAATGACTCATGCATATATTGGTGTACTTGACATTTGGAAAGTATCTCCCATTTTAGACATGATGAATTTCCTAGATGCATTGATTTTGATATATTGTGAATTTATACTATTGTTAATGCTTGTGATAAGCATGGTAACCTTGACGATAAGAGTGTAACCATAATATTGAAACTCAAGATCTTATGTTTGACCTTGTTTAGTTTTTGATAAGTTGAGAAAATATGAATGGATACCCTCACTTGATAAAGAAGTGATGTTGTCATTATGTTTTTTGTAGTATGAAGATACACTTGTCAGCTTCCCCAAATTATATTACACTAGCCCTTGATGAATGTTTGATGTCATGTTCATATGTAATGATAAAGTAGCCGATATTGATATATTATGACTATGATGCATATATGATATAGTTTTATTTCATGATCTAACAATTCTGATTATGCATGACAATATTATGAAACACTGGTTGATGTCTCGATTAATGTTGATTGAAGTGGATTCCCATTCAGAGGGAGAAACTCTCCATAAGATCCCAACACATATTATTATTTGTATAAAATTAATAGAAGACACATTAATATTGAAGGAAGGATCCTGGACATGAATAAACATATGATGTTGTAGAAAAAGTTTTGGCAAGTTTTGAACTGAGCAAAGAAGGTTTATCCTAGTCCAATCCTCAACCACTGGGAGAAAGGATTAAGGGTGTGGCTATAAGCATCCCAACCACACGGAATAAGGCCTATGGGTGCGGTTGATCATGTAGGACACATAAACTAAAATATTATTCACAAGAACAAGAGCACAAAAGAAGTATAACAAACTTACAAATACGGAGAAGATTATGGAGAGTTATATGAGCAAAGAAGATTTTAAGATATACATAATGTTTGACTTATTATAGAGAATATGAATGTCTTGTCTAACTTTGTGTTTTACGAGGATTGAAATATACATATCAGTGTGTTTTTTTCCTCGACTTGACTATTTGAGCTAGTATATGACATTATTTGGTAAAAACTGCAAGGTATTGGAAAAATTTGGCTTGTTGGATTGGCTTAATATAGATGAATAATATTGGAATCGTGAAAAGTTGCTTGACAATTCATGGATATGTTTTGGAAATTGGCACATTTATTGAAGTGTAAACAGTTGTAATTCAGTATGTAGTGATTTTTATTGCAGAAATGTCACAATGAATCGATGGAACTTATATGACTTATCCCTGATGTATATAATTAATATAATGATTATATGGATGGCCTAATGAAGTTTGATATTTCTTGATGAAAATTTCTAACAGAACAAACATATAAGGTTGTAACTTGGTATTTGGGTGTGATCTCTTCCTGGAACTTGGTTTGAAGAGTTTGTTAGTGATATTGGCAGAAACCTTTATGGATTTGATATTAGCTTTGGTTTGGAATTTAGGGCTTGATAAATAGACTTAGTTAATTTGATTGCACAATATTAAGGCTAAGCACATTGGTTTGGTCCGTATTATGATTGCAGAAAGCATTGTATGGTTTGAAACAAGCTTTCTGATATTGACATGTCTACATTTATAGTTACCTAGTGAAACCTGGAAGATGTGTTAATTCAAACCTATACTTTAAAAGTGGTCGAAGGTATGCCTTTGAATTTTGTTTTATATTTTGATGATATATTATTGGTAGGTAGCAAACCTTTGATGATCATAGTAAGACAGAGTTTGCCTCTAAGATCGAGATGAAATCCCTTGGTGTGATGCACTACTTTATGAGATTAGAAGTTTAGAAAAGGAAAAGACGTCGTGAAGTTTTTTGGCATGATGGAATGGAAATCCTTGGACACCCTAATGGAATTCAATTTCAAGAAGTTATGCAGAGATATTGTTGACTTGGAAACTGACAATTGATTGAAGCATTGATGTTCCTTGTGAATATCCATCTAGATATATGTTTTGTAGATAACAACTTGAGCCAATTCATGATTGAGCTGCTTCATATGCATTGGGTTGCCAAAAAACACAGTTTTGAGATATTTTCATGGGGCGATCATTCTTGGTATAATATATAATACATGAGATATACAATTTCATGGATGCACTAATGTTGAAAAACATAGCATATATGGGTGTTGTTTTAGCTCAGGACATGCCATGACATTTTGATGAGTAGGGAATAGAAGTCTGTAGATTTAAGCATGGATGAGGTTGAGTACATTGTTGCTAGCATGGATAGGTATGGGGAAGTTTGGTTAAGGAATATATTTGTAGAGTTGTTTAATCAAGATGTGGATGTGACAGTGATACATTGTGACAACAATGAGTGGGATCCAATTGGTAGAGAATCCCATATATAGCTAGGACTGAGATATGTTCATATATTGAGACAATGTTGCTATATGAGAGAAGATTAGGCTTATGGTTGTTGTCTCTGTGAGAGGGAGGATGAATAAGGTATCCTTTTGTGACATGTATTTATTCTAACATAATATTTTATGTAATGTCTTGCATGAACATGAAAAAAAAGGATTGTTGCTCTTGGTAATATATGAGGTAGCGTGATTGAGATATTCAATGAGTTGTTTAAGACAATACCAAATATGAGCACACTGATATGTTTCTAGTATACAGAGAGAAAGTTTGATTGAGGACAAAGCCAAATCTTCCACTTGTATGATTTCCCAGGGTGAGGACTTGAGATGTAGGGATCCTGGGATTGATGGATATTTTGATAATAAGGTATCACCCATATTTTTTTCCCATAGGGTGGAAGATGTTTCTCCCCTATATTAGTCTATGTGGATTATACCCCAGTTGGCATCTTTCTTTCCCAACTATCTAGCCAATGGGTGTTGATTGCTTGATTTAGACACGATCCTTACTTCTTATGGTAAGTGGCATCCCACTCAAGCTATAAATGCAGGAGTTCTACCACATGAATATTGAGTGTCAATGTTGGTAACATCAATAGGTAATAGGATGGTTTTGATCCTTACCTTGTATAAAAAGTGGTATCTCGCCCATTTATTTCACAATGGGATGGTTGTGATCCTTTCTTGGTAAGTGGTATCTCACCTATCACTCGACATAGGGTGGTAGCTAGATGCTACTGTATATGAGATGACTTGTGGTAAGAGTGTCCCATAGGACCTTCCCTACTATTATGGAAATGAGGCAAGAGTTCCCGTAGGACTTTCCTCATTTTCAATGGATTCTAGTTTGGGATAGGCTCCTCGATGTGATTTCAAAAGTGAGAAAGGATCCCTGATGTTAAGCTATTTGATGTTTGAGAATTCAAACTTCTGTGATTCATAACAATTTTTCAAGATAATTCTTCTGGTAAATCACATTTCAGATTCTTGAGTCGATGCATTTCAAACCAATAAGTGTGGTTCATCATCAAGAATTTGATGAATGTTTTGATCCATACAAGTTGATATATATACTACAGAGATGCACAATGGTAAGAAAATGAATGTTGAATAAACAATAATAAATGTTGAAAGTTGAAAATGAGCGTTCAATTTAAATATTTTATTATTTTTTCTTCAACATTCATTTTTCTGACCCTTTTGCATCTCTGCTATATATATCAACATGTATGGATCAAAAAATTCATCAAATTCTTGATGATGAACAAAAATTAGTGGTTCAAAACATGCTAACTCAATAATTTGAAATGTGATTTACCAAAATAATTATCTAGAAAAATATCTTTGATGTTTCTCAGGTGGTAGCATTGGGCTCCCTGCTGGCAGTGATTTTGGGTGGTAGTAGTGGCACCCTGATAAATTGAGGGTGGTAGCGTGGAATTTCCTCTGATGTCAAATTATTCTTCTTTTATATTTGAGATTGTTCAACATATGAGTAGAGTTAATGAGTAGAGTAGCGTAAATAGAGATGCAAAAATGAGCATAGATGAGCATAGATGAGTGGATGAGCATAAAAAAGTAGAGATCAACATAGATGAGCATAAACAAGAAGAGATCACCTGACATGAGCATAGATGAGCTGATTTATCACTACAAGAAAAAATCACATTGGTGAGGGGAAAAAATGGTCACCATAAGTTCATTGGTGAGGGTCAAAAGAGCCTTCGTCACAAAAAACTGAACGTCACCAAAGGTGGCGTCGCCGAAAGTATAGGTGTTGTGGTGACATTCAAGGTCCGTCACCAATAATGATTTATAGTGACGGATAGTGACTGTCACCATTTCATATGAGTAATGGTGACGGAAAATAGCCTCCGTCACAAAAAAACTGAACATCACCAAAGGTGGCATCGCCGAAAGTATGTGTTGTGGTGACATTCAAGGTCCGTCACGAATATTGATTATAATGACGGATAGCGACTGCCACCATTTCATATGAACAACAAATTTTTTTTGTGATGGACCTTTCATGGCCGTCACTATTGGTGCATATATATGGCGACGTTCATTGACCGTCACCATAAACTCATTGGTGACATCAAGGTCCATCACGAATAATGACTATAATGACAAACAATGACCCTCACCATTTCATATCAACAACAACGATTTATGGTGATGGACCTTTAATGGTCGTCACTATTGATGCATATATATGGTGGCGTTCATTGACCATCACCATTTCATATTTTGGTGAGGGTCGAAAAATGTCACCATAAGCTCATTGGCGATGGTCAAAAAAGCATCCGTCACCAAAAACTGATTTTAGTCATTCCCTATGAATATCAGGGCACAATGGAATCGAACCACCAACCTCCTGCTTGTAAAGCAGGTGCTCTTCCATTGATCTAGCACCCTTTAAAGACTTAGACTTTAAACTAGCAATTGCCCCTAAAGGTGCAAAGATACACCAAAGGAATAAGAACCAGGAAAACTGAAAGAATTCAGTGTCCTTGCTCCTATTTTTATTCTACAACACTCTACAAAGTATGATCTTGATCTATGACATATTTTTTCCAAGTGGTTCTAATTTAATAGTAAATTTTATATTCAGATAAAATAAATGAATAACTGAGAGGCCTTATGGGCTAATTTTTAATCCTTACACCAAAATCTCTTAATATTCAAGTCTATGGAACAATTCGTTCAAAGTTCAAACTGAAGTAGATTTTAAATGGAAAGCCTAAAACCAGCTAAGTAGTTTACAAGTTAACATTTTGGATATAACTTCTGTTCAATTTACATGACAAGTTATGCCATAACCTTGAAACTAGTTTCTTAGCTAAAAGACTTTCTTAAGTCAACAATGACAAAGAAATATAGTCATGGCGAGCAAAATTCTCTTGTTTTTTCTAATGAGGGTGCATGTAACTTGATAAAGGTTGTATGAGAGTATCAAACCATAAATACTTTCACTAAAACATGGAAATGACAAAGTCTTGTTAAGCAACAGAAGTTTAGTTGAATATATGAAAATCCTCGAGCTAAATGATATAATTAAACTAAAAGTAACTATAAAAAAATGAAATTGCCATCATATGCCATCTAGTTTGGTTAGTTCTTCAGAAAGAGAAAGTGCAATTGCATGATCTAGCTCCTCATCTTGATTCTATAATGGACCATCCTGAACAAAAATGTCCACATACAACAATCAATGTTATCGTATTGGTAAGAATTTTGATATAATCTATCAAAGCATGTACTATGTAGGAGAATAACTAGAAAGCACAAATAGAAATTTGAATCATAGCATAACAATATAAAAGAACATGCAACAGGAAAGGAACAACTCCACAGTTTGAGAAATATGAACAATCCATGAACCTGTTCTTATATACTGATATAGATAACGAAATAGAAATCAAGATTTATGAAATTCAAGTATCACACAACAAATATGCACAAGTATGAAAAGGAATATGCACAAGTGCATGCTCAACTATAATAGAAACTCACTCCTTCCTCTATTTATATGAGAGGTAAAGGGGCTTTACAATAACAAGTGGACCTAGTCCACTACAAGCAAACTTGAAAGACACATTTAGGTCCACCCATGTGAAACACTCTACTCTACGTGACATGTTTCCGCATCAAAGGTGAAAGTGATTAACAAGAAAGCCCTCCATGGCATGAGCACTACTCCCCAAGGTCCAAAAATCCTCCAAAGGTCCTAAGCTCCAACGCATCTCCTAGGTCATGTGTCTCCTTAAGGACAATGCATATCCAAGGTAATGTGTCACTTTAAGGACTCCCACACCTACATATCCACTCCCTCAACCCAAGAGTTCACATGTCAAGGGATTTTGTGTGCTTATGTTGATTTTGGGATGTTTTTGTCATGGTGAAATACCCAACTCTACTCCAAGCACACAAACTCCCTTCATGCATCAACAAAATGAAGTCACCAAGCTCCATACTAATCCAACACTTCGAGGAAGAATGTCTTTCAAACATCCAAACAAGGTCTAGTAGCAAACGGTAAACCAAATCCAATGTCCAAGTCCATTAACGTAAAATTCATGCTATTATTATTTCAAGAATATTTATATTTTATCCAACATGATGACCCACTATGTGCACTATTTGTAGGGAATCTTCTTGATTTTTTTGCTTCAACGTGTTGATCCACTATATGCATTGTGTTAACGCTCGAATCTGCCTCAGGCTGAAGAAGGAAAAACTCGAGGCAACATCAAACCAACCTTAGCCTCGTAGCTAGCCCTACGAGGACAGGAGAGGGCTCTCTCCGTCAATCTCGAGATAATAAGCAAGTAGGATGCGAGATGACTTACAATAGGAAATGATTTTAGGCTAGTAAAGAGATAAGAATGTTTGTTTTTTGGTTTTTTGGGTTTTTGCTGGAGTAATGGGAAAACAAATTTTGGGTCCGGGGATAAGGTCAGACCTTTGCAGAGTTCAAGCTGGGGCGAGATAGGTGATGATCTTGATGCTTTAAATTGGATATATGGATAGATTAGACCGACGAGGAGATGAAGAGGGCAAAGAAGAACTTGGATCCTCTCCAAACAGCTGAAAACATATAGAACTAACTGAATTCAAAGGCCAAGCACTGTAAACAATGGATTCAACCTTATTTACTCATTCAATTTAGTTCAGAAGCAAAATGAAAGGATGGCATACATTAAACATGAAGAAACTTACAGCAAACAAAGAAGAAACGCCATCAAGAACAGAACACCACAAGGATCCCAACAAGTGCCGCAAAACCCCTGATCTTTCCTTAGCCAAAATATGAAAAATATGTACAATGGTATCAAAAGTATCCCAAGAGTCCAACCTATAGAATGCCTCAGAAATTACAATATATAGATCACTCTAACACCTTTCCCCACCTCTAGGGGTCGAATTCCCTCTTCAGGGATCAGTTTCAACCAATTCTAATCATGGAACCACAATCTAGGCAGCTAACAACTTGCCTCTAAAAGAGTGGAAACTGATCCATTACATGATTTTTTACTCATTTGAGAGTGAATCTTCTAGAAGAGATAAAAACAAGCCAAAGTTACATGCCAAACATGAATTTACATCATAAAAACCAAAAAATTCTATCCATAAGCAAAACTGGTCCATACTAGGCGAAAAACTGAGCTGGCAGCTGAAAATTCAGGAAAAATTTCAAGTGGGTCGCTCCTGAGCCGTGTGGGTCGCTCATGTTCCAGGCTGAATTTGAGGTACTTCCCGGCATCCAAATTGAGCTCAGGATAGCTCGTTGGAAAGCCCTGGATGTCTACTTTCCAACCCAAGTGGCATTTCTGAATTTGGAGCTCATTTAACCCTCCAAAACCGCATTCTCCCAGAGGTACTCCCTGCTGGTGCAAAAGGTGGCAGCAAGGTGGTTTTCATGGTGTTTTTGAGCTTTTTGACCATCCAGATTTTGATGAAATGCTAAATTGACTTCAGAGGATGCATAATTAACCATGAAAAATCCAAAAATGTAAAAAATTCCTCCAGCAAGTGTCCCAAAAAAAAGTGAGCGCATGAGCGCGCGACCCACGTAACTGCAAAACCTGTTTTTTTACCCAAAAATTTGAAAATGACAAAATTTTCTCCGAATTTGCCCAAATTCGGAGCGGAGGTCCTCCATCATGTGTACTGCCCAGTCAATGAAGCCTCGGCTAAAATCCGAAGTGGATTAGGCCTTTTCTGCCGTCTAAGTGCCTTGCGCAACCTCCTCTTCATGATCTTCATTCTCGCTTTGCACACATGCATGCGAGCCCAATAATGGCCTTTCATGTGGCGAAGCATGTCTTTGTCTCGATTGGCCTTCGCCAACAACTTCTCCAAATGGATATTCACACGCGTGAGTACAGTATCTCTGTCAGTCGGTGTCATGTCACCGGGTCTCTTTCGATTCCACTGTCTGTCCTCACGGATTTGGCGCACCTCATAAAATGTGAGCTCATCCTCAAGCTGTTTGTTGCGCTGCTCCAAATATTTAATCACCCACTGAGCCTTCTGCAATTGGTCTTTCAGCTGGTCATTCTCGGCCCTTTGCTCCTGGATGACTTCCCTCAGCTTCGAGCTAGGGGAGCTCGTATCAACATCAATGACTGTCAAATCTGTGTCCCGGCCTCCTGATGGGCCCTCATCATGCATGGGCCTCTTGCCCCTGTCCTGTACCTGTACCTACACTGAAGAAGAAGGCGAGACCCCTTCCACATCATGTGGAGATAATACTCGCTCTGCTGATGAAGTCGGCAAGACCCCTTCCACCTCACGTGGAGATAATACTCGCCGTGTCGCTGCAAATAAGGCCCTGTGGCCTCGCTGATATGTCTGAACCAAAGGAGTGCTGATATGCTCGTCCTCGCGATGTCCCAGGCCGGTGTGAAGGCTCTCCCCGCATCATGAACCGTTCCCAGCAAGCTGCCAGGTAATCGAAATCCGCTAGCGGATGAAATCCTCCCATGATGCCTTGCCTGCCAGAACCATGTACACTCATGATCTTTGATCAAAGCGAAATGACATATACCGCACGGGGCCGGGCATTAGGTCATTTTCTTCTTACCAAACATCACCATCCTTCAATCATGTTGCTAAGATAAGGACAAAGGAAATGCGATAATCATACGTACCCTTGTGAAGTGCATCAACAAACGAATATGGTACGCGAAAAGACGAGCATACCTGCCCTCACAACTGAAATACTGAATGATGAGCTTCATCAGCGGTGCATACTCATCTCTCAAAAATCTGAATGGAAAAACTCTGCTCAAGTAACCCATATATCCAGTTTTAATATATGGCTCATAGTGAAATTTCTCTAAATGCTGACCCTTGTTCCATTCCTCGCCCATGTTCGGTATACCAGTGGCTTGAGCAATAGTCAAGGGTGACACAATGAAATCAACCCCAGCAAGACTTACCCGACCATCCCGTAAATGAAGAACAAACAGACGGGCCAATTCACGATGAAGCCGGGTTTGTGCAACCATCTCACAAAATCTGAAACATGACAAGTATCGGAAACAATCCATAGCCAATGGACATGCCTGCAACCGAGCCAAAGAAGTAGGCTCCTCTCTGCGATGATTACCACTTCTGTGATCTCTGTGGGACCCCCGTGGCACATTACCTTCAGTCACCGAATCACTGCCTGACCCTAGCTCATATTCTGACTCTATCTTCGACATGGCTCTGACCAAGCTATTGGCACTATGTATACTGATATGAAAGCAGTGCAAACAAGGTTATGATGGTGTGTTTCAAAACCCAACAAATATCCCACCGTCACAACACCATAAGGAAACAAACCATGATAAAATATCAGTTTTTAAATGGATTGGAAAAGACACAATCTCTGTTTTAAATGCAAGTGAAACTTTGACCAAAGGGAGCAGGCAACCTTCAGAATTTTGAGCAAATCTTGTCAAAGGGAGCATGGCATCATATGAATGTGTTTGTCTATGAGCAATAACAACAGAGTTATAAGTTTCAATGGGCAGTGAAACAGAGTTATGAGAATGTTTTTATCATTGGGCAGTGAGACACCATATAACCATAGTCACCATGGAACAAAAGTCTTGAACATGGTAAAGTAATAACAATGGTCACAATGGTATAATGGGTATGAGAATAATATGGTTTTGATAATATATGCAAGACTGGATATATCAATGACATAAAATAGGAGACAAACTCATGCAACCATCCATATTCATTTTAAAACCCTGAAAACGATATTGCCATGACTGTGGGGTTTAAATCCTCCATTTCAAGTGTTTGAAATCATCAATGATGCCACCAACGCATTTAAAAACATTAAGCAATTGCTAAAAACCTGTTTGAAGGCCGTTGGGGGCGATCCCAAACAAGACTGGGCGCTCAAAACGATTTTTCGGACCTCTGTTGACGAGTGGGTCGCTCACCTCTGAGTGGGTCGCTTGGCCCAGGTGGGTCGCTCACCTTGTAATTTCACACTGCGGAAATAACCCAAGTGGGTCGCTCTGCCCAGATGGGTCGCTCGCGCCCAGGTGGGTCGCTCGAGCTCCAAGACCCTGTCCACGATGTTTCAAAACGTGAATTCGGCCCTCCAACTCCAAATCTCGACTTGGGTGCTGTAGATTGGTGCAAATGAAATTGGTTTGGCTTTTATATATGTTGCAAATATCTTCCACAATCAGATTTGTTTCAAATCTAATTGAAAACCCATATTACAATGTTTTTGTAATTTCACATTTGGCTTTTTAAATACAATCTTCTTTTGGCTTTTCTGAGCTCGATTTTGATGATTTTGCTGTCTTCTTGCAGGGATATGGCTATTCAGCTAAGGAAAAGACCAGGGGTCTGCTTTTGACATTTTCTTCTTGGTGGAATAAGTACAATTTATTACAACAATAATAATAATCAATTTCTAGTTCCAAAACAGAGTTTTGGACTAGAAATGTTTTTTTTTTAAAAATGCTGATGATAATAAAACAAAAAATCACAATATGCGGAACCTTCCTCACCTTGCAGGCTTTATGACTGGTATACAAATGACTCAAAAACCCTAGACACTAGGACCAAAGACACTTATTGACATTTTAATGACCATATATGAAACGACAATGACTTTGAGTGATTTTTTGAGGAAAATTTTTAAAATAGCACTGCAGGTGTAAACATGAGGAAACATAAGACGACAGACCCCTTCGTCAGTTCCATGGCATGATCCTAGTGAAATGCAACGAAGTGGAACAAGCGAGACACCTAAAAATGAATATGCAAAAGACGAAATGATCACTGACGGAGGGCTGTAAGGGCCGACTCTAACATTGGCTCCAATGGGGATGGTGGCTCCATGGAGATGCCAAGAACGACAGATCTCTGGGGGAGTCAGACAGTGCCTTTCATCCATTGGGCGATGGAATCATTATTTCAACTGATAAAACAAACTTTGGACAATTTTATTGACTGCAGATTTGACTAACGACGGACTACAATTTGACCAAAACTGACATGACCCAAACTGACATGACTCTAAAACTAGAAGACGGATAAAACTTAACTTGACAATTTCAAACCAACCAACCTCTATCTCCAGAATTATAGCCTTTGCTCCGGGCCCCAGACTGAAAATGAGAGATCAGTGCACACTTGCAACGAAACAAAAGTAAAATGATATATACAATGACAATGAGATCAACAGCAAGTACTCAGAAATAATAACGCTTCAGCAACCGACCATTGATCGGTCCTCCAGGACAATCATCTCCATTCATTTCTTTGAGAAGAAATGCATTCTGACCCCGATACGCTGCAATCTTAAAAGGACCCTTCCACAGATTTTCAAATTTGCCGTGTTTTCCCTTATCTTCATTCCTAGCATCCCATTTCAAAACTACCTCATCCAACTGAAACTTATCTGCTTTCGCCTTTCTGTCGTAGATCTTCTTTATGCGCTCCTGCAACTTGAAAGTATTTTGAAATACCTCCTCTCGTGTCTGTTGTAAATGAATCATATGATTAATCCTCCGCTGCATAGGATCTTCTTCACTTCCAGCCTCCTGAAGCAATTTGACCACCGGGACAGCAAGTGAAGTAGGAAAAACTGTATCCGTCCCATACACCAACTCGAAAGGAGACATGCCAATAGACTTTTTCTGACTTACCCTATCAGCCCACAATGCATTCACTAACTTCTTGTGCCAGGCCTTTTTGTTGATTTCCAGCAATTTCTTAATGATATTCACTAAGGATTTATTTGAATATTCCGCCAAACCATTTCCTGCGGATGGTAGGCGGTCGAATGTCCCAAGGTAATATTGTACTTAAAGAAAAAATCAACCATCCTCTTAGACTTAAAGGCTGCTGCATTATCTGTGATTATTTTACTAGGACACCCAAAACGTGACAGAATATTGTTTTCAAGAAAAGAAATAATTACCGCATCAGTGGCCTGTCGAGTGGGAATCGCCTCAATCCACTTCGTGAAGTAGTCTGTAGCTGTCAAGATCCATCTATGCTATCCGGAAGATGCTGGGTGGATTTCCCCGATAAAATCCAATCCCCACTACTGGAATGGTGCACTAACTTCGATTGGTTTTAGAGGCAAAGGCTGTAGTTTCTGCTTTCCTTCGAAAATTTGACACTCATGACAATTTTTAACAGCCTTGAACACATCAGAAAACAAAGAAGGCCAATAATACCCTGCCCTTAGAATTTTATTCGCCGTGGTCTTCCAAAACAAATGACCTCCACAGTCACCTTTGTGAAAATCCTCCAAAACTCTTTGAGCTTCCTCCTCTACTAAACAATTCAACAACATACCTCCAGGGTCTTTCCAATATAATGCAGAATTCAAAATGCAGAATTTAGCAGCTCTTAACTTCAATGTTCTACTCTTATTTCTAGGCATACCAGGCGGTGTAGACAAATTCTGAAGCACATATAAAATGTCAGCATACCAAGGAGAAGAAACAAAAATATCGGATACCTGAACTGACGTACTTTCCTCATCTTCATCAGACATGGCAGCAATCAAATTTATGTCTAGAGCATGCAGATTTGTTTCCGCCATGAGCTTGGCGAGTCCTTGTCCTTTGATCAACTTGGTTGGTTTAATCTCCACATCATATTCTAACAACGCAGTGATCCACTTACCTCTTCTTCCTTCTAGATCTGCTTGTACCAAAACATCTTTAACTGCTGCGTTAGGAACGTATGCTGTAATGTGGGAATGCAATATGTACACACGGAAATCCTTCAAGGCCTTTACAAGCACAAGTGCTTGTTTCTCAATGATATTATACTTCAACGCTCCATCTCTTATGATCCGATTGAAGAAAGCAATGGGCTTCTCAACTCCATCCCTTTTTTGCATCAAAACAGCTGCCAATGTGTGCTCAGAAGCGAAAGAAAATAAAATGAAGTCCTGTGTGTAATCTGGGCTGATTAAAATAGGAGCTGAGGAAAGAGCTATCTTTACCAAATTGAATGACTTTACCGCCTCTTCTGTCCACCTTACCTGACTGTCCTTTTTCAGCATGTTCGTGATTTCTCTAAGGTGTTCTGCAAGATTTGGAATGAAACGACGCAGAAAATTCATTTTACCATTAAATGATTGTATTTCTTTCTTGTTCCGGGGCTGTTCAATCTGCTGTATGGCTTCAACACGTGCAGGATCAACTCGAATGCCATCTTTCGATATGATGTGGCCAATGAGCTTTCCTTCATCCATGGCGAAAAGGCTCTTTTTCGGATTCAGCGAAATGCCATATTTTCTGCACTTCTGGAAAACAATTTTCAAATGATATAAATGTTCCTCATCAGAATTGGAAAACACAGTTAGATCATCAAGGTAAACAACCAAAAACACATCTTTCTCGTTGGCAAAAGCCATGTCCATTGCACGCTGAAAGGTAGCGCCTGCATTCTTTAAACCAAACGACATCTTTGCATAATGAAATGTTCCCCAAGGAGTGGTGAACGCAGTCTTGTCACGATCATCTTCCTGCACTAAAATATGATTATAACCTGAGTATCCGTCGAGTAGTGACATCCTTGATGCTCCAACTACTCGCTGCAATATGTGGTCCATTTTTGGCAGCGGATAATTGTCTCTTAATGATACCTTATTCAGATTTCTGAAGTCAATACATAAACGGATCTCACCTGTCTTCTTTCTCACGGGCACCAAGTTTGATATCCAATCTGAAAATCGAATAGGTACAATGATTCCTGACTTATACAACCTATTTACCTCTTTTTCGATTGATGGTAGCAGCTTTGGATTGATCCTCCTCAACTTTTGATGAAAAGGCTTCTGATTTGGTTTGATGGGAATAGTATGCTGAATGATGTTGGTATCATATGTTTTTAGATCTGAATAATCCCACGCAAACGCATCAGAAAATGAAGACAACAATTTCGCATATTCTGCCTTTACCTTTGGTGACAATGACTTTGACAATTTTACCATCTTGGGGTTCTCAGCTGTCCCAATATTTACCTCTTCGACACCTTTTTCTGTTGGCCTCAATGTCGGTTTGCGGGCTACATCATCTTGATCAAACAACTCTTCCAAAGGAATCAATCCCTTAGGAATGATGTTATCCTTAAGTTGCAGCACATCCATTTGGTTTATCTGTATGTCATCACTATCATCATCAAATTTTGTATCTATGGAGGTATCTTTAAACTTACCCTTATTCTGCAGAAATTCACTAATCTCCTCATCATCCTCAAAGACTTGCCAACATCGCTGATTGTCTGGAACGGTGGGCCGGTGTTTCACATGTATCTCAAACTTGTTGCTGGAATTCATTGGAATCTTAAGATTGCTTACTGCCTTAGCAAGTCCATCAGCAACACCATTTTGTATGCGGGGCACACATGTCAAAGTATGATCAGAAAATAACTTCAAAATGTCCAAAACTGCATTTTGGTAAGCCCTCATGCGAGGATGCTTAGCCTGAAACTCACCTTTAACTTGCTTTATCACTAATTCTGAATCACCATATACTGCAATCCTTTTCGCTTTCAGCTTCTTAAGAATCTTAAGGCCAGCAATAAGAGCCTCGTATTCCGCTTCATTATTAGAACAATCAAATGCAAGCTTGTAAGAACACACTCTCACATTGCTCGGAACTCTATCAGGAGCGGAAAATGGACTACGAATCCACACACCAATCCCAGCACCATCGCTGCCCACTGCGCCATCAAAATCCATGGTCCAAAGACCATCTTCATCGTCCTCTAAATGCTGAAACTGTGCCGGCTCTATTTTTCCTGTTTGCTGCCCATTGTCTTCAGCTGATTGCTCCAAAATAGCTTGTTTTTCTCTTCTTTCTTTTTGCAAAACTTCTCTAAAATTCTCATTGATTTCTGGTATGTCTTCTGCCTGAACTAATTGACTTTCTATATCATTAAAACTATCAGCAAGCAACACAAACGACTCTAAATCAGTATGTACATAATTCACAGGATGATTGATTGGCTTCTCTTTGCTAGTTATCACGTATTTCATCTTCTGCTCTCGATATAACTTTCTCATTTGACCGAAGACTGGAATTGTAGCATAAGAGAAATCTAACTGAAGTGTACCTTTCAACTTTGCCCCCCAAGATCTTGCAAGGAGCATCCCGAACCGTGGAGGAATGTCGGCAACCACCACATCCATCAAAACATTCTTTGTTGGGATTTGATCTAAGCTTACCACCAAATCTTTGATGAGTCCTATACACTTTACCCGGCTGGAATCAAATGAATACAAATCATGATACTCTCTTGTAATGTCTAATCCCAACTTTTCCATGATCGCCTTTCGCATCAAATTGTGCGAAGCACCCGAATCAAGCATAGCATTGTGCAATATATATTCGTGCAACCTCAAACTGATATAAAAAGGAGGAACATTACTGTCAGGAGACTCACCATTCAATGCAGGCCCAAAAATTAATTCCGGCTGATCATCCTCAACATTTACTGTGTCAATCATTGGATCAAAGTTCAGAATTTTGGAGACTTGACTACGGTAGCTGCTGTTCTTCATAATTTTCGTCAAAGGAATAGATATTTTCAGTTTGGAAATTTCATTTTCCAAACTAAATGCTGAAACTTTCTCAACCTCTTTAACCGGAACTTCCTTCTTTTCAGCCTTGTCTTTCACTATGTTTGACTGATTTACCTTCTCAGATGATGATACTTTACTAGATGCGGGATCAATTGTTTCTTTTCCTCTTTTCTGTGGTATCGGTGAATCTGTCTTCGGTGCTGAAGCTTCTTTTCTTTTCTGAATGGGATTTATGGGCACATCTCGATTTCTCAATGAATATTGTTTCTGCTGGGCAGTCAATGCATTCATATATCCTCTTTGGTATTCATCCGACTCTTCCTCTAAATCTGCATCATTTGTTAGGATGAAATCCTCATCTTTCTGAACAACTGAACTTTCTCCATATTCTTCATCCTCAGTGATATAGATAGGCAAATCATCGGGAGTGAAAAAATGATTTTGCTCACCTGACACATCATCATCATCATCAGAATCATGACTCACAAAATTCTGCAAAAGAGGGGTCTTAATCTGCTGTTGGGCTGCTGGTTCTTGAGCTCTTTGTTCACGCTGCTTAATTCTGAATTGTGGCTGCTGCTGGCCACGGAAATTTGGATTTCGAAACTGTGTTTCTGATTTGTCGAGATTCATTCTTTTTAAAACCTTTTCCAACTCACGAGACAAGTTCTGTTCTGATATAGATGTGGAAGGCTCTTCCTTTATTGTCACTCTTTTCTCTGCTTTCAACCGTGCTCTTTTATCATTCAGATTTGCCTCAACACTAACAGCGACCTTCTGCATGTCTTCTAAAGTAGGTGGATCTCTATCACGAAGGGACTAAGCCATCTCCGGATCAAAGCCATCCGGGAATTTAAGGAGAGCAGACTTTTTAGACGGTCTCAAGTCATCTGGAATAGCATTATACACTGTATTGAATCTAATGATATAATCCTGAACAGACTCACCAGGATTACGTTTGAGATTCGTATATTCTGAAGTAATCTGCAGCGGATCCTTCTTCATCTCCCATCGATCTAAAAACTGCCTCTGGAGTTCTGCCAATGTAGTGATGCTTCTTTGCGGCAAGGCTCTAAACCATTTTCTTACCTCTCCTCCAAAAGTTTGCACAAAAATCCTCATACTCACATTCTCTTCATCAATCTCGAAACGATCAAAGAAATCTGCCATATTGTCTACATGCTGTTGTGCAGGAAGACTCTGTGGAGTGCCATCGAATGTTGGGATCTTGCTCTGATAGTCTGCGGGCATATCATTCAACTGATGTGGTAATACAAGAGGTGCAAAACGAGCAGCCATAGCTCTTGGTGGATTGATGACAATCTGTTGTCGAGGAGACACAGGAGGACTAGGAGAAGTAGGTCTGCGAGATGTATTCAATGGAGACGGAGGAGAAATTACTATTGATTGCTAATCGGAAAGCTCAGGCTGAACCGGAATGGTAGGGATAAAGGGAGGCTCAGTAGGGATCCGTGAACTCGATGCAATTTCAGATGGCTCAAGAATTTGTGAAGCAGATTCAGTAAATTCAGGAGTGTTAGTATCCACAATGGAACTTTGCAATTGTTTATCCAGGTAATGTGAAACAAATCTATATTGCAAATCTTCAGTAAACAATGGATCTGGAACTAATCTTGACAATTCAGTTTCGGAAAAATTTACGAACAAGGATGTTTCAAACCGTGCATCAAAAGGGATTTCATCAACATATATGATTTTCATAGGACAGGATGCAGATCGGGTAAGCAATCTGGAACTCCCAAAACTCAATTGGCTTTCTCTTTCAGAACTTTCTTGACTTCCTTGTTTTCTAAGGGTCCTCGGAATCAGATTTGGATTTTCGAATATTGTTGGTGGATCAGGGTCAGGATTCGCCCTAGTATTCCTTCTTGAAGCCAGTGTATTGATCTTCTCGGGATAAATTTCAAAGAACACAGTCAATTATTTTCAGCCTTTCGATTTCTAAACTCAATCATCCAAAGGGTCTAGAACGAATAAGTATATTGGGGTGATTTACAGATCAAGTACTGCACACACAAGCTTACCGGAGATCGACTGAAGCAGCGTTTATCTACTTCCGCTTATGCATAACAAAAGCGTTTCGAAAGCTACCTGGCGTGACTTCAGACTCCGTCTAAGACTCATGGAACAAACACATAAACAAGCAAACCATTGAGATCTCCCCAGTATGGTCGCCACTATGTTAGTGCTCAAATCTACCTCAGGCTGAAATGAAGTAAACTCAAGGCTACATCAAACCACGCTCAGCCTCGTAGCTAGCCCTACGAGGACAGGAGAGGGCTCTCTCCGTCAATCTCGAGATAATAAGCAAGTAGGATGCGAGATGACTTACAATAGGAACTGATTTTAGGCTAGTAAAGAGATAGGTATGTTTGTTTTTTGGTTTTTTGGGTTTTCGCTGGAGAAATGGGAAAACAATTTTGGGTCCGGGGATAAGGTCAGACCTCTGCAGAGTTCAAGTTGGGGCAAGGTAGGTGATGATCTTGATGCTTTAAATTGGATGTATGGATAGATTAGACCGACGAGGAGCTGAAGAGGGCAAAGAAGAACTTGGATCCTCTCCAAACAGCTGAAAACATATAGAACTAACTGAATTCAAAGGCCAAGCACCGTAAACAATGGATTCAACCTTATTCACTCATTCAATTTAGTTCAGAAGCATAATGAAGGGATGGCTTACATTAAACATGAAGAAACTTACAGTAAACAAAGAAGAAACACCATCAAGAACAGAACACCACAAGGATCCCAACAAGTGCCGCAAAACCCCTGATCTTTCCTTAGCCAAAATATGAAAAATACGTACAATGGTATCAAAAGTATCCCAAGAGTCCAACCTCTCCAACCTCTGAAAATGATTGAGAAATTACAATATGTAGATCACTCTAACACCTTTCCCCACCTCTAGGGGTCGAATTCCCTCTTCAGGGATCAGTTTCAACCAATTCTAATCATGGAACTACAATCTAGGCAGCTAACAACTTGCCTCTAAAAGAGTGGAAACCGATCCATTACATGATTTTTTACTCATTTGAGAGTGAATCTTCTAGAAGAGATAAAAATAAGCCAAAGTTACATGCCAAACATGAATTTACATCATAAAACCCAAAAATTCTATCCACAAGCAAAACTGGTCCATACTAGGCGAAAAACTGAGCTGGCAGCTGAAAATTCAGGAAAAATTTCAAGTGGGTCGCTCATGTTCCAGGCTGAATTTGAGGTACTTCCCGGCATCCAAATTGAGCTCATGATAGCTCGTTGGAAAGCCCTGGATGTCTACTTTCCAACCCAAGTGGAATTTATGAATTTGGAGCTCATTTGACCCTCCAAAACCTCATTCTCCCAGAGGTACTCCCTGCTGGTGCAAAAGGTGGCAGCAAGGTGATTTTCATGGTGTTTTTGAGCTGTTTGACCATCCAGATTTTGTTGAAATGCTAAGTTGACTTCAGAGGATGAATAATTAACCATGAAAAATCCAAAAATGTAAAAATCTCCTCCAGCAAGTGTCCCAAAAAAAAGTGAGCGCATGAGCGCGCGACCCACGTAACTGCAAAACCTGTTTTTTAGACCAAAAATTTGAAAATGAAAAAATTTTCTCCGAATTTGCCCAAATTCGGAGCGAAGGTCCTCCATCATGTGTCCTGCCCAGTCAATGAAGCCTCGGCCAAAATCCGAAGTGGATTAGGCCTTTTCCGCCGTCGAAGTGCCTTGCGCAACCTCCTCTTCATGATCTTCATCCTCGCTTTGCAAACATGCATGCGAGCCCAGTAATGGCCTTTCATGTGGCGAAGCATGTCTTTGTCTCGATTGGCCTTCGCCAACAACTTCTCCAGATGGATATTCACACGCGTGAGTACAGTATCTCTGTCAGTCGGTGTCATGTCACCGGGTCTCTTTCGATTCCACTGTCTGTCCTCACGGATTTGGCGCACCTCATAAAATGTGAGCTCATCCTCAAGCTGTTTGTTGCGCTGCTCCAAATAGTTAATCACCCACCGAGCCTTCTGCAATTGGTCTTTCAGCTGGTCATTCTCGGCCCTTTGCTCCTGGATGACTTCCCTCAGCTTCGAGCTGGGAGAGCCCGTATCAACATCAATGACTGTCATATCGGTGTCCCGGCCTCCTGATGGGCCCTCATCATGCATGGGCCTTTTTCCTCTGTCTTGTACCTGTACCTCGTACTCCGGCGTAAGGCGAGACCCCCTTCCACATCATGTGGAGATAATACTCGCCGTGTCGATGAAGCTCGCACACCCCTTCCACCTCACGTGGAGATAATACTCGCCGTGTCGCCGCAAATAGGCCCCCGTGGCCTCGCTCGATATGTCTCGAACCAAAGGAGCGTTGATATGCTCGTCCTCAAGTATGTCCGGCCCAATGTGTGAAGGCTTCCACATCATGAACCCGTCTCGAGAAGCGAAGTAGGCGCACCTCGAAAAGTCTCTAGAAATGAAATCCTCCCAAGTGATGCCCTGCTCTGCCAACTGATGCAACACTATGATCTTGATCAAAGAGAAATGGTATATACTCCTGTACTGCTGCACTGGGCTCGTCTTCTTCTGCACAAACATCACCATCCTCTCTATGTTGCGATATATGAAATAAAGAATATTCATCATACGTACCCTTGTGAAGTGCATCAACAAACGAATATGGTACGCGAAAAGACGAGCATACCTGCCCTCACAACTAAAATACTGAATGATGAGCTTCATCAACATACTCATCTCTCAAGAATCTGAATGGAAAAACTCTGCTCAAGTAACCCATATATCCAGTTTTAATGTATGGCTCATAGTGGAATTTCTCTAAATTCTGACGCTTGTTCCATTCCTCTCCCATGTTTGGTATGCCAGTGGCTTGAGCAATAGTCAAGGGTGACAAAATGAAATCAACCCCGGCAAGATTTACCCGGCCATCTCGTAAATGTAGAACAAACAGACGGGCCAATTCACGATGAAGCCGGGTTTCAGTAACCATCTCACAAATCAAACATGACAAGTATCGAAAACAATCCATAAAGTACGGACATGCTCGCAACCGAGCCAAAGAAGTAGGTTCTCTCTCGCGATGATTACCACTTCGTGATTCGTGGGACCCCGTGTATTACTACCTTCAAATAATCGAATCACCGCCCTTGACCCTAGCTCATATTCTGACTCTGTCTCCGACATGGCTCTGACCAAGCTTTTGGCACTATGTATACTGATATGAAAGCAGTGCAAACAAAGTTATGATGTGTGTTTCAAGACCCAACAAATATTCCCACCGTCAAAACACCATAAGGAAACAAACCATGATAATATCTCAGTTTTGAATGGATTGGAAAAGAGGCACAATCTCTGTTTTAAATTCAAGTGAAATTTTGACCAAAGGGAGCAGGCAACCTTCAGAATATTGAACAAATCTTGTCAAAGGGAGCATGGCATCATATGAATGTTTTTGTCTATGAGTAATAACAACAGAGTTATTAAGTGTCAATGAACAGTGAAACAGAGTTATGAGAATGTTTTTAACATTGGGCAGTGAGACATAATACAACCATAGTCACCATGGAACGAAATTCTTGAACATGGTAAAGTAATAGCAATGGTCACAATGGTATAATGGGCATGAGAATAATATGGTTTTGATAATATATGCAAGGCTGGATATATCACTGCTATAAAATAGGAGACAAACTTCATGCAACCATCCATTATCATTTTAAAACCCTGAAAACGATATTGCCATGACTGTGGGGTTTAAATCCTCCATTTGAAACGTTTGAAACCACCAATGATGCCACCAACGCATTTAAAAACATCAAGCAATTGCAAAAAACCTGTTTGAAGGCCGATGGGGGCGATCCAAAACAAGACTGGGCGCTCAAAACGAAATTTCGAATCTCTGTTGATGCGTGGGTCGCTCACCTCTGCGTGGGTCGCTCGGCCTAGGTGGGTCGCTCACCTTGTAAGCTCACACTGCGGAAATAACCCAGGTGGGTCGCTCTGCCCAGGTGGGTCGCTCGCGCCCAGGTGGGTCGCTCGAGCTCCAAGACCCTGTCAACGCAGTTTTAAAACTTGAATTCGGCCCTCCAACTTCAAAACTCGACTTGGGTGCTGTAGATTGGTGCAAATGAAATTGATTTGGCTTTTATATATGCTGAAAATATCTTCCACAATCAGATTTGTTTCAAATCTAATTGAAAACCCATATTACAATGTTTTTGTAATTTCACATTTGGCTTTTTTAAATACAATCTTCTTTTGGCTTTTTCCGAGTCGATTTTGATGATTTTGGCTGCCAACTTGCAGGGATATGGCTATTTAGCTTAAGGAAAAGACCAGGGGTCTGCTCTGACATTTTCTTCTTGGTAAAATAAGTACAATTTATTACAAAATAATAATGAACAATTTCTAGTTCCAAAACAAAGTTTTTGACTAGAAATGTTTTTTTTTTAAAATGCTGATGATAATAAAATAAAAATCACAATATGCGGAACCTTCCTCACCTTGCAGGCTTTATGACTGGTATACAAATGACTCAAAAACCCTAGACACTATGACCGAAGACACTTATTGACATTTTAATGACCAAAAATGAAATGACAATGACTTTGAGTGATTTTTTGAGGAAAATTTTTTAAAATAGCACTGCAGGTATAAACATGAGGAAACATAAGACGACAGACCCCTTCGTCAATCCATGGCATTCTCCTAGTGAAATGCAACGAAGTGGAACAAGCGAGACACCTAAAAATGAATATGCAAAAGACGAAATGATCACTGACGGAGGGCTGTAAGGGCCGACTCTAACACATTGGTCAAAAACTCCATTTAGTCAAGGAAATCTTCTAAAGTTCTTTCCAAGTTTCATTTCTCTTTCCTATCATAAAGCAAATTGGAGCAACTAGAAAGAATTCCATTAACTGTCGTCCATCTAGTTGTTTCCTAAACAAGTGCCTATTGCTTAAATAAAGTAGGAAACCATAATGAAACATGACTATAGCCACATAGTTTCAATAACTATAATCTGACAATGTTATTGAAAACACTGTTAGATTTGTTTCATAAAAGAGCACCTAGTCCCAAACAACATAAAATGTTCATGGAGAATGGCTTGTTTCACTATCGTTGAGTTTGACTGTAAACACTAATAGGTTTTTGAGCCAATAAAGTCCCTGGAGAAAAATAGTGATGGTTTCTCTCTAAAACATATGCAGATAAAGATACAAGATTCGAGTGGAGGACTTAAGTAGTTTCATGACTACCACTCGACTTGTAACTGTTTGGTTTTTTGGTCTGCTTTATTTTTTATATTTCAGATCTAGTTCCGGAATTTTTGGATTTCAAATTTCAGTTATAATAGTAGAATTCTGGGTTGGCTCACATCAGTGGTATTAGAACCTCAATCAATAGCAGATTCATATCATATTTTTTGCTACAGTTCAGATTAGTTACTTATGTTCACCAATCTGTTTATCTTTCAAGGAATCCTTGTAAGGAAGATGATAGCAACAAAATTGAATTTTGACCCCTAAGGAGATCTGGTCTACTATTGTATCTCTGTCAACATCTTCACTTAATTAACTCAGTTCACCTCCATGTGGTCTTCCACAACTTTCTTGGAATTCTATTTATCAGTTTCGAGGAAATTGACGAATAAAATTATTCAGCAAGCTTTGGAAAATTAAATGTATCCTCGAACTTGAATTCTCTCGCCGAACCTTATAACTAAGGTTACCACCCTTAAGTATCTCATATTAATAACTCGACGCTTTTTTAAATAAAAAACTTTAGTCCCTGGGCCCACACCTACATAGCGTGGATTTTAAATTAATTATACACGCCATACCTTAGGTTAACCTTTGAGCATCTCTGAGGGCGATCGTCGTTCGATGGTCAGTCTCCAGATCGAACGGTATACATCAATATCACGCTGGCTCCGATGTCGATCGTTAGTGTGTGATGAGGGCGGTTTTGGAAACCCGCCTTATGCCGTGTGTCAGCCAGTCTATGGGATCACTCCGAATTCTCAATTACCGCTCGTCTCACAAAAGGCGGTGCGATCAAAACCACTTCCAGCCTTTGAATAGTGATTGACCGTGGGTTTAACGCCTTCCTTTCCGCGCTCTCCCATTCACTAACTCAGGTTCAAATCTCTAGACAAAATCCTCTGTTCACAACCAACCGAACTATTTCTATGTAAGAGGGGGTTTCACTACCACTGAACAGAGTTCGACGACCACGATCATACACAGATCTCTACTACAAGTGGGATTTTCAATTGTTTAGACAATTCAAGAGAAAACAATGGACAGAGAGATGCGGAGATTATACAACAACTCAGTTCAACAATTATATACAGAACAATGTTCAATCGCCTCACAATTAAACAAATTCCCTCACAAATATCAATTCAAGACAATTTGATAATAAACGAGCACTGAAATTTATTCAACTGGAAGCAATTTATTAACACACAGATTTTATTGCAGAAATATCCTCCCTTCAATACATCCGAGGGATTCAATTTATATGCATTACAATGTGTCTCTTCGGTTCCTCGGTGAGGATCGTTTATCTTCTAACAAAACTTAATCATACTATTTGAATAACTGAACATGACAGATGGACTGAACTAAACTATTCGACTTCTACCGCCTCTAACTGATCTAATGCAATAGACAGCTAAGGTATTGACACCTCGTTGTTACAAATTCAAATGATCTTGAACCCTCCTAGCCACAACATGTGGAAAAAACTTCCTACATTGGTGGCTATTGTCTAATGCCCCCGCATCAGACTTCCGAGGGAAAATTTCTTCATGGACTCCTATCCATGCGCTCTTCCACTGATCTGCCTATCTTCTGCAACATTCCTTCAGTCATCCAAGTGGCATCTTCCCGTGGCTGGTCCTTCCATTTTATTAAGTACTGAAAGTACTCTTGTCCCCTGGTCTTCCTAAACACTCTTTTGTCCAATATGTTCTCTGGTTGTACTGGTTGTGCTGGAGGTAGTTGCTTTTCCCACTCAATCCGTTCCTTGTCTACTGGTCCCTCTTCTGCACCATCTTCTTCATACTTGTACAAATCTGCAACATTAAAAATGGGGGATATTCCAACATCAGGAGGCAATTCAATCTCATAAGCATTCGCAGAAAACTTTCTAAGTATCTTGCATGGCCTAATATTTTTGAACTTCAGTTTTTTATACTGCTTCTTTGGGAATCTCTCCTTTCTAAAGTGTGCCAAAACTAGATCTCCTAGTTCAAAATGGACTTATTTTCTACTAAAGTCTGCTCTGCCTTTATATTTGATGTTGCTGCTGCCTTGTAGCTGCTGTTTCACTTGCTCGTGTATGGCTTGGATCTCTGAAGCAAATTCCTCACCATTAGCGCTCCTTAGTTCTACCTTTCCCAGATTTATTAACTCTGATATTCCTCTAGGGTGCATTCCATAAACAATATGGAATGGACTCTGCCCTGTGCTCCTGTTTGGTGAGTCATTATATGCATATTCTGCCTGGGGAAAAATATGATCCCACTACTTGGGATGCTCTCTTGCAAGACTTCTCAACAAATTTCCTAGACTCCTATTCACTACCTCAGTTTGTCCATCAGTCTGAGGATGATAAGCTGAGCTGAAACTTAGTTTGGTACCAATTTTCTTCCACAGTGTCCTCCAAAAATGGCCCACAAACCTAGTGTCTCTGTCTAAAACAATACTCTTGGGCAACCCATGCAACCTAACAACTTCTTTGAAGAATAAGTTAGCAACATGGGTGGCATCACTAGTTTTATAACATGGGATAAAATGTGCCACTTTGGAAAATCTGTCCACTACAACAAAGACTGCATCATTCCCTCTCTGAGTCTTAGGCAATCCTAGAACAAAATCCATACTCACCATGTCCCAAGGCCTATCTGGAATAGGCAAGGGAGTGTACAATCATGCATTCTGGCTCCTTCCTTTGGCATATTGACATATTTTTCAATTTTTCACGAACTTGTCCACTTCTGCTCTCATCTTGGGCCAATAATAGAAGTGACTCAGCTGCTCATAAGTTTTATCAGTACCAAAGTGTCTAGCAAGTCCACTACTATGCTTCTCCTTGATCAAATTTTCTCTCATGGAACATTTTGGTACACACAATTGGTTTCTTTTGAATAGTAAGTCCTCCTGCAAGAAATAATCCAGCCACTGAATTCTATCTGTTAGAACATGATTAAAAAATTCCTCAAATGCTTCCTTAAAATCTGAATCTGTTTTATACAATTCTTTGAGAAAATCAAATCCTACAACTTCAAAATTGGTTTCTTGAACAAGCATGTGCCTCCTACTCAAGGCATCAACTACTTTATTTGCTTTTCCACTTATATGTTTCAAAACAAAGTTAAAACCTTGGAGATACTCAACCCATTTGGCATGCTTATGATTCAACTTGGGCTGCTGTACAATGTACTGCAAATCATGATTATTAGAATATAATACAAATTCTTTGGACATCAAGTAATGCATCCACTTTTTCAGTGCCTGAAAAACTACATAGAATTCCTTCTCATAAGAGGAATACTTCCTTCTGGTGTCATTTAGTTTTTCACTGAAATAGGCTACAGGCCTATCATCCTGACTCAGCACAGCTCCAATGGCCTCTCCACTGGCATCACACTTCACTTGAAATGGTTTAGGAAAATCAGGCAGAATCAACACAGGCTTTTCAGTTATCTTTTGCTTCAAAAGTATAAAGCTTATTTCTGCTTCAACAGTCCATTTAAATAATTGTTTTCTCTTTCTTATTGTCTCAATGATGGGTGCATTAATCTTACTAAAGTTTCTTATAAATTTCCTGTAAAAACTGGCAAGTCCATGGAAAATTCTTACCTCAAAAACACTTCTGGGTGAAGGCCACTCCACAATTGCCTTAACCTTTTCTGGGTCCATATTCAATCCTTCTGTAGAGAAAACAAAGCCCAAATACGCCAACTCCTCCTTCATGAATGAGCATTTCTTTAAGTTTATCAATAGTTTCTCTTGGTGCAGCTTCCTCAAGACATAATTAAGATGCCTTAAGTGTTTTTCTTTGGTTTTTCTGAAAACTAATATATCATCCAAATGCACTATCAAAAATTTACCAATGAATTCTTTCAATACTCCATTCATAAGTCTCATGAAAGTGCTAGGTGCATTTGACAACCCAAAATGCATTACCATCCATTAATACAGTCCTTCATTTGTTTTAAAAGCAGTTTTCCACTCATCGCCCTCTCTTATTCTAATCTGATGATATCCACTTTTTAAATCTATATTTGAAAAATATTTAGCACCATTCAAACAATCCATTAAATCCTCAACTTTGGGCAAAGGGAATCTATACCTGATTTTTATCTTATTGATTTCTTTGGAATCAGTACACATCCTCCAACCTCCATCTTTATTTGGGCTCAATACTGCTGGTACTGCACATGGACTCAAACTTTCTCTGATCAGTCCCTTGTCCACCAATTCCTGTACTTGTCTCCTGATTTCCTCATTTTCTGTGGGAGTCATTCTGTAGGCTGCCTTATTTGGCAGATTTGAACCAGGGATAAAATCTATCTGATGGCTAATCTTCCTCACAAGTGGCAGCTCATCAGGTAAATCATCCACAACAATGTCACAATAACTGTCTAACATCTCTTGGATTTCTATTGGCAAATTAGAAATATTCGTAGAAGTAAGAACTACCTTAGGCTTGCAAACTAAAGAAAACCTTACCTCTTCTTCTTCAATCTGCTGTAGATATTCCTTCCCACTCAGCAACAAGGTCTTTGCATCAACTACTCTTCTTGATGGCTCTCCTTCTTCCATGGGTATCAATGTATGATGTACCCCATCCTTGAATAACTTGTAAGTGTTCTTCTTGCCATCATGCACTGCTGCTCTGTCAAAATGCCAAGGTCTACCCAGTAGTATGCGACACACATCCATGGGCATCACATCACATAGGACTTTGTCTTTGTATTTTCCCATTTGTAGCTCTATCTCACACTGTTCTTTTACAATCAGCTAGTGCCCTTTATGTAGCCAGGACACCTTGTAAGGAGTTGGATGCTCCCTTGTCTTCAGCTTAAAATTATCTATCACTTCAGTGGAAACCAGATTGTCTGTGTTGCCACTATCGATGACTAGCTGGCAGCATTTCCCCTGGACTTTGCATATGCTCCTAAACAAAGTTTTCCTTTGTGCAAGCTCAGTGACCTCTTTGGTTTGTTTCAACAGAACCTTATTAACCACCAATGATTCTCCCCTCTCAGGTAGAATTTCTTCTTCAATTTATGCCTCTTCTCCAGCCTGGGCAACAAAAAAATTTCTTGGACCAACACCCACATTCTATGGGCACTCATAGTGCTTGTGTCCCACTTGCTGACATCTATAGCACCTCAATTCTCTACCTCTTCCTCTGCCTCCTCTTCCTCTGTAAGAACCCCTTCTGCCTCTTGCATCAACCTTTGTAGATGCATTCTGGGGTGAGCTACTCTTAGCTCCTTCTCTGGGTGTAGTAGGATTTCCTCTACCACCCTGACTTCCCTTTCCACAGAAAGTACCTCTCCCTTTGGCAGACTGCTTCCTCAAGAGTTTCTCCTCTGCTTTCAAGGCCATCTGATAGGCCTCTTCATTTGTCTTAGGAGACAGAAGAACAATCTCATCTTAGATCTCCAGCTTGAGACCATTCACATATCTGGCAATCTTCTCTGGTGTGTCTTGAAATTGCCCAGCTCTTATGCTTACTCTATAGAATTCTTCTGTGCATTATTTTACTGTCAGCAACCTCTGTCTTAGGTTCTGCATTTGCCTAAACAATGTTAGCTGATAATCACTAGGAAATAATTTACCTTTTAACTTAGCCACCATTCTGGTCTAGCTCTTGATAGGCTGCTTGCCAAATCTCCTTCTTTCTGCTTGCACTCCATCCCACCAAAGTGCAGCATGTCCCTTCAGCTTTGTTACTACAAACTTGACCTTCTTATCTTCGTTCATTTCTTCATAGTCGAAGCACTTGTTCATTTCATTAATCCAGTCCACTAGCTCCTCTGGATTCAGTCCCCTTGAAAAACTTGATACCTCAATCTTGGGCTTAACTGCAGACCCCAGAATAGTTCTGAGGAGCCTCATGTTAGGAGGAATCTCAACAATTTCTCCAGCTTCTTCTATCTCAGGTTCACTGATGTCTTCAGGATATCTAGGCTGTCTTTTCTCTATGGAATCCATTCTGGCTTAGACCCTCTGCAAGGTCTCCAACACTTCTGCATTGGCAACGGGTCTCCTTCTGCCAGCACCTCTACCAACTCGGATTGCCATGTTAATTCTCTGTAAAAAAACTCAAAAACATGCTCTGATACCACAATTGACAGCAAAAAAATTGAATTTAGACCCCTAAGGAGAGCTGGTCTACTATTGTAGCTCTGTCAGCATCTTCACTTAATTAACTCAGTTCACCTCCACGTGGTCTTCCACAACTTTCTTGGAATTTTATTTATCAGTTTCGAGGAAATTGATGAATAAAATTATTCAGCAAGCTTTGGAAAATTAAATGTATCCCCGAACTTCAATTCTCTCGCCTAACCTTATAACTAAGGTTACCACCCTTCAGTATATCATATTAATAACCTGATGCTTTTTAAAATAAACAACTTTAGTCCCTGGGCCCACACCTACATATCGTGGATTTTAAATTAATTATACACGCCATACCTTAAGTTAACCTTCGAGCATCTCTGAGGGCGATCGTCATTCGATGGTCAGTCTCCAGATTGAACGGTATACATCAATATCGCGCTGGCTCCGATGTCAATCGTTAGCGTGCGATGAGGGCGGTTTTGGAAACCTGCCTTATGCTGTGTGTCATCCAGTCTATGGGATCGCTTCAAATTCTCAATTATCGCTCGTCTCACAAAGGCGGTGCGATCAAAACCGCTTCCAGCCTTTGAATAGTGATTGACTGTGGGGTTAATGCCTTCCTTTCTGCGCTCTCCCGTTCACTAACTCAGGTTCAACTCTCGGGACAACATCCTCAGTTCACAACCAACCAAACTATTTCTGTGTAAGCGGGGGTTTCACTACCACTGAATAGAGTTCGACGGCCACGATAATACACAGACCTCTGCTACGAGTGGGATTTTTAATTGTTTAGACAATTCAAGAGAAAACAACGGACAGAGAGATGCAAAGATTATACAAAAACTCAGTTCAACAATTATATACAGAACAGTTAAACAAATTCCCTCACAAACATCAATTCAAGACAATCTGATAATCAACGAGCACTGAAATTTATTCAACCAGAAGCAATTGCTTAACACACAGATTTTATTGCAGAAATATCCTCCCTTCAATACATCTGGGGGATTCAATTTATATGCATTACAATGTGTCTCTTCGGTTCCTCGGTGAGGACCGTTTATCTTCTAACAAAACTTAATTATACTATTTGAATAACTGAACATGACAGATGGACTGAACTAAACTATTCGACTTCTACTGACTCTAACTGATCTAATGCAATAGACAGCTAAGGTATTGACACTTTGCTGTTAAAAATTCAAATGATCTTGAACCCTCCTAACCACAACATGTGGACAAAACTTCCTACATCGCTGGCTAGTGTCTAATTCCCCTGCATCATAAGATAGAGCAAAGCACAACTCAGATATATTGTCACCAACATATACATCAACTCAGATATATTGTCACCAAGAGAGAGAGAGTAGCACTTCTCTTACATCCCTGACCAAAGCTTGAAAGGAATATGCACAAGTGCATGATCGACTATAATAACAACTCACTCCTTCCTCTTTTTATATGAGAGGTAAAGGGGCTTTAGTGGACCTAGTCCACTAGAAGAAAAATTGCAAGACACAAGTAGGTCCACCCATGTGAAGCACTATACTTTACGTTACATGTGTCAGAATCAAAGGTGACAATGATTAACAAGCAAGCCCTCCATGGCATGATCACTACTCCCCAAGGTCCAACAAGCCTCCAAAGGTCCTAATCTCCAATGCATCTCCTAGGTCATGTGTCTCCTTAAGGACAATGCATATCCAAGGTAATGTGTCACCTTAAGGACTCCCACACCTACATATCCACTCCCTCAATGCAAGAGTTCACATGTCAAGGGATTTTGTGTGCTTATGTTGATTTTGAGATGTTTTTGTCATGGTGAAATACCCAACTCTACTCCAAGCACACAAACTCCCTTCATGCATCAACAACATGAAGTCACCAAGCTCCATACTAATCCAACACTTCAAGGAAGAATGTCTTTCAAACATCCAAACAAGGTCTAGCAGCAAATGGTAAACCACCTCCAATGTCCAAGTCCATCAATGTAAAATTCATGCTATTATTATTTCAAGAATATTTATATTTTATCCAACATGATGACCCACTATGTGCACTATTTGTAGGGAATCTTCTAGATTTTTCTGCTTCAACGTGTTGATCCATTATGTGCATTGGTCAACAATTCCATTTAGTCAAGGAACTCTTCTAAAATTCCTTCCAAGTTTCATTTATCTTTCCTGTCATCAAGCAAATTGGAGCAACTAGAAAGAATTCCATTAACTGTTGTCCATCCAGTTGTTTCCTAAACAAGTGCCTATTGCTTAAAGAAAGTAGGAAACCATCATGAAACATGACTATAGCCACATAGTTTCAGTATCTATAATCTGAAAATGTTATTGAAAACATTGTTAGATTTGTTTCATAAAAGAGCACCTATTCCCAAACAATAGAAAATGTTCGTGGAGAATGGCTTGTTTCACTATCGTTGAGCTTGACCGTAAACACTGACAGGATTTTGAGCCAATAAAGTCCCTGGAGAAAAATAGGGATGGTTTCTCTCTAAAACATATGCAGATAAAGATATAAGATTAGAGTGGAGGAATTTCATTAGTTTCATGATTACCGCTCGACTTGTAACTGTTTGGTTTTTTGGTCTGCTTTATTTTTTATATTTCAGATCTAGTTCTGGAATTTTTGGATTTCAAATTTCAGTTATAATAGAAAAATTCTAGGTTGGCTTAGATTATTGGTATTAGAACCTCAATTAATAGCAGATTCATATTAGATTTTTCGCTACAGTTCAGATTAGTTACTTATGTTCACCAATCTGTTTATCTTTCAAGGAATCCTTGTAAGGAAGATAGAGCAAAGAACAACTCAGGTATATTGTCACCAACATACACATCAACTCAGATATATTTTCACCGAGAGAGAGAGAGTAGCACTGCTCTTACATCCCTAACCCAAGCTCGAAAGGAATATGCACAAGTGCATGATTTACTATAATAACAACTCACTCCTTCCTCTTTTTATATGAGAGGTAAAGGGCTTTAGTGGACTTAGTCCACTAGAAGCAAACTTGCAAGACACAAGTAGGTCCACCCATGTGAAGCACTCTACTCTACGTGACATGTGTCAGCATCAAAGGTGACAGTGATTAACAAGAAAGCCCTCCATGGCATGAGCACTGCTCCCCAAGGTCGAACAATCCTCGAAAGGTCCTAAGCTCCAATGCATCTCCAAGGTCATGTGTCTCCTTATTACTACTATGCTTTCTACCTATTATTTCCCTAGTGCCAAAATATCCACTTTCATTAAAAACTGGATGCCATGTACATAAATAGAAAACCTGATGGATGATAAGGAAAAAGGGCTATCTTATACGCCATGGAACATCATATTTCATACTTAGAATGCACCCCAAGGTGTCAAAATTGCATGCCAAGTGGAAAATTTTCATTTCTCAGGTTAAAATCTATGTTACAACTTACAGCTTGACTTGATTGCACACAGCCTCATGCAGATGTACCCTTGGAAAAGTCATAAAATACAGTGCTACAGTACATCTCCCTGTGCATCTTCCTGCACTTCCATAATTCTAATGTACAAATTCAAGTGAGAGTACTATGTCTACAAAACAGTTTCACTGATTTACCTGTCTCTTGCTAAGTGCAAGTGGTCTTTAATAACATGCATGTCTAGGGCTCACTAAAGATCAAAATTGTGATTTTCAAATTTATGTGCTGTTATTAGAACATTATTGATATTTTTACATCGTTATAGTTTCACTTCCAATCCAGGAAGCCACTACTATGCAAAAATATTGTGAAACTGCAAAATTTCACAACATGACAAATCAGGCTATGGTGCCTTCAGAATTTTATATGCCAGAACATAGAGCACATATGGTGACAAATATCTCTGGACCCTGTTCGTGCACAAGGAATTAAGGATGTCCTTGAATTCAGGATTCCAACACTATGTTTTCAAGTAGAGACAAAAGTTATGTGGATGAGTTTCTTCCTATGACAAAGGCTCAACCTTATCCTACAACACTTGAATTAAATTTGAGGCAACAAAACCAGTATTTTATGCTCCCAAATAATTGCAAGGAAAGCATTTCAGTTTTGGAGAGATATTCATGGGCTAGAAGTCTTTATGATGGCCATTTGAAAAAATGTGCACTCATAAGTTATTTAAACTTCGAAGTATGATGGAATTTGTGCTGGGTTGCACATCCATCAATGTGGGGTGTGACAAAGATCTATGGACCCTGTTCATGAACAAGGAATTTAGGATGTCCTTGAATTGACGATTCCAATATTATGTTTTCATGCAAAGACAAAATTTATGAGGATGAGTTTATTCCTATGACAAAGGCTCGACCTTATCCTGCAACACTTGAATTAAATTTGAGGCAATAGAACCAATAATGTATGCTCCTAGATAGTTGCAAGGGAATCATTTCAGTTTTGGAGAGATATTCATGGGCTAGAAGTCTTTATGATGGCCATTTCCAAAAATGTGCACTCAGAAGCTATTTCAGATTTGAAGGATGATGGAGTTTGTGTTGGGTTGCACACCCATCAATGTGGGGTGTGACAAAGATCTCTGGACCCTGTTCGTGCATAGGGAATTGAAGATTTCCTCGAATTGAGGATTCCAACACTATGTGCGCTTAGATGTTATCTCAGTTTTGAAGCATGATGGAATTTGTGCTAGGTTGCATACCCATCAATTTGGGGTGTGACAAAGATCTCTGGACCCTGTTCATGCACAGGGAATTGAGGATGTCCTTGAATTGAGGATTCTAGAAAAAATGTGCACTCATAAGTTATATTAGTTTTGAAGTATGATGGAATTTGTGTTGGGTTTCACACCCATCAATGTGGGGTGAGACAACTATCTCTAGACCCTGTTCGTGCACAAGAAATTAAGGATGTCCTTGAATTCAGGATTCCAGCACTATGTTTTCAAGTAGAGACAAAAGTTATGAGGATGAGTTTCTTCCTATGACAAAGGCTCAACCTTATCCTACAACACTTGAATTAAATTTGAGGCAACAGAACCAATATTGTATGCTCCCAAATAATTGCAAGGAAAGCATTTTAGTTTTGGAGAGATATTCATGGGCTAGAAGTCTTTATGATGGCCATTTGCAAAAATGTGCACTCATAAGTTATCTAAGATTCGAAGTATGATGGAATTTATGCTAGGTTGCACACCCATCAATGTGGGGAGTGGCAAAGACCTATGGACCCTATTTGTGAACAGGGAATTTAGGATGTCCTTTAATTGATGATTCCAACATTATGTTTTCATGCAGAGAAAAAATTTATGAAGATGAGTTTATTCCTATGAAAAAGGCTCGACCTTATCCTGCAACACTTGAATTAAATTTGAGGCAATAGAACCAATAATGTATGCTCCCATATAGTTGCAAGGGAAGAATTCAGTTTTGGAGAGATATTCATGGGCTAGAAGTATTTAGGATGGCCATTTCCAAAAATGTGCACTCAGAAGCTATCTCAGATTTGAAGGATGATGGAGTTTGTGTCGGGTTGCACACCCATAAATTTGGGGTGTGACAAAGATCTCTGGACCTTGTTCATGCACAGGAAATTGAGGATGTCCTTAAATAAAGATTTGTATAATATGAACAACGGACCTGCAACATACTAACCATGAGGATGAAAGCATGGAGGAGAATTTCACTATGCAGCAGTAGTTCTAGATTATGTATATAATAAATGCACTGAGGAAAATTCATAAAACAAGGGGGAGGACGTAACATCCCCTATTCAACCCCTATGTTGTATTCACCATGTATATGTGAGATTATTAGGTGGGTGAGCTGGGACATAATTAATTAGGTTGGTGAGTCGGGGCTTGCTTCTAGGGCAATATGCCCATGTGTATGTGTATTTAAGTGTTTGGGAAAATGTGTGTATGTGTTTTTTATGTTATGAGACTAGATATCATGATATGGTAAATAAGTTTAATTTATGCATATTAATAAATACATAATGGCTATAAGCGGACCTAGACAAAAGAGTATGTGGGGTTGATGAATCCACGACTAGTAAAGGTGTCTTGATGAAAAAGTAATGTTATAATATTATAATATAATATTAAATAAAGGAGAGATATGTTTATAAAAGGGGGGAGTTGGATACCTAGTCAGGGAGGCAAGTGGATTATTCTATGATTCACGATTATGGAAACCAGTGGGTGAACCATGCACTTGGGTTCTAGACTGACTGAGGATTATTGTTGGTGAGTCTTGTGCTCAGACTTTGGAAATGACAAAAATTATAGCAACCAGTTGGTGAACCCTGGAAGGTGGGCATTGTAGAGGAATTAACCATCTCGGAGAAGGGTGTGCCACTTTGGTTTTGGAATAAATGACGAACTGAATTGGTTATGGCCTAGAGGGTGTCTAGAGCCTTGGAGCATCACAGTTGTTGGGTTGGCACCTTGGTTTCTATGGTAGCCTACGACCTCGATGTAATGAATGACCACGGCTGAAAACTCTACTTGCTACAACATCATTAGAAAAAATAAGCTCTAGGAATTTTCCAAAGGACAAACCCCATGCAGCATCAGACAGGGAAAGTGGGGCTTATCGAGTTGCTTCTAGAAGTCCATCTTTACGTGAAAAGAACATGTTCTTCTGAGGGTTCATTACAAAAACAAAAAAAAGAATTTTTCATGTTTTTGGTATTTGTTACGTCAAAATTTTCCAATTATTATTGTGTAAATGAAAATTTTACAAGATAGCAAGGGCAAACTACGTAAGACGAAATAGACACGAAGAAAAAAACTTCTTGAAAACTACGGAAGAAGAAAAAAAATGAAGAAAAAATCTACCTCGTCAAACAAATAATCACGGACGTACCTTTCTAGTGGCTTGTCAAAACTACCATAATACTTGATCCGAAAGAGTTGTGAACTCCCACAGACTGTCCCCTTCAACACATAGTGGCTCGATAACAAAACCAATATACTTTGATGATCAAAATGAGAACATGGAAAGTATTCTTTAGAGAAAACATGTTCTTGGTTTCTGTACCCTAAAAGTTGCTCATCCATAAAACCTTGGACTTCATTTCCTTTTCTACTACTCCTTGATTCTCCCATGCCACCTTCCCAAATATCTCCTATATTGTTATTTGATAATTAAGATTAAACTTGGATGAGACATAAACAATGAAACCATTTTCCAGATCTGAATCTTTTGATTCCTTATCTTGAAGTTCCAAATATGACGTGACTGCCCCATATGAACCTGGACCCACAAGAGATATAATTTTATTTGAATATGCCTTTATTGAAGATGGAAATATAGATAAATCAAATGAAGGAGTAGTTGGTAGCGAAGGTCTCTATTCAGATGGATATATATCCCACTATACCCCTGTAACTTGAGCACATGTATCTCCTATGGAAGATTTCTTAAAAACAATTTCCGTTTGAACAAGACTAGTTCCATGAGGACTAGTTTTACTAGTAACATGTGACATAGGTGGCCCCATCCCTCCACTAGTAAGATGCGGTTTGGACTCTCATTTATTTTTCTTACAAATTTATGCAGTTCACTGAAATAGATTAGAAGACATGTTAAAGTGAAAAGTTTCTCTCCAAAGGAGCATAGATTATCATAATACTGTCTATAGAAAAACACTATATATGCACTTATCCCCTATATGCCAATATATTAATAGATTTAAAAACATAGAAAAAAATAGCTTTCACCCCTAGAGAGCATAGGTTATTATAATACTCTATAGAAAGCTTCAATATAAGCATCTATCTCCTACAAATATATATAATTATGATAGGAAATGGGAATATTTGATACTTGCAAGGAATTTTGCGTCCCCAAAGTGGACTAATACCTTTGTATAAACTGCATTCATTAAGGAAACAAAATCAAATTTCATGAGTACTACATGAAAGTTTATTCAAAATTGATAAAAAAAAAAATGTAAGAAAGGGGGGAAAATTCACCCTAGAACTCCTCGTGATCTAACAAAATTTGGAATCCCATCAGATAATCCTCTATCAAATCTAGGTTGTGGTTGTACTCTAATGTTTACAACCTCAAAAGGAAAAAGGGAAATATCACCAATAAATTCTGTAGATGCACATTCTGCTAAGTAGATCAATTTCTTGTATTTGGCAGTATAGTCAGGCATGGTAATGTCTGAGTAGTATTTCTTAAAGAACTCATGAAACCCAAACTTTCACGCACCTTCAACACTATTCCAAGAAGAGTTGGCCCCAAACCTTTGAATAAACCCTTTGCTCATTATTCTTTAAGAAAAACAATAAAACCGGTGGAGATGCTCTTGTAATTCATAGGGCCAATCTAAAATTAACAACAAAAAACCAAAAAGTGATGTCAAAATCTTAGTTAGAAAATGATAAAACATTGAAGTCAGTAAAATAACTCACAAGATTTGAAATCATATCTCCGGATTCCCAGAAAAATTCTTTCGGTCAAAAATGATTTCTGTAATCATATCAAACCCTTAAATAAATCTAAGAATAAGGTTCATCTTTTGGAGGACACAGACAATTTAGAGTCTCACTTGCATCATTTTTTTATCACAAAAAATATCCATTTGCTGGAAAAAGATGTCAAAATGACATGTAGGCTATTTGATTTTCTAATCTAGATTTTCTTGTGTTCAAGAATAATTTATTAATGAAAGGCTTGCTAAGTATCCATGCCATCCAAGTCCTCAATGATAGCCAAGAAGATCCATGATCCAAATGGGGATCCTATGTTTCAGAAGTCTTGTTGAAAAATTAGAATGCCTATTTTCCCAACAAGTATATCATGTGTTTGTTCACCGGTTCTTGAATTGGTCTCTCATGCAAAGCACCAAAGAAAATGAAAGGAAAAAAAATAAAATAACAAATATTGTAAAGTACAAGTTTATAATTTTACTAGTACAAACAAAACAACATTGAACATTAATTGCTATATAAACTATGGCATAGAAAAAAAATTATACCACTGAGCATTATAAAATAAAAAGAAAAAAAAAATGTTAAAAACAATTGCTATATAAACTATGGCATATAAAAAAAATTATACCACTGAGCATTATAAAATAAAAATAAAAATAAAAAATATGTTAAAAAAATAAGGTAATTAAATCCTTCATAGAATGTGTTTGCAAATGCAAAATATGTAGTTATCAAATAAGCTATGAACAATTAAAATTAAAATTGAATTTTTTTCAATGCGATGAAGAGAAAACATTAATCCATTTCATTTCTTAGCCTACTCCATTCATCTCTTGTAATTGTTACATTAATTTAATTGGTTTTATCTGTTAGCAAATTACTAGAACGAAACCCAAACTTTGCATTCATATCCTCCACCAAAAGCATTAATTTTTCGCTCAAACTATCCTCCGGAAGTATTTTTGGTTTTATATCCATGAAAGCATTAATTCCTCCATTCACTGATTTAACAGGAAACAAATCATCACACAATCGTAATGGGAAAAAATTACTTCAAATGATTGATTCTAGCTTTGTCATGCGAATCAAACCCTTGTCCTTGGTTTTCTCGCTTATTAGAACTGGAAAGGGAGCTCAGCCTCGATTTTATGGTGGTTTTTGATAGGCACGCGAGGACAGATCCACAAACGATCACATAGGAACTGAGAAGAAAGGAATATTTCCACAGTAGAATAACACGTTCTATATGCTTGTTTGAGAGCAATCCCCCTAAACACACTATTCGAAATAAAATGCAGTCGGAGAGACCAGTACTATGTCATTCAATTTCATTGACAACCATGCTGTTGAAATTTGAATTTAGATAAAACTATTTGAGGTTATTGAAGATTCCTCCCTCGTGGGAAACGAACCCACCACACTGGTTTTGTTGCAAATCGAAACCCCGAAGGGAGCTCCGCTTTGTGAGGGGATTTCACGGTCACATGATCAGAGATCTGAGTAATAGATCTCGATTTAACTCTTAATATATGTATCTTACACCTTCTCAAATACCTCATTGCCGCAGAAATTACATTTAGGGGTTTCAGAGTTTGCGCTTACGACGATTACCTTAATTTAAAGATAGATTTTGCTCTCTGGAACTTGCAATATCTGAAAGCCTTAAACTCAATACCTTAAACTCAATATACCCTACATAAATATTTCTATCACAATCGAAATCTTGGAGAGATCAAGTTTACACTCTGGTTTCTGGCTTAATTTAATCCAAACTTAGATGAATATATTAATTGAATCATGATCTCTAACCGATTTCATTTTTCATATACGCATGACATAAGAAAGGAACGCAGAGAAATAAAAAAGGAATTGACATAATGGAGAAAAATAAAAGTCATAAATACCTGTTACATAGGCAGCGAATGAATCCTCTGAGTAACCTGCTCGCTATGCACCCATTAATTGTTGCATCCAATCCATTTGTTAGAAGGGGTTTGAAATAACACATCGATCCTCCCTTAGAAGCTTCTGCTTCGCTGGATCCATTACGGTTATACCTATTCCCTCATGTAATCATACATGCCCCTCAGAGTGTGAGTTTTACCCACTTCATGGAAATAGAATAATGTTTTTGATGTTGTTGATTCAGATGGGGTTTTGTGCCTATGCAAAACCTGAGGAAATAAATAAAGCACAACGAGACCCTACCCCAACCCAAAAAGAAGGGTATCGATCCATCCTCATTTATGGGGGAATATAAAGGTGTATCATCCATTGAGTGGTGGCAATCATTCATCATCATGGCTCTGGATCTACCGCTTCTCATTCAACTCGTAAACTTCAACTACTAGTTTCCATAAATAAGTTGATCTTACGGCCCTTAAAGATAGGAATTGATCCAGCCCTCAAAACTCCTTAGAAAAACGACCAGGGAGCCGCTTTTCAATACAATGATACCTTACATGTTTGTGGTAATGCCAAAAGGAAAGAGCACAACAATGATGAGGTTGCCAGGATGTATGGTACCAAGCCCTGAAATGGGGTTTGGTTTGGTTTTAAAATTCATTAAACACTGGTCAAAATCCATGGAATCTGTGCGTAAGGCATATATCCATTTATAATAGAGGTTCTGTTAATGATGAGGGCCGAATAAAAAAAACCCTCTTTCCCATTTTTGCACACTTCTGTTTTTGTATCTAAAATCACCATCGCAGTGTTTTCGATCCACTAGTATTTTGGTCGTAAGCCAGATATTAAAATAAATTATCATAATACTTCATTACCATGTATATTTTAACTTCGTCAAACTATTTCATTCCTGCCGTTTTTTAACTCCATCAAACTCAGCAAATAAGCCTCATTCCCGCCAAAAATGCAAGGTAGAGTGGAAATTTTTGTGTGGGAAATAAGGGTACAATAACATGGATAGGGAGCATCTACTTAAATCACTAAATATATACCTAACCATCAAGATGACATCATTTCTTTGAGTAAAATTATGAAATACCATGGAACAATTCAATTTATAATATATTTTTTTCAGAGAAGAAAAAACGCTCTTTTTGTATTAATAATATACAAAAACAGTACATAATCTGAAAAATTTCCATCATTCAATATATATCCAACAAGTGAGGTCACTGCACACCATTTGATCCAAATATTACATAGTGCCGACATTATGATACTATGTTCAATATAGCCAATCCTCATACAAGATAGGTCATAAAAAATGCAACCTAATGCTTAAAAAAGCTCGATAGAAAGCAAGTTTAAAAATATTTACAAAGCCGAATGCAAAAAAGGAGAATAGGAGCGATGCCCGAATTCAAAATATATACAATGACAAAACTTGAAGCCAAAAAAGAGCCATGTGAAAACTAAGCAAATGTGGTTATGGAATTTGTATGGATCTCTCCTCAATTATCTAACAGTCCATGGAGTTCTGCATCTGAATCCAACCAAATGATTCAGCCAAACCCAACTTTGAGAGAGACTCTGCCCAAGTATTAACTTGTTGGAAAATGTGTTGGATGCCAGAAACATGTAGTCTCATAATCAAGTATTTGACGCGGGTGATCCAATTCATGAGGTTGGGAGGTTGAAATTGTATCGCCCCATTAACATCGTCAATAATAGATTTTTCATCCCCATACACATGGAGGGAGGTCACCTAAATATTATAAGCCATCCACAACACACTCCAGAGAGCCATCAATTCTACCTCTGTATTAGTGCCTGGACAACTGTTCCATAAGCTATGATACCGATCTTTATGATTGAGTTTAATCCAGGAACCACATCCACAGATGCCCTCCTGCTTTGCTCCATCAAAGTATCCTGCAGGTAGGGCCATTGGGAAAGGTCGAAGATAATGAGAAATATCCCAAAGAGGGAGAGATTTGGAAGGGAGACCATTGATCCAGATCATGATATCACTGTAAACCTGAGAGTGAACCAACGACCTCCCATTGAAAATGCAATGGTTCCTGGAAAGCCATACTTTCCAAAATAAAAATAAAGGAAACATTATGTATTTCTGAGGTGCTTCCTCCCAATATTCGAAAACCTGAGTAATATTCATGGGAAACCATGCAAGATAAAGCAGATAACAAGATAAAAAAGAAAAAATTGTATGTACCTCAAGGGAGGATAGAAATATGTGAGCAACAAATTCGAAATCCAACAAACAAAAAGGGCATCGGCCAGGACCCAGGTAGTCAAATTATCCCAAGTTAATATTTTGTTTCTCCACAATAGTCATCTGAATAAAATGATTTTAGATGGGATAGCCCAATTCCATAATAATAATGATGTTTAAAATGAGCCTTATGATGGTCTACTTATACACATTGATTGTTCATGAGGTGTAGGGGTATGTTTATAACATCACTGCCCTTGAAAGCTTTGTCTTGAAAGCATAGTAATTAGAATTTTCTTTAGTTAAGCACATTTTTGTGGTGGAATGAAGTTTATCAAATATCTATTTATACTTTTTAGAGGTTTGACTTTGTTTGTCCTTTGAGTGTTGGTGAGGTTTCTTTGCATTTTTTGCATCATAGTCTAAAGTCTTTTGACCTGATTGTTTAACATGAAAGATTTATGCTTATTGGCAATATATTTGAAATACCTGCATGATCAAGAAATTGTTATGGTTGATTAAATTACTAATTAGGTACTACATAAAGAGGATGATGCTGAGAGGGCTTGCTTGGGTGACTCTGGGAGCAACCTGGAGGTGGTCAGACAAAGCTATTCTAAGTTACAAATCTGAAGAGAAAAAACTGGTGATGTATATGTGGTTGCTCAACCTGGGCTGTATGGAAAATCTTGGCAGAGAGTGTTTACCCTTCCGTGTCTTCATGAAAGTAGGTTTTCTGGTCACAGAATAAGATCACTACATGTAGGTGATGGTTCTGTAGTAAGTTATCAACGTTATCTTCAGAATGGCTAACAGAGAGGATCAGGTTTGAATACAAGATATAATTTGATGAATTTGGAGATTTAGAGTTAAATAAAATATTGTGGTGATGTTTGGATGGGTGCTAATTTGTAGGGTTTTCCATTTTTTTAATTTTTTTTGTTGTGCTTTCTACCATGCTACCTAGTTGCTTTCCTGTTGCCCTAGAATTTTAACTTTTTCGATGTCTATATCTCTATTGTTACTTGCCCCATTTGGTGTCAAAGGCCTTTCATCAAGGACCATTTTGGAATCCAAGTTACCAAAGGAGTTTAGGGATTGAGAACTTCCTTCATAAGTCTTTTTCTTCTCCCTCAACCCTTCAATCCCCCTCCTCTCTCCCTAGAAGATAAATTCCCTTGCTTAAAAGGAAAGCAAGTCCCACTCTTTATTTTATCTTAGGGAAAGGGTTTCGAGGGTCACTTCCCACCTATTCATTGACCTATACTCTACAAGTGACTTCCTAAACTACCGAGACTCCACCCATCGGTGAAAGTCCATGAAGAGCAAGGAGCCTTAGCTGTGGTGACAATGGGCTAAGCCTCCATCGTTTCCCTTGTCCTAGCAGTTGCCCTCTTAGGAACCCCTTTTAGGTCCACTACTAGTTTGAGTGGTAACAAGTTGTTCACAATTCCATTTGTCAACAACTCTTTGGTATGCCCACTTTTGCCATACTATAGCTCCAATATGAGAAGTCCAGGGCTATGGAGGCTTCCCTTCTTCTCCTTGAATCAATCCTCTACAATATAGTGAACTAGGGCTAGTTGGTTAGCCCACTTGACTGTTACTTTAGTCCTTCAAAGTTTGCACATCCTTAGGCCCTATACACCTGCCCTTCTACCAATTTTGTTGTCCTTCACCAGAACAAGAGTCAGGGCTAGTCTTCTTTGACAGTAACCTAACAACCCTCCAACTGTACTTGGATTACCATCAATCTGCCCAACCACAGTCAATTATTTTTACTGATCTAGGGCCCACAATATTGTCTTCATCTAGGGCTCTTCAAATCTGCCACCTAACAAGGGTTTGAGTCCTCTCAAGATCACTGTTCTTGTGTATCGACAATTTGATCTTTGTTGTCCAATCTACGAAAAAATATGAACTACTCCTCTTATCATACTTCTAACAATCTGTAGATGACTGAACTGGGGTCACAAATCAGCCACTAACAGTCCATTTACTAATTTTTTATAGGTTTCTTCAGATATTTGTCTAAAACTCTATGGAAAGTCCACCAAAATCAACTCCTTTGCATGTCAATCCATTCTCCATATGGCACATTTATTCTGCATGCTCAATCTTCTGCTCAGGTTCCACCCTCCTTTGGATCTATTGTCTCCACACATACTGAATTTGCAAACCATATTCCAGATCTGTGGTCTTTATTGCAAAAATAAACCTCGCTCTAAGGGTCACAACCTGTCTTCTTCTACGCAAATTTGTCACAGTCTTAAGGGCATACCTTATGAACTAAACATGCTAGGAAAATGTCCTAACTAGGGCATTATACTTATGTACTTCTAATTGTTGTAGAACAAACCCTATCCACACATAGAAAAAACATGACTCTTGCCTCCATAAGAGACTCGACCTAGCTCATATGGATCCATAGATTCTGGGCATTTCTTTCACTGAATCTTGACATGAACTTCAGATCTCATTGTCGACCCTCAAACTAGGGTTAAATCAGTCAATATTACGCCTGTGTCAACTTCTGTTATGGCTCTAAATTACAGTGCAAGCCCTCCTCCATTTATGTTGGTCTTTATCACAGACCTTGCGGCCTACTAACCACCACAAGGCAAGATGGTATCAACCCTCTCTTCTATTTCATGTAGAAATCTAACCAACGAGATTCAATCTGATCTTGTAATGTACTAAAACAAGATATTGAATCCTTCCTACAATTTGTGGAAACAAAACATGATCGAACAATCACATATAAGTAAGAGAAACAAGTTATCAATCGCACAACACAAGATGTATCCGAGGAAGCAACTGCTCAAAACCATCTATCTCTATTTTGTATTAAGTCAATGAATCATGAAACAATACAATGCTTAATCTCTCTTGAGATTCTCCAGCACTCTGCCAATTGTCTCTTGCTGATCTAGGAAAAATCGGTCTATTACTTAGCCAATTCTCAGTCTTCCTTCAGCCTGCCTTGCTCACACAATTCCCATGGAATTATCTCCATATTAATTAGGAAAATCAACCTTCCTTGATTGTGCAATCAATCTTGGCATCCCAATGACTTTATAATTGCACATGGGAAATTTTCTATAAATACAACTGATAGTTATGTTCCTCTGAACTGTGTTACAGTAAGGATGAAGGGTCTTTTTATTATTTAAAAATAAGATAAAACCCTAAACAGCCAAAAACCTAACCCGAGGAGATGTAACACCAAGAGTTTATGGGCCCCGTTGAGGTTAGTTGGGCAGCCAACTTCCTGGGGTCGTAACTTGGTCATATGATCTTCGTTTGACACACATGATACCTTGTTAGAAAGATATCTTCGAGGACTACAACTGCTAATGTGATTTCTAAGAAATCACCAAACCTTTCATGCCCAAAAAATGTCGTTTGGGGCCTCAAAATGGCTCCAGAAGTTCAGGACCTGAAAAATTGACAAAAATAGTAAATTGTGCTATAATTAAGGAAACTGAAAAACTGAAAGAGACAATGGCGAGGGCCCAAGTGGAATAGGCGGGTGGCCACCAATATCCACCTCGATCACCTTAAATTGAATTTCTTGAGCTAACTCAATGATCATGACTTAGTTAACTGAAACAAGTTGTTATGAGACGAAATTACAATTTATTGTCCAAATTATTTAAGGGAAAAATAAATTAGATGCCTCACATTCCTCACTCCTGGTACATCAAAATTCCTCACCAGTGTGGGTGCATTTTTTTTGTCTTTTCTAGTTGCCAATTTCACTGTTTCTTGTTGCAAATTTCAACACTCCCTCTCAACAAGAAAGGAATTCAATCAATCCCCATCTGGTACCTTTGGAATGTTCTGCATGCTACACTTCTCTAGTGTTGTTTGCACCTGCAAATCCTGAAACTAAATAGCCTCCGAACAACTGAATCAGTATAATGCATCTGTCATCGGAGTCTTCTGACTGCTGCTAGCCACTGCACCTATCTAGTACTGGATTCTCTGCGCTGCTGCTGACATCTGCATCCGTGCCCTTTGAACTGTTGCTAACTCTAATTTGTGCTCCAGTATTTGACATCTGTCACTCTGATTTTTGTCTTGCTGAAATCTGACTACATCAATCTAAATGATCCTTCCTACTACTATTATACTGTGGGCCCTTCGTAGCCAAGTTCGATCCATGAGACATGCCATCTCAATGAACCCTGTCCAAATTTCTTATCTTGGGATTATGTCTACAGATCACCCCACCTTACACCTCGAGGTATGGATGCTCCCTCTTCCCATCTGGCTCAAAATTCCCCCCTCATAAAGGTCTCTGCTTGAGTGGACACTTCCAGTCAGTCTCCTCTCTACTTCTCCAATTGTGGCAGCTACTCCACAACCTTCTGAGACTGATTCTCATGATAATGCATGTTGAGAGGTAATTTATGCTCCCTCTAAACCACCAAGTCTTTAACTTCTGCCTTTCTCCTCAAAGCTTTGCATGCATCTGGTACCTCAAGTACATATAGGTTCTTGACTCGCGCACAGTGTAATTTTCCCGACATTACAAAAAGTTTCTAAAAAAGAGTTGATTTTAAATCGATGATATCTCCCTCATCCGAGCTCTGATTCGACCGATATTTTTTTTTCCATTTGGGTAGATTCTCGCAAGGAATCCAAGTATTCTATTTGTTTTAGAAAATTTTACACCAAAATCTTCAGATATTCTCTGCAAACTCGCCATCCAAAAAATTCCTTCTTTGATACCATGTAGAAAATCTAACCAACGAGATTCAATCTGATCTTGTAATCTACTAAAACAAGATACTGAATCCTTCCTACAATTTGCGGAAACAAAAAACGATCGCACAATCACATATAAGAGAAATAAATTATTAATCGCACAACAACATGATGTATTTGGGGAAAGAAACTGCTCAAAAGCCCTCTATCTATATTGTGTATTAAGTCAAGGAATCATGAAATAATACATTAATTCTTAATCTCTCATGATATTCTCCAACACTCTTTCAATTGTCTCCCATTGATCTAAGAAAACCTAGTCTAGTACTTAGCCAATTCTCATCCTTACTTCAGCCTGCCTTGCTCATGCAATTCCTAGGGAATTAACTCCTTATTAATTAGGAAAATCAGTATTCCTTGATTGCGCAATCCATCATGGCATCCCAATGAATTTATAATTGCACATGGGAAATTTTCTTTGAATACAATTGATAGTTATGTTCCCTGTAACCTCTGTCTCAACTGGGTATTCCTTGAAACTAACATGCATGCAACTATTAATAGCGAATTATCAGTTATATGATTGATCACTCATTGTGAATTAAATCTAATTTAATTCACTAGACCTCTCACTAGCTCATCACCCAGTTAGAACTAGTTAAACTGATTTTAACTCATTTAATTGAGTTAATTACACTTGCACCCCACTAATGCATCAACTTCAACTGGAGCCCAAAAATATTAGAATCCCTCTAGATGCCTCATCTTAGACCCTCAACTCGAATTTATTGAGTTAACTCAGTAATCATGACTTAATTAACTAACACAAGTTGTTATGAGATGAAATTACAATTTATTTAAGGGAAAAATAAATTAGATGCACCACATTCCTCACTGCTGGTGCATCAAAATTCCTCACCAGTGTGGGTGCATTGTTTTTTTGTCCTTTTCTGGTTTCCAATCTCACTGTTTCTTGTTGCAAATTTCAACATTTCAGAATTTGATGCGGCCTTCACACAAAGAAACCATTGAAATCACATGCCTAGATTCTCATGAGAAACCTCTCCTAAGCTTGATCTGCCAGAAGAGAACAAAAAATATGCCATCCTACTTCCCAACGCAAACCGACCATTAAGGTATGCAACATTCTTCTGAACCCTCACATGATGATATTTCTCTTGGAGGATGAACATGACCTCCCTTTAGCAACCCTTACTCGGCCCTCGTACTCGACCTACTTTAGGGCTACATCTCTCTTCACCCCCTTGATGTGCTAGATAGTGGGAATACATGTCAAACATGCTAAGATGTGCCAAGTGATAAGGCATGCCAAAATGTGCAAGGGTGTGTCAATACGTGTCAGGGAATGTCAAGACAACAGAAGGGAGAAAAAAGTTAAACTACAAGGAAATGAAAACATAAGAGGGTTAATAAGTCATCAATTTACCTTTTCCAAGAGGGGCATACTAGGCACACCGACACTGGGCGAAAATAGATGCCAAGTGCAAAGTCTTAGTGAATTCTAAGTGCCAAGTATTCCTTTGTTGCTTCTCATCTACTTTCCAACAATTGATCATCACAAATAAATTTAATATTAAACCATGCCAAATCATACCAAGGCATCTCAACGTATTCCATACATGCTAAGACTTTCCAAGCGCCAACACGTTCCAAGGGCCAATATGTGTCAGAGACTAGTGTTATGCATGATATGAAGTGGAAGGGAATGTTGAAGAGTGCTAAGGTGTGCTATAGAGTGATAATGCATGTTGATGAGTGTTAAGGATTACCAGGAAAAAACATTAAGGGAGCACTAGGAAAAAATTCATGGTAGATAATGAATATGAGGAACGTGTGTCAAAGACTAGTGTTAATGAGTGTTAGTTGTCATGTGAAGGAGGGAGTGACAAGGTATGCTAAGCATTGGTAAGGCATGCTAGGGAATATCAAGGCATGTCAAGAATTCCCAAAGTGTGCGTGGGAGTTCCAGGGAGTGCTAATTATATCATGTGCCAATTAATAGTGCCAAGGTATGCCAATACATGCTAGGTGCTAAGGATATTGTATCGCAGGGTGCCCGGGTATGTCAATATGTGTCAAGGAAACAAAAGGAAGAACCAATATTAAGAGGGTTAATAAGTTAGGACTTTATCATTTTGAAAAGGGGTCTGCTAGGCACACTAATAATAGGTCCTAATACATGCCAAGTGGCATTGTGTGCCAAGTGCTAATTTATGTCAATGCATTCAACCAAGGTGTTCCAGGGCATGCTGCATGCCAACACATGCTAGGAGAGTTCCATGTTGTGCTAGCGCATGCCACCATGTGCTTGGGCGTCAATCAAGGAAAATTTTAGGGGCGAATTTTAGCCCAAAGGAGAAATTTAAGGGATTTTAAATTTTGGAAGGGCGAATTTTGTATAGAAAACACTTTTTTTAATTTTTGTATAGTTAGCCCCAAAATTATTTTAAAAATAATTAATTGTTATATTTTAGCCAAGTAAAATAAGAGCGCATAAACGGTGAAACTCTGGATTCGCCTCCCATTTCACTGGTTTGGTCCTTTTTCTATTGCATTCGCCCCTGATTTCTTGGGTTCGAGGGTTTTGGAATGTCATTAACCCATGGATTGGTCTATTTTCTGTTGCATTCGGCCCCGATTTCTTGGGTTCGAAGGTTTTGGAATGTCATTAACCCATAATGTAAGCAAATGATGAGGGCAATGGAGTCAATTTACTGAGTTGGAGGGTTTTGGAATAACGTTTATCTCTAATTACGTTTACGCCGATGATGAGGGCAATGGAGTCGATTCACTGGGTTGGAGTGTTTTGGAATGGCATATGCTTCTATTTTACGCTATTGATGAGGAAAATAGAGGGTTTTGGGTTGCATTTGTCCCCATTTCCATTTTCTGGCTTGGAAAGTTGGAGGGTTATCGACATTCGTTGATTGAATGAATGTGGAACATGAGAATTTTCAAGAGAATGTTTGTTACAGGAGATGTATCAAGATTTAATGACTAACGACAATGCAACCTTTCAAGAAGACCAGTTGACTATAGGGTCGAGTTGTGGACCGTGGTTGGTATGCTAGTGTCATGGAGTCTAATGATTGGACGATATGCACAGAATGGATGGGGTGAACCAAGACCGGATCACTTTCAGAACTTTGTATTGGATCAAATTACAATAATTATAATTACAAATCTCAATATTCAGATAACATTCTGCCTTGGAAAACTAGCTAAACTGGTACTGGCATACACGACTATAATTTTCCCTCATAATTTGAACGACATTATGGATTTACCATTTATTGACTGACTGATGTTTATTTATAGTTATTTAAATCGAAGATACATCTATATTTTCTTATGGGTTTGATCTTGTTGTGTGTGCACCAAACTATATTTAAAGCCATATTTAGTTTGGATATTTGTTCGGCCAATACGCTCCCTTGTCTTTCTGTCATGCTTTGAATCTTCAGTAGAACAGGGGAAAAATTTAACAAATTTAACTCAATGCCAGTCCAACTGGTATGTGGCAATAGTATTAGACTATAGTGAATCTGTCCAGTGTCAATATATTGTTCCTGGGGACTGCTTATTGTGTCAATAAGTGAAATCAGGAAATACGACCATATCTTGTCTCTGCCATTTTTAATGCTTCATTGATATGGTGGTTCAGATGGCAATGATTCATCTAGAGAGAAATCATATCCTATGCGATAAGGTCGAGTGCATAGTGTGTCGTTGTGTAAATATGAATTGAATAGATGATTCCCACCTAGACGTATTTCTCGTTTTATAAGGGATAAAAGCAACTCCAGAATGAAAAGCCACTGAATCAATACTAAGAAGAGCAGCAGGATGAACTTCTAGTGCGCGTCTCTTGATTGAAATTAGATTTTTTACCATGCTTTGCTACCTTGGAAGATGAGATGTTTTAGCTGGATACTATGTTATGTTTTGTTCTGTTCTTTTTGTTGATATCTTGTTATTTTAAATGATTATGAAGTTTAATTTATGTAGGGTTCAACAACTTCTGTTAGAGACCAGTACGTGAACCTTATCAACAATATATTTTTAGTATCAAATGTTAGGAGTGTCTCTGATTGAATTTTCTCCCAACTCTCAGGCTCTTTCTCGTGATCATTTCCTGTCCAACTTATTTTATATTTCTCAAAATTTTCTTGCATTATAGTTTCTTCCATTTCTTTGATTTGTCTGAAATGTTTTATACAATCCCATTGGATAAAATATTTATATTTTTGTAGTCCTCATCTTTGGCCATGAGTGGACACTAATATATCAATTAAATAAAAGTAAAATTTTGCGCTTTGCATTGAATACAAGAATTGAACATAAATTACATGGTTAGTCAATTCTGCTATCCATACTGTTGCATAAACAACTAATCTTGTAATATTATAGGTTTAAATTAGCTTGACATCCTTTTACTTTTGCATCACAAATTCTGCTCAAGAGAATGGGATTTGCATTGTAATGAATGGACACGTGTCCAATGTAATCTTTAGAGTATGGCATGTTCCTAATTTGTAGTTCATATTTTTTGCACAATTATACTTTGTGTTAGAGGTACAAAGAATCAAATCAACCCAATTTCAGGTCTTAGTAATAATTTTTAGGGGCAAAAGTCAAATTTGGTCAATTTCAGAAAAAGATGAATGTTGTGGAATATTATACTCTGAAAAGTTTTTTTGGATTCAATTATGGAAAACTTTGATGAAGATAAGGCAGCTAGCGGGCTATATCAATGCATTTAGGTGCCTTGTCTGGAAAATTACTTAGGATTGTAGTAATGCTTGTAATCTAGTTTAGGAAGGCACAAGAAATAACAAGCTTGCCTACCTAGTAGCCAAGATTTTATTGCATTTATGAAGGGGTTTGACCACTAGAGATTTTAGCTACACAGAAAATGACCTTGTCTTGCATTTGGAGTTGTAGAAGGTTGTAGCAAGAATTCAGTCGATACGTCAGCTTGATGTGGCTGATGTTTAATTGGTATTTTAACCAGAGATTCACCTGATGTAAACATACTCAGGTAATATGTTTTCATATTTTGTCCACTTGTTACTGATTTGTTTATAAGAGCTCCACATTGTCTCCCATTAGAATTTATACAATGATGTAACCTTGATGCAACTTGTTGTTTTCTACTCTGAATTTGGAAGGTGCATTATGGTTCAGTTATGGAGTTGGGATTGGTGTTATGTTCATGATTTCATCCAGAAAATGTGAAATTGACAAGTTAACTTTATTATTACATTAGACAATAGGCTTGGTTCAAGAATTAAAAAGACAGCTTGATGAAAGAAAGGACTATCTGCAAGACAGTGAAATGCACAAGGGTTGTCATGGTGAAAATTACACATATCAACAAGAACATCCAGGTGCAGCTACAAATTGGAAGTTAGAAAAAGAATATCCAAGCTCTATCAGCACCCCCTTTCAAGCTAATGAATCTGCTGTAAGTTTTATCACTGATGAATCTACACAATAGGTCACTGGAATGGTTGAGATTGAAGCAGAATTGCAAGCTGAGCTAGAATACATACAAATGGATTTTCTCCAATCAAATTCAAAGCATCAAAGGAGTACATCAGGTTCTAGTGAGGTGAGTTTTATGGTGATTATATACTTTAGATTTATCATGATCCTTTTGGGTTTGAGTAATTTAGTTGATGTCTAGTGTTTTCCAGTTTCCACACATTAAGTAGAATTTTTAATGTTGATTTTCCACTAAGAAAAATAGGTGCCATTAAGGATATGTCTATTTTAGGGATTGTTAGGATTGTATGCTAAATTTCAGGCTATTTTAAAAATCCATTTAGCATGTGAATGCCTCTAATGCTGCCTTTTTTCAATAGAAGCTGTAAAAAGCTTTTATATCTACTAGGAGAGTGAAACAATGCAACGTTTTTCTTCCAGGAAAATGCCCTACTTTCCTTAAGAATTTTGCTTTTTGTTTTCATCAATGAGCACCTCCAAACTAAGGGGAACATTATTTTTAAGTTTGCCTCATTGCAATTTTCAATTAAAGTTGGGACTTGTTGAAACTTCAATGTATTTGCCCTTGTTTTATCCTTACCCCCTACACAATTTTGGATATAGTTTGAACCACCTAAAGTGTTTTCCTTTCTTTTATTTACATACCACCTATTTTGGATGAGTTATTAGATAAAGAACACAACTTATTGAAATTTTTTTAATCTTATGTGTCACAATATCAAACATTTGGTAATGACTTCTATAACATAATTCTTGTTCTAGATTATTTCCTTTGTTGTGATATAATTCTTCTTCTCATGAGGGTAAATTGAAGCATGCCAAACTCAGTTAGATGTACTTTTATCACTAAAAAAATTAATCATAGATACATGTTTTCATGAGGGTAAATTGTTTTTTCTCATGATGTTAAATTGAAGCATGCCAAACTAAGATAAATGTACTTTGATCATTAAACAAATTAATCATAGATACATGTTTTCATTCAACAGATTCATGACGAGAGGAATAAAGCTGTTAAGAAGCTGCAAGATAATGGAGATTCACGCAAAGAACATATTTGTGATGTTTTGAAGCTTAGCGGTAGAGCCAACAACAGTTTTTCTTTTGGGAGATTTTGGAGAATGTTGGCTGATAGTTTAGGCCCTGTGATATCACAATTTTTGTTTTCAGGCCTTGTTCATGAGAAGGCTACTGAACAGTAAAGCTGTATGTGGCCTGGTTTTATATAACATTAGACAATATTTGTAAATTTAAATTACCTACATTTATCAATTTGAAAAAAAAACTGTACAGGAAAATAACCTTCTTATGGGTCTAAAGAGAGAAACAATACCTACCTCCAATTATTGTGGTGTGTTTGGTGGGCTGCGCTATGTCAGAACTAAACAAAAATAGAAAGGTGGCTTTCTTATCATAATGGAGTGTTGTTTATGGTAATCTCAAGACCAGGATCATATTACTCTGGTACAACATGATGATTGGCGCCTATTTTCTGGGAAACTAGAATAAATAATGATGTACATGATTAGCCCATTCAGCCAAAAACATCAAGTGTATTGTATGTCAAAAAACCTTCATTTGTATTTATATTGTAAAAATGTGAATTCTTTTGTACTTATTTGGTGAGTCACCAAATTGAGCAATTGGGAAAAAAAAAATTGCAGCCATATAATATTTTTTTGTTTGAGTTGGCTAGAATCTCATATCCATATATCTAATTTTTACTCTTAGCTACCAAGATGTTATATTGGTTGCTGACCTATCTTTTGAATTTTGATAGTTTGATGCCATGTTAAGGGAAGTGAAAGCTATAGTGAAAATGCTTGTAAAGTGTGAAGTTGCTTGGTATGCAGACAATAGTTTCGGTTGTTGACTACTTGCTTGTCTTTTTAAGATTTGGGTCAGGGGTAGTGGGAAGATAAGATTACTCAAGAAATAGGTGTATGTCTAAGGTGTGATAAGCAGCACATAACTTTTCTCAAAGTAAAAAAAGAAGCTGATTTGAGAGTGTAAACTTCTGTGATAAGGATAAACTTCTTTGAAGTAATATGGATAAGGATGTTATTATTTCCGGACTGGCATGAATTTTCTAGAGGTGGAACTTGTGGATTTTAACAAAGATACTGCTTGTTTCAGGGAAATATATTAGGATGTGATGAAAGGAAAGGTGTGAATGAGGATAAATTGACATTCAGAAAAAATAGTTGATTGTATTGTTGAACTATAATTAGAATGCCATTAAAAGCAAAATCATGCTACTCTTGTTGATCCAATGTCCATTTAGGAAAATCATGAACCTATAAAATTGAATGGACAATCGATCCTGCTTTTTGTTTTACTGAAGAGAAGATCAGGATACAATCGATCCAGCTCTTTGTTTTACTGAAGAGAAGTTGCAACTAAGAGTTGTTTAACATCATTACAAAGGAAATTTTATGAGGATCTGACTGTAGTGGGGCAGTCAATATATAACATTAATGAAGGCATGGTGATGTTCAGACACCATATTTCATGTTTTCAACCTCATAATTTTTATATGGCGTGGATCATGGTGAGAAGCTGCATGCATCATTTTCACCGGTGAAGGACATCTTTCCTTCAATGCCCCTCATTCTGGTAACCTAATTTTAGTTGACAAGCCTCAATGATGATTTTAAATTTTTACTATCTAAGGAATCAGAGGGTTGCTTCACTTAAAAGTTGACAAGCCGTATTAACAATGATTTTACCATCTCAGCAATCAGAAGGTAGGCCATTTAGAATTTGACAAGCCTCAGCAGAGAACATTCTCAAAATTTTATTGGCCTGCATGCCTTACACAAGCCACATCCTGCAGTGGGATTTGACGTAGTTAGACAGTTTTTGGATGCCTGTGATGGGTTTCCCTTATCTATGATATCTATTGGTGCAACATTTCATGGAAAAAATGTTTTGGATTATTTGAACGCCCAATTCTGCAAAATATCTAAAGCACTTCCTTCAGACATACAAAGGAGGCTTAAAATCAGCTATGACACACTTGAAGAAGAGGAGAAAGAAATATTTTTCTCTCTATGGATTTCCTCTGTCCCTTGCCACTCTAGAAATTTACCGATAACTATCTTGCTATCTAGCCATGAGATGGGGTGTAACAACCCACTGCAGAGAAGTCTCTTACATCCCAATCCCTGTGATCAACATTTCAGTATGGGTCATGTGACAGTATCTCTTCTTTGTCATTTTGGTAGTATGCTTCAGCTTTGGCATTGGATAGATATCCCTTGTTCATGAGTTCATTTTTTTTCATATTTTTGATAGATTGTACAGTGCAGTTAGGCACCTGGAATGTAGCTTAGAATATCTAATATGAAGACATTCTGTGTTAAAAATGTAGATACATATAACAAAGGATATTCCCCTTTGTGTTAGGGAGTGGTTGTAGTTAGGGATAAAGTCTCTTTAAATCTCCCTTCTGGTCTCATGGGATGAATATGATAGATAGGGGGCACTTCATCAAAATTTTGGATCCTTTCCCACCGTTGAAACCTGGAACCTTGTATCTCAAACTCTCAGTTATAGTTCTTTTCATGAGTATATATTATATATCTTAATTAAAATTTTATTTAAAAAAAATGGATCACCAAAAGAAAGAAGAGAATTCAATATTGGAAGTCACTTTTTCTTCATAGAAGAAGATTATAGGGCATAAGAATAAAGGATGGATCTAGTTGGGGAGGATTGTTGAGTCTCCATAACTTGGAAAACAAGTGTCTTGTAGATGTCAACAGTAAAATATGTATGTTGTATGATCACCTCTGTGAAATGGGCATAGCCTTTGGAGGAGGAGGAGCCTTGGCAGCCTATGTGGAAAATCACTAACAACCTCAGGAGTTCAGTAACTGTTCCATTGATATAAGTGGGTTGCAGCTGCTAAGGTTTGAAGGTGACTATTTGGGAAGTGTATATATATTATATCCTGATGAGATGGTTAGATCTTCAATGCCTCTACTGGTATAGTTTCCCATGCTCCTCCCTGCATTATCAGATTCCTATAAACAACTATTTTAGAAGTGGTAGAGGCTGGAGAAGCCACTAGGAAACATTGAGAATGAAAGTGAAGTGAAATTTTCTAGTTCTGAAGAAAGCTTGTGCTCATATTTTGACCTTGCTAGAAGGCAGGGGTCTTGAAATAATCATTTTTAATATTTAAGAGTGCATCACAGGAGCCTCCACAATTAACGAAGATGATCTATCTTGCCTCCTTATGGTTACTAAATATAGGGCAGTTGAAGCATCTAGAAAGTTAGAAACAATTGCTATGAAAGGATGCACATTCAAATTGAAGGAACATATGGGGAAAGCTTACATCCTAACATTTCCAGAAGAGTTTTTTCGTATCTACTCCTTGAAGAACTAGACTCCAAGCATGCATGATGTCGTTGCCAGATTCCTTTGGGAATTTAATAAACCTCCAACATATTGATGATTCAAGAAAAGGTGCTAGTTTTGCTTTTTTTTTCATTCCATATTTCATAAATCGCAGGGCAAAGCACTTTGATTTTACAAGAAGAATGAAACCCCGAGAGTCCCCATTGAACTTAAGCACAGATTTGGACTTACTTACTGTACAGTTTTGGAAGATGCGTGGATCTGCTACCCCACAGCGACAACATTTGGCAACATGGGTGCTTTTAGAATTGGTAAACACTTATAGAGAGGTGTTTGGAAACTAGCTCATTTTATTGTTTTGGACCTTTTGTTCTTCATATTTCAGTGTGTACACTGTAGATAGCGTATTTTTAAACATAACTATTTGGTCATGTTATTGTTGGTAGTTGCTAGATGACCTGTTTCATTCATTAAGCTAATGGTCTAGTTTCTATTGTATGACTTCAAAATTTGTATGCTTGTTTGTAATTGATAAAATTTAGATTCTAGATGGTTGATGCTCCAAACAAGTAATCATTAATGTTCTATGATGGTTGATGGCATCTTCTATCTTGATTTATGTACAAATATGCATGTTTTCATATATTCTGCAACTAATTTGGCATTGTGGATGTATATCAATGGAAATTTCCTCAAAAGGACTGTCACTACCTTGTAGATTGTAAACAAACTTTGGGGGTTGCTTTGTGGTGATGAAAGTGATCTTGCAGCTTCTTTACGGCAAAAAAGTTGCTCTGTAGAGTTATCTTAAAGATGAGTTCAGATGAATTGATCTTACCTTGGGCTGAGGCTGAGCCATAAATGGTTGTTAAAGACCTTATGATGGGTGTGGGCCATTAGAACCCAAGCATGCCAACTAAGATGGTGGGACATGAATTAATGGCCACAAGGACCGTGTTAGACCAGAAATCCATGCACCACAAAATCAAGCATAAAACCTAGCAGAGATACTATTTGGATTTGATTGTTCGTTACACTCAAAGTATCATTGGAAAAATATAGGTATTATGATCTTAGAATGTCAAATGGTAATTCCAGATTTCAAATCTTAATGGTCTTTTCTAACCCATATTATGAGTCTGTAGCAGAATACACGACTTATACTTGAGAGAGTCACGGTGTCACCTTTCTGAAGGGAGTATTGGGAATATTAGTCATGTCATGCTCAGTGTAGCTGCAGTTTATGGGATAAGTTTGTTTAGGAAGCTTAAGCTTCACAATAGCTGACTATTGTCTGGCAAAATATTGTGTTGGTAGCATTTTTCAGCCCCGCCTAAACCTGCGAATAGTAATCCAATTGCACCCAAGGTATAACAGTTGGTTAAGTGGAAACAATTTAAGGTCAATATCTCAGTTTTTGCCCACAACGAATGTAGATAGCAAGCCTTATCATTCAAGACCAACTGTGTATAGAAAAATATTAGACTAGGGCGTTGACTCTTCTACACACATAAATGTGAAAAGGGCAGGCTAGTCAGCAAGTGATGTGGTGGTAGTGGCCATCTTGGAAAAAATTGGATAAGGAGCATGAGTTTTAATGCACATGTTATTATCACGAAGTTGTAGAAAAATTTGGATAAGGAGTATGAGTTGTAATGCACATGTTATTATGAAGAAGCTGTAGAAAAAATTGGTGGATTTGCCCTTTGTGGTGGAGGCTGAGCTTTTAGCGGACACCGGAGATTAGGCTACTTTGTTCTGTTTTTTATGAAGCGGCTGGGTCTCCTTTGGAATGTGCTGCCAAAAACTTGGAGAAGACTGCATTGGAAGGGCTGGAGGAATTCTTTGTAAAAGTTGTGACTTTGTTGCTGTTATTGAGATCTGGGAAATATCTGTAACAGCTAGAGTTTACAAGTAAATATGACCTTACCATAATTGTCTTCCTCTTCCTCACGCCCCTCTTCTTTTCTGATTTCTCCAAAAAATCCTGAAGAGTTGTTGCTTTCCCCATTTGAAAATTCCCCTTAGTCTTTTGCCAATCCATTTATAGCCCACAATGTTATGAATCTTCTCTTCTTGTTTATGTATGCTGAAAGTCTAGGTTTTTTAGTTCTCATTAATTCTACAATATTTTCTCAGGATTGTAGTGGAATATTGGATCAGCTGTCAAAATCTCCAGCTTTGACAGTTCATTGGAAAAAATTGTATATGGGCATGATTCGTGAAAGTATGCTTGACTAGGCTGATTGGCTGAACATATTGTCCTTTCCTAGACTTTGCGATTTGGATGAAACCATCCATGAATTTCCTGCAGAATTCTTGTAATAGAAGCTTGTCTAACACTTCGGGAGGAGGAAATGGGTAGATGATGAGTTGTCAAAGAACTAGACACAATATTACAATCTTTGTGGAAGAAATAAGCATCTTTCCCTCAATAACTGTTGTGTTTTTTCTGTGGTTCTATGTGAGTATTCTTTCAACAAGAAATGCATTTTGTTGAAGAAGCTATTTGTTTTGTCTTTGATATCAGTGGCTACTAGAGGTGGACTGTTATGATGTTTTTATCAATTTTATTTTCCCTTAGGAATTTTGGGGTAGGTAACAGTGTATAGACTACATAAGAAACTAAATGAAATGTGTTGGATTGAGGGAATGATGTTCCTGGTAATGAGTTGAATCACTGATTGGTTGTACTTGTCCCCAGTAGATCTTGCTCACTGCTTCGAAACTTGTGCATTTACTCAAAAATTATAATGGTACATGGCCTTCATATTGACTTCTCTATAGATTTTACACAATAACCATACTATCTCGCTGGATGGGGACTGGAAAATGTCAATTTTGTACTCCTGATGCGCTGCTGCTTTTGTTTTATGTTCAGTCTAACAAGAGTTTGTCAGTGCATAGGGATGTTGTGATTTCTTGAGCGATTCCTTTGCTTTGTTTAAGAAGTGGTGAACAAGGTATTGATGCTCTGGGGAGTGAAATCTGCCACTCCCTGTTGGATGAGAAAAATTGATGTGTTGGCATATTGTAGTGCTTCATGCACAATAGGATTAACTCACAACAGGGAAAAACTTTGTGTTCCAGATGTAGAGTAGCATATTGGATTGCCTCTATCCCAATCATAGGGTCGAGTTGGAACTACCTAGCTTCTCAACCAATTCCCTAGAAGTACAACTAGTGTCCTATCAAAAGCGAGAAGAGTTATTTTTTTTCCTTTTTCAGAATATCATATTTTGTTATCCCCATCCATGTTCCCTAGGCCTACCTTATATTGTATGTTGAAAAATTCCTACAATGACATAGAAGAATGAAAATATTCCCACATTTTCTGATATTATTTACGTAGTCATCAAAAATATCACCCTTCTATTGTTTCCAAGTATTATTCCTTGGTTGCTCTTATAAAAACTTTGGTAGGAGTGGTCTATGTGCTATTCTGGTGGGTGATTGCAAGTTAAATTTGGCTAAATTTGAAGAATTTCTCATGCTGCAAATTTTGGCCATTTGATCTCCTAGTGCCACTCCTGTTGTTATACTGTTGATTCCCTTGCATTGAGCTTGTCAATGGTTGAGTGATGGCTTGCACCAATTCTTACTTCCATTGTACCAACTCTTGTTGTCCCTAGCTAAATTCCTCAAGGCATGCATGATGCTTCCCCACGGTTGATCTTCTTGATCACCCATTTCTACTTCTTCTACCTCTGATTCAGAATAAGAAAAAATCATTTTCTTTCTTCTTCCATCTATGTGTGACATATTCTCTATTTCCTGGGTTCATCAACTATCATATCCCCTTAGATAGATAGCTTACTTATTTCACAAATATTACAATGTTATATGTATGCTACTTATTACAATAGTGACATCATTTCAAGTATTTGCACATTGACGAAAAATAACCCTTTCCTCAATGAGACACACTGAATACAACTATATTCTCAATTTCTTTAGGGATTTTTACAAACAGATAGCATGCAACCTTTTTGTAAGTAACAAAAAATAGAAACTCAATAAAGAAAGCATTGCTTGATAATATACCAATTTGCAGCTTGTTGATAAATACTTTTATTTATTTATGTAATAACGAAAGAGTACAATTATGGAACCTAATCTAGATTTCTTATCCTTAGACTTGCTACTACATGAATTCAGTAATAATTTTCCAGCAATCTACTAGCTTGCACTAGCAGAGACTACTTGTCCCTCCAAAAAGAATTCTTTTCTAATGTGTTGAGCCTTAGCCCACAAGCTATACTAGGAAAATTGGAGAAGCCACTAGGAAACATTTAGAATGAAAGTGAAGTGAAGTTTTCTAGTTCTGAAGAAAGCTTGTGTTCATATTTTGACCTTGCTAGAAGGTGGGGGTCTTGAAATAATAATTTTTAATATTTAAGAGTGCATCACAAGAGCCTCCACAATTAACGAATTTGATCTATGTCACCTCCTTATGGTTACCAAAGATAAGGCAGCTGAAGCATCTAGAAAGTTAGAAACAATTGCTCTGAAAGGATGCACAGTCAGATTGAAGGAACATATGGGGAAATCTTACAACCTAACATTGCTAGAATATTTTTTTTGTATCTACTCCTTGAAGAACTAGACTCCAAGCATGCATGATGTCATTTCTAGATTCCTTTGGGAACTTAATAAACCTCCAACATATTGATGATTCAAGAAAAGGTGCTACTTTTGCTTCTTTTTTCATTCCATATTTCAAAAATTGCAGGGAAAAGCACTTTAATGTTACAAGAAGAATGAAACCCCGAGAGTTCCCATTGAACTTGAGCACAGGTTTGGACTTGCTTACTGTGCAGGTTGGGAGGAAATAATCTTACGTAAATCCTGATCAGATTCTTAAGCCTATATGTCAATTTTTTCAGGAGTGTGACTTCTTTGGTTGTAACTAAAGCTATAAAGAAGATTGGTTTGCAGTCTCTCCTTATGCCTCTATATCACCTCACTATTTCCAAACTCCAGTATGATGCAGTTAGAGATGTTTCATTTTCCTTTAGTACCTAACACGGTCCTATTGACCTACTTTTGCGGTCATCTATTGGACATTAATAATTATTTCTTATCTATTAATCTGGCCAAGGATACCCTCTCTTTGAATGGAGCTCTTCCTTATTCTAAGGGCTTGTTAAGGATAATTATGATAGGTGATTCATATATTGAAATTTTTGCATACCTTTATTATGTTGTATACTTCCTTATTTGACCCTCGTAAATATGAATTTAGTAGCTTAAAATTGGGTTCACTTAATTTCTACATTCAAAGTGATGCATTGTATTTTCATAATCTTTGACCCTTTGGAATTATTAACTACTTTTTTCCAAGCATTTAATGGTCTACTAATGGTGGTTGTGTGCAATAAATATAGCACAGTTAATTCATAGAAGAAAAGGGTAAAGGTTTGTGGTGTGTCTTGCATGCAGCACAAGGGTATGCTGACCAATGTTCCTTGCATGGGACTGGTTGATTGGGATACCTGTGGAGCCCAGATTAAATATCCAAGCTTGTTTCTTGAAATTTTTTGGTATTGGTGTGTGTAACCCAAATTCCAAGTCTCCTCCCTTCATCTTTAGAGTTTCTTGCTTGGGATTCCTTATGCAGTGGTGATTGCTTGCTTTACATGGAGGTATATTGGTCATGCGATCATTTGAGTTGGGTTTTTATCCTTGGTTCTAACTGGTACATATGATCTACCAGTCAATAAATATTTCAGTAGAGACTATAATTTATCCTATTTGAAGAAAAATATCATCAATTTGTCAAGGTTGGAACTGGGTTTTGTCTTTGCAGGTCGAGAACCCCTACAACAATGTTCTTGTCATTGTCCACTTGATCACATTGGTGGTTTTTGCTACCCCTCATGTTGACATGATTGGTAAATGCATATTTCAGGGGCAACTTGCAGGGTATTTAAGTCTTAAACCTTTGGTTGATTGAATAAGTATGTGTCGAAAATGTAAGTAGTTTCGTTCTTCATAATTGTTGTTGTACTCATTTCAGTATGTATCCTATGTAACAAACAAGAAAAATTTATTTTATTAAAGCATGGGTTTCATGTCCTTTAATGATGGTCTTCTAGATAAAAGCATGTTCTTCATGCTTATAGGGCTCGTTAGGTCCTAAATTTAGAGAGAAATATGGGCAGAGAGGTGCTGAGGGTCAAGAACCTCCAACACATCCATGGCCAAGGAAAAATACACTATGCACTCAGTAATTGTAGGGATAGGAGGTCGGGCGGGTGAACCTCAACCTCCGCCTTTGCAACAACTCATACGATGGCGACAAGGCATGGACGCGGAATAATTCTGAGAATGCAAATGAGTGGGATGAATGGAGAGTGAAGGGAAAGAAAAGAGACTAAAGGTAGCATGAGTTGAGTGGATGGAGGGAGTCTAAAGGGCTGATAGAGGAGAGGAGGCACAACCAGAAGAAATAGAGTCGAGAGCCAACCTGATAGAGAAGTGAAGGGATAAATGTGCAGGAGTGTCGTCACCATTGCCCATAAATGGCCAGGGTGCTCTGCAACCAGGACAGACTAGAGAGAGTTCACGATGGAGGAAATGAATGCGGAATTGAGTGTCAGTGATGGTGCCTTGCTTCGAAGCTAGCAAGGAGAATTTAATTTCACCCACGCTAGAGCCATGTGCTGGCTCATGGCGAGGACAACTGCTTGGTGCAGGGGGGGCATGTGGCATGCTGCCTTCTCTCTACAAGGCACCCACAGTCGGGAATTTTATTCCCGATTTTGATTTTATAAGATAATATAATATGGTGAGAGATTCACCAAAATATTATATATACATATTATATTATTGATAAAATAGCCTTCCTTTTTTCCTATGTATCATGGAGATTCGCCCATTTATTATACATATAAATTTAAGGGGGTTCTTAAAATTTTCCCTGGCGTCAATGTCATCACAATATGTTCTAGGTACAAAGATGTTCCAAGACATGTGGGGTGCTAAGAAATGTTAGTGTGTGCCAAAGCATTAATTTAAGGTGTGCCCAGATTGTTGAGGATCGTTAGGTCTTTCTCATTAATAGAATTGTCAAAGCTTGATTATTTATTAAATAATATATTTTCTACACACAATAGTGGAACTTTATCTAAAGGGAATTTGCTAGATAATAAACTTAATAGATATGAATCATGTGTTGATTCATAGGAAATCTCTATTCGACTAGTCATTACTTGAGGGAAATGATACACACTAATTACTTCTAAAAAAATTGACTGACCCTAAACACTATGTTCTTTGACATATTATAAAAAATACTCCACAATAATTGTATTAAATCATTATATTTTGACAAAAAATATATTAACAGGCACAAAGAGTCATAAAAAACTCATTGGAATGATCAATGATGACGTGCATTTTTTTACCATCACCAAAAGTAACAAAAAGAGCATTGGTGAGGGTCATTAAAAGTTCGTCACTAGAAGTGTCACCAAAGAGAGAATTAGTGATGGGCCTTTAATGACCCTCACCAAAAGTGTCATTGAAAATGTCTTTGGTGACGGACCATAAAGGACCATCACTATATACACTTATAGTGATGGTTTTTTAATGATCAATGATGACAGACATTTTTTGACCGTCACCAAAAGTAACAAAAAGAGCATTGGTGAGGGTCATTAAAATTTTGTCACTAGAAGTGTCACCAAAGAGAGAATCAGTGATGGGCCTTTAACGACCCTCACCAAAAGTGTCATTGAAAATGTTTTTGGTGACGGACCATAAGGGACCATCACTATATACACTTACAGTGATGGTTTTTTAAGGACCGTCACCATATGTGACATTGGTGACGGACCTTAAAGGTCCGTCACATGCATGACCCTCACCAATGTGCTTTTTCCTTGTAGTGTATGCAGCGAATACATTTGATGATGATGAGATATTTCTGATAGGACATATGTTGCAGTTGATAATTTCTTCCTAGCTGAGAGGGAGTGTTAATTTGGCAGCCCATGGAAAAATTCTCTCGTTTGGATAGTATTCCTCATCAATAAGGACCCCTCCTAACCCTCAGAAGTGTTGGAAATACTGAGAGGGGGGTTAATCAATATTTCTTTTCAATTGTTACTTTTACCTGTTAGATCACTTATAATTATAACAAAAAATGAACAATAAGAATAACGAGACTTAAATTCTCTTATTTACAATAAATCAAGTACAACATGGTGTAGGGATCCAACCTTATATGAAGACACTAATATCCAATCCACTAGGCTCCAACTTGTACTTTTCCAGGCACTGACTTGGATTTTAGAAGGCTCAAAACTATAGGGCTCCAACCCTATCTTCCCAAGGCTCCAACCTTTGTCACTTTGAGGATCCAACCTCTAGGGCTCCAACCCTATCTCTGGTACAAGCTCCAACCTCGTCTTCTTGAGGAATCCTATCCTATAGGGATCCAACCCTATGCTTCGATTCTTCAAGATAAGTTTAGTAATTATTCACGACTTCCAATGTCTTCTACAACAAGTATATTCACCTTCAACAATGCCCTCAAATGATATCCAAGGAAGTCAAATCATCAATGACAACATTGTATTCACATGAAGGTGTCTCCGTAGCTCTTCATGGTACCCAAAACAATTCTCCAAGGTCACGTCATGATGACATCAATGCATCATTGTCTTCAAGAATATTTAATAAGCTACTCCAAAACCACTTCAAGAAGTATATCAATTTTGCTCCAAGAAACTTCAAAGAGTTTCTCCAATGTCTTGTCCAAGCTTCAAGAGGCTTCAAGGACTCTTCAAATATCACCTTAAAGTCTCATCAATACCTTATTCAAATATGGTCCAAGGTCAACACCAAATATTTCTTCAACTCTACTCCAAAGGTCTCCTACAACTAATGATTTTCCAAGTGCTTCACATTTTTTAAACTAAGGGATGGCTTCAGTGGTTCTCCAAAGATTGATATATAACTGTTCAAGGAGATATTTGAATAATACTTGGTCACAACTCTAGTTATTCAACAATATTTCTACAAGATTCTCTGAGAGACTAGCTACAATCCTTAAACAATGTCAATATTGTATGTTCAACATAAATATTCTCTACCAAATTGTATTCTCAACACAATACAATGCTCATCTTCATACTTAGATCGATGCTCAAATGGGAAACCATGGATCAAGGCATTGTAATATGAAAAATCAAAGGTCTAAGATTGTTTCTCACATTGTTGTAGATAATAACATTACACAGAGAGGTCTAGTCAAGTTTGACCCTTCCATAGGTCCAAGAAGAATGCAATCCTAGCTTCAAAAGGTCAAGTCCGAGGCTTCATAGATAACTGTCCTCAGATACGAGCTCCATAGATTTGGAAATATGAGATGTAATAATGACTGTCTATTGTTTCGAGGTATAACAGATCCTTGTGACTATCAACAAATTTGTAATATAGTCCACACAATATTGTCCAAGCTCTAGTTCATTAGCGACAATTCGAGATATACCACATAAAATATACTAAGGTCTTGTTTCTATAACCATTTTCCAAGATTGCAATCAATAAGTCGAAGTATGGAGACTTAACCCAATAGGTCCGAGACTGCAATCAATAAGTCTGAGCTGCAATGAAAACTCTCCATAGATACGAAGTTGTTTGATGTGGTAAACTATCACAGATCTGAGTTCTATGTTATAGCTCTGTCCCTCCAACAAATGATCCAAGTTATATGGTATAGCTCTCTAGAAAATGATCTGAGTTCTATTTGCACAGTCCTTGTCACATGTCTGAGACTTTTCTGTAATGCTCACAACTATAGGTCCGAGGGTATAGATGACAAATTCCATATTTTACCCAAAAAATTCTTCAAATCCTCCTTGGTGTTATTATTGTGTTGTATCTATGTGTTTTTCTTTAATGAATTGATGAGTTGAAGTGAAGTTTTTTAACTTGTATTTATATTTAATTCAACCTCCAATGAAGAGACATGTCTCTTGGTCATGGAGTATGAGCCTACACAAGTCGGCTCACCAAAAGTAATGATTTTCTTAACTTAAAAATTCAATTTCTCCCAATATAGAAGGAGTTAGAAGAAAAATAATAGCTCGTTGGAAAGAGAAAGAAATCCTCTATAGGCCTCTGCCATTTCTACCTTCAAATGAAGTCATTTTCCATTCATAAAAATTATTTTTGTGAACAATCATCATTATTTTTCCATGAAAACCTTTAGGATTTTAGCATTATGTTTTTGGTATTCAAGGTAAAAGTTCAAGGCTTGACAACAATGGACCTCTTAGGATTAGGGCTTTCGTCATCATGAGTCAAGATATAAAGGTGGTTTTAGGAATTCTTCATCAAGAGAAACGAAAACATCATGGTTTTAGGGCTTCTTCATCATGAGAAAGGACAACATCACGGTTTTAGGGCTTCTTCATCAAGAGCAAGGACATCATATTAGGGCTCCAAGTGACCTTGATTCATAATATACATGAGGTGTCTATGGTATTCACATAGGATTAGGGTTTCACACCTTAGGGTTTGCTTCAACACAACTAGGGTTTCTCTAGTGTTAGGGAAACAAGGGTTATTCACGTATCAAAAGAAATTTTTTATTGACATCAATAAAAACCCTTACTAACAATCTCCCCCTTTTTCATTGATGGAAATATTCTATCCCTTCCAACAATTTCTCACCCTTTGACATCAATGGAAAATGGGGTGCCCAAGCACTCCCCCTATTAGGCTGCTTCTTGACATGCTGCTCGATCATATTTTCTTCATCGATGATAGTTCTCCAAGATATACATGTTGCTCCCCTTGCCGTAGTGATCTTCTTTAATGAACTTTCTCCCCCTAATCCTTTGCATTCCTTAATGAAAATGGATGAGGTAGATGATCAACTAACTCCTTCTGTTTGCATAAACTCCTCTAGCTCTTCCTTTTTGCCCAAGATAAGAAATATTGCTGCCTTGTGATCAAGTGGAGGACATCTTCACAATTTAATGGTTTTGTTCAATGGAGTTACTCCCGAGAGATGATCTATCAAGACTTTCCATGTGTGACTCATCAAGGGTTCCGTAGGGCTCTTCTCATATAGCTTCTGCAAGAATGGTTAAGAATCATAAGCTCTCCCTAACAATATGCATGGTCCATTTTTTAGAAGAGTTTCATCATCAAAGCTTGGAATATCATATCTTCCAAATATGCATTCATCAAATAAACAACATGTGTTGTTGGCTTGAGTGTTCAAGAGACTTTCAGATCCAATTTTCTTCATTCTCCATATTTGTGTAACTTTCTTTTTTGGCTTGGTAGTCATGGTTTTAGCTTTTTTAGGGACTCAAGTCAAGTTGCAATCATGAGCCATATGTCCAATGTTATGAAATTTGAAGCACTCCATGTTGTTCATGAAATACGAATCATGAATTCTTCTTGCAAAGTTGCTTCTAGGGAGATGATGTGTACTATTATATTTGTCTTTGTGGTATGCCATACAATCCTTTTCCACGTGACCAAAGTTTGTACAAGAATAAAAACAACCAAAAAAAATACTTTGGTACCTGGGAGATGGAGATTGCCTTGATGTACTTCCAAAGTCATTCTATATTGGGATCCTTTTATGATATTCATTGCCTTTTGTATCCTTGATACCTTTTGCAGAGTACTGCCTTGATGTATTGCTAAGGTCATTTTTCCTTAAAATCCTTTGGTAAAATTTATTGCCTCTTGTATTATTGACATCATATGCAAATATTCTTGGAGTAGGGTTTCTCCTTTCCTTTGTTGGAACTAGGAGCATCAAAATTTCTTCCAAGATTTTCCACATCCTTTTTGTTTGAAGCATTAGGGTTTGCATAATTTTTGCTTGAGGGGCCTGCATAACCAAGACCTGATTTATCAAGGGGGGATATTTGATGACTTAGGATGTCATCTAGGGTTTGAGAACTCTTCAAGTTCTTATTCAACAAGTCAAATTCAAATTTAAGAAATAAAATTTCTCCTTTCAAATTTTCATAGTCTTTATCTTTCATAACTAGTTGGTTCTTCATTTCTTTAATCATCCTTGTTACTTCACGTGTTTCGATTTTTAGAGAGATGACATTTGATTTTAGTAGGAAAATGTCTTCATCCTTTTCTTTTAGTTGACATGCCATATCCTTTTTATCTTTCCTGGCTTCAACAACTTGTCCTTCTAATATTTCCAAAGCTTCCATTACCCTTTCAGCTCCTTGTGCTTGATTCTTTGCTTTTTCTAGTTGGGATTTAAGGGAGGATACCTCTTCCTTGTATTGACCAATTTTCACTTTAATTTTGTTCAAGTCCTTGTGTCTTTGTTCAAGATGGCTTGAAAAAGTGTCTTCCATTTTATTTTCTTTATCCAATTGATCTGTCATGGATATGACTTCTTCATGATGCCTTTTCTTGTTTTGATGACATTCCTCCTTTAGCTTGGTGAGATACTCATCTCTTTCTTGTACTTGAAGCTTGAATAGGTAAACTTCCTTCCTTGTATTTTCAAGGTTATGGTCACCATATTGTGATTGTTTCTTAATCTCTTCATTTTCCCTTTTCAAACTGCTTATCTCTTCTAGGGAAACTGCACATTTTTCCATGATACCTTCTATGAAGTCCTCTTCATTTTCTTCATCTTCTATGTATTGTTTAGTCTTGATGTCTTATCTCTTATTTTCAGCTTCCTTAATGGGTTCTATATTTCCTTCTTGCTTTCCATCATCTTCTTGAATATAGGGCATGGTTAATGGTCCTTTTGAGTGAAGATCTTGAATCTGTTGCTAGGGCTGGAAATAATGCTCAGAAAATTTCTAGATTTTAACCACGACCTCTGCTTAAGAAACCCATAATAACCCATGAAGGATTTTTCCAAATATTGACCTCATAATTTCTTCCTAATTTCCCCCTAGCTCCTCTAGCTACTGGTTGGATTGGGATGCTATTTTTCCCTCTTAATTCTACCCAAAAAATTCTACCAAATTAATCTTGGCCTCTCCTTAATAAACCTAGAAAAACCCTGAAAGGGTTTGTCCTATTTTTGACTTCGAAAATTGGCCCTCTTGGGCTTGGCACAATGAACTGCTAGGGGAAATCAAACCACTGGAAGAATATGCTTGGAAATGTCTCTGGAATGCTGAAATAAACCCTGGTAGGAGGTGGCTAGCCTCCCCCCCAAATATCCTAATGAAAATTCCCTTATCTCCAAACTCCCGACTCAAACTCCTCACTACATTGCATTCTCCACTACTGTTACACAACATTTTGTCACCGTCCTTGCAATCCCTCGTATTGTACATTGGAGGACTATTCCCATGACCTGTGAACAATAAAATGTCTTGAAAACACCTTGATGGCATCCTTCTGCATAAGGGCAAGAATTCTCCTTAAGAACATTTCCTCAGAAAAACCTTAAAAAAACCCATGTTTTGGCATTGGCGCAAGTAGTCAGTTCATCCCTCGCGCCAGTGGGGAAAATACACACTAGTGGGCACACCAGCTGGTGCTCTGTCCCAATGTTGTGCCCACGCCAAGCCTATTAAGGAATGTTTTTTTAACAATAGAAAGCAAAAGTTTGATTATAACAACTTCAGAACGAATCATCAAAAGAGGTTGGGATGTTTGGCTCTAGATCTCCTTGATTAGGAAGTGGTTTTCCACCTCTCATGGAACCTTCCTAAGAGATAGGAATCTCCCCCATGATTATAGGGAGCCTAACCTTTCCTTCTCCCTCTATAAAAGCCTACCCTCTCCATTTGCTAGCTAGCTAAACTTTTGGGAAGGAAATTATAGCTGAGTAAAAATCAAGAGCAGAGCTAAGGAGAACCCTGTGGGAGAGAGAGTTTTGTCAAATCCATGATGAGCTTTGTGAGACACGTCCCGCTGGAACCCCATCCAATTAAGATCACAATGTTAGAGCACCAATTGTAATCGTTCTCTCGTATCTTAATATACATGACTCTACTATTGGTTCCAAGATTGTGTTTGTCCATTATATAATGCAATTTCATTCGTTCCTCTCTGACTGATTGATAGTTATAAAGTGTGAAATATTACGTTGCATGTTTTCTCTCTTATTTGTGTGTGCACAAGTATCTAGATGCAGTGAGCTCATGGATCATGACCTGTCCAGCTAGGAATGGAAGAACCACTTCTTCTTCGACGATAGCAGCGAAGGAATCACGGTAAGCAATCTATCGCGATTCTATCTTTTGTAACTAGGAATCAATAGCTTTGCGTGTTTCGATTGTTGCTAGACCCACCCTAGAGCTAGTGGGATCGCCTCTGTCCATAGAGGGGATTTACCTCCACAAAAATTTAGCCACTCCGCTGGGGATCAGTGGGACTTGGTCCTTCCTCCATTGAGTTTTTTTTTTGTTTTGTTTGATTAGTCTGCTTTTCTGGTTCACCTTCCTTGGTGTTAAAACCTTGTTCAACCCCCAGAAGACTAGATCCAACCTCTATTCATTAATTTTCATACTTTTCTAGGGTAAAAATGATTGGTGTGATTATCCCTCTGACAGTCGCGCCAAAGGGTATGAGTTACTAGTTAGGCCCCCACGCCATTCCCTGTTTGGCTTAGATTACAGCCAGATAGGCACGCCAACCCTGCTTGGTTTTAGGGTTTCTTATTCTTGGACTCTCTGAGCTTGAGTTTTGGTCCTGGTTTGTTTTTTTCTGATTTTTTGAGTGCTTTGAAGTCATTTTTGACTGTGTTTAGCCCTTGTCCTCCGGTTGTTTTCCCTTTTCTGTCAGTTTTACATTTTAGCCCTAGGGCTTCTAGGTGCTTCAGTGTGCTGAGCCTCCCATGGGAGTTTTGGGTCTTTGCTTTCCCGGTCAAATTTGTTTCTGCTTCTTTTCATTCATCTTGCTGAGTCAGATTGAGTCATTGTGTTTATTGAGTGATCGTTTTCTATTTCTTTCAGTTTCGATTTGTGTTGCTCCAAGCCTAGATCACATGGTTTGTTTAAGTCTCTTTCGAGATTCTTCTTCTCTTTGAGCGATTTCGTCATTGGTTTGAGTCTTGATTGTGTTTGTTGAGTTGAGTGAACTTATTTGGTTTTAGCTCTCTCCTTATCATTCTCAAATTGATGTTTCCATTAGTTTTTCATTTATTTAGTGCATTTGCTCTAATATATTGAAAAATACAAAAAAAAAATCTTTTGCATTCTTGATTGGCATAGTGAAAATTGAAAACTCTTTCGCATTACTAGTGTTATATAATTCTAGAGAAAATTTTTCTAGTTTCATTAGCTTGCATTGAAATTGGTAGTGGATGTTTTTGTGTGTTCATTTCGCTATCATTTGAAAAGCTTAGATAGCTCTTCATTGAACGAAATGATGTTTTGTGGCATGTACTTTGCATCTAGAGGTTTTATGAGATCCAACATTCGATAGGGCCTTGAAATCAAAACGTAAATTGAAGATAAACTTTAAAATTTACTAAATTAACCTAAGGCAACATTGAAACTTAATGGAACATCTAGTAGTCTAAGGTAGAGACGTGTTCCGACGTCTTTAAGCCTAGTAGCTGTCGCTCGCCATCTAGCTACAGACAGCGCTAGTACAAACTTGTGCTCCCCGTACCGTCGCATATATAAAGGGAGACCCCATTAGGTTGCAAATACTTTATCCAAAGGAAGCCAAGTCTGCCACCTTTTACCCATGATACACCAGACATAACATTCAGAGAGATTACCTGCATGTACGTTAAGTCCTTGGTTGATTTCTCTTTCATTTTTACCAAGGTGTATATGGCAGTTCATGGATATCTGGTACACCCATTTACCTAGATTACCAGAGCAGTCACTTTGATCTTTACTAACTCTTTTAACTGAAAAGATCATCGAGCTCTTGTCCTTTCAAGCTCGTGTCCAACCTGAAAGCGATAGAGTCACCTTTTTCTTGTTTCTTGACTCTTAAAATATGAAACAACAGAGTCTGGTTTCAGTGTTTTAAAAATTAATCGCCCACGAAATATTCCTAGTTAGAATTTTTATCCTTAGTGTTTTATTTCAAGGCCGTTTCTGATGGCAACTTTTTCGGAGTTTTCCAATCAAGGAGTCCCCTCTAGAGGGAGTCCTAGTCCTTGTCCTGCTTTAGGAAATATTGGTGCTCCTTATATGGCCACATTATCCCTCCCTGGGTTAACTATTGGGTTGCCGGTTTGGTTGTTTTCAGCCTCTGTGGTCTCAAGCGTTCCGGCTACCGTACCATCCACTCCTTTGCCTGAGCAATGCCATGTTGATTTGAAGGTGGACCTCTCCCCTTCTTCACCTGTTTCTTCGTCCTCATCTTCTACTTCGCCTGGTGAAAGTTTGGATTCCAATACCCAGGTGGCTAAGAAGAAGAAGAAGAAGACTAAGAAGAAGAAGTTAGATAAGCGAGAGGCTAATTCTGCAGCTGTTGCTTCTAAAACACCTACTCTCAGTGAACCTTCCAACCCTTCGTGGAAAGTTAAGTTCCCTTGCATGTTATGTCAGGGAAAACATCTTCTTTGAGATTTCCCTGGCATTCCCAAGGTGCTCGAATTATGGTCCAATGGTCATCTGCCATTGCCTTTGGCTTCCGAGAGTCAGGTTGGAGGCACATCTTCAGCTGGTAAAGCTCCTAAGAAGTAGGGTAAGCTTGCCAATCCCTGTAAGTTGTGTGAAGGGCACCATGCCATTCACCTTTGTCTGTATATGGATGAGGCCAAGAGAGTTTTGGACAACTCAACTGTTTTTGTACCTTGGCTTCCAGCTGCTTACAAACAACTTTCTTTGAGTCCTTCACCAGTTGATTCAACGATCAGTCAAGAGTCATCCTTACTTGATCCCGCTCCCCCAGAAATTCACCATAATGAATCCATCCCTGACCAACCATTGATCGTGGGATCGGTTGAGCTGGCCCCGTCTATGGTGCACCAGGTCTTTTTCATTGAGAGTGGATCTCACATCCCTCGTGTTCTTCTTGTTTCTTCAGATTCCTCAGACTTGGAGAAAGATTCTCCCATCCTCGTACCTTTGGAAGCTACTCCTCCGCCTCCCATGATGGAGGTCCCGGAGGATCCTCCTTCTGCCTCCATGATGGAGGTGACGGAGGATGCTCCTTCTTCTCCCGTAACACCAGGGGAAGACCATATTGGTTTGATGGTAGCCCCTCCAAGTAGTTTGGTCACTTCCTTCGATTGGGGTTGATTCGCAGGTTATCACCTTCCTTCTTATGTGCCCTTTGAGATCACGGTACAGGCTTCCCATCTGGTCGTACCCAGCACCATTATAGATGAAGGCGCGTATGTTAGTATTTTATCCTCAAATACTTGGCAAGCTTTTGGTTCGCTGTTGCTTATGCCTGTTACGCAGAATCTGTTGGCGTTTAACAGAAGAACTAGTCAACCGCTAGGGATCCTTCCGAAGTTTCCTGTTACTTTGGGAGGGAAAACTGTCCATATGGAAGTGATGGTTGTTCCTGGTCCCTTGGAATTTAAGTTACTCTTGGGCTGCAATTATAATTATGCCATGGGAGCACTTGTCTCCTCCCTTTTTGGTGTGATGTGTTTTCCGCACCAAGGTCGGATTGCAACCATCGATCAGCTTGCATTCTTTGGTCCAAATATGGCAGCTAGTCGACCATCATCCCTGCTGGATCTTTATATGCCAGTTGTGTCATCCCCTCCGCATTTCAATTATGTGGCTACCTGTCTTGTGCCCGTATTCAGTGATAGTGCCGTTGTACATCGTGTGCTGGGGGCATTGGGTCCAGACTTCCAAGATGTTTTCCTTCCATCGGATGGGAAACCCTTGGAAACTATGACTTCTTATTCATTATGATGAGGTTTGTTGGAGCATGGTTCATCTGCTTGTGTCAAGCTCCTTAAACCATGAAACAAGGTCCATCGGAGCATGGTTCATCTGCTTGTGTCAAGCTCCTTAAACCATGAAACAAGGTCTCTTGGAGCATGGTTCATCTGCTTGTGTCAAGCTCCAAAATGAAACAAGGTCATTCTGAGGACGGTTCATTTACTATGTCAACCTCATTAAAAAATGAATTAGGTTATGAGGACAATTCTTTTAGTGTGTCAACCTCGTTAAAATAATGAAACACGATCATGTTCAATTCAAGTCTTTGATATGATCTCAATCTCGTAATTTGAACCTTCACTACATCTGCTTTGCATCTGCACTGAAGCTTAGGGGGCATGTACACCTTGAATTGAGTCACCATGCTCGGGGCATGCCCGGTTTTTTCTTGTCATTTCAAGCATAGTTTATTTGGTGTTTTCAAGCTTGTGTAAGAAATTAAAAATCATTTCAAGCATACTTTACTTTGTATTTCGAGCTTGTGTAAAAATGAAACCCATCTTCAAGCATAGTTTGCGTTTGTTCTTTTAAACTTGTGAAAAAATAAAATATGTTGGTTTGATGCATTTTGCGAACTTTTAACTTTTCCATTGGGTCGTTACTTATCCAGATTACTTAGCTGATACATTAGATAACATTGTATTAGACATTTGCATAACATATAAAACATCATCATATGTAAGAAAGATCCATGTAGAAAATAGATGTATATATATATGGCGAGTGTTTGTAACGTGTGCATCATATAAAACCAAAAATATACATGTTTGTTTCAGTTACATCCGGAGACGACATGTCTCTCAAAAAATATATGAAAATAAAAAGCCTATGGGACTAATCAGCATGGTGCTCATGGTAGCACAACACTGCCTGCACCAACTGCCTCAGCAAGTGGTGGAGACGACTTGGCACCCCTATGGTGTGCCTCTGATAAGCTAAGGGAACATCAGCTAAACGAGCATAATCTGGAACTCCGCGAGCGATCCCCTCTAGGTTCTGTACAGGCTCGTCCCCCTCGCCCCCCTCACCTTGAGGGTCATAGGCGAGTGGGGTCCTCCTCGCTATTGGTGAAATTTCGGCGGGCCTCTCTGGGCCAACATATGCATACATATAGGATTAGCTGTTAGAAAATGCATGTATACCAAAAAATCATAAAACTCATGAAATTAAAAAGAGTCTTACCAAGCTCCTCGTCCTAGTCCTATCCTTCCGGGTGCAGAAGGTCTGGGTCTCCGGTAAACTCAATGCCCACATAGGGCCAGTCCTCCACAACGATCAATTGTCATTGGAGCCAGTCAAAGAACTTGGGCCGCCGTGACATCTTCTAGCCACCCCCTACCGTGGGCATTAATGCTGCCCATCGAGCCATCCGTGGCTCTCTCAGTGGTGGATCCGAGACTATGGCCCCTTGGCACTGGAAAATAGGTAGTTGTTCCAGGAAGAACGACACCAAAATTGACCCATATCCAAACTGTTTCAGTTTGGTCTTCTTGCATTTTTTGAGTTTCCTTTTAATGTTCATGGTCACGGCTGTGGCCCAGTCGAAGATAGTTAGGTTCATGCACTTCGATGCAAGAAGGAGTTGTGTCTTTGTGGCCTCATGCAGTGCCTGCGATTATGTAGCCCGCGTTATGGTATGTAGCACTACCCTCAGTGCTAGATCGGGGACGGTCTGAATTTCTACTTTCCCGCTCCCTGTTCCTTTGCGTGCCCCTCGGCACACCTTTTCCATGAACATTGTCATGTTTTCGCCTGAACGCTTGGTACTGGACATGATAGGGATTGGACCCCTGTGTGATAGTCCAGTGATGAAGTACACGTCTGATACTTCGAGCTCAAGTACTTGGTCTCAAAGTTTGAAATTCTCCTCATCCTCATCCCAGAAGCTGATGAGATACTGTAGTAGTTTGGGCTGAGCCCGGAGACATGGCGTCAGAAATAATTTTTCAGCCCGCAATTCTAGAGAGCAGTCATACAATTCTCATTTCCCATTGCCAATTCATCTTCCTCGCTATGCTCTCTCTCTTTCCATTCAATGACCATTATTTTGTTGGATACTTGCATCAAATCAAACATAGGAACGTTATAAACCTCTTTGGGTATTCAAAATTGCATTTCATTAGTTCTTTTTTGAGATTTTTTAGCCGGATTTTGCGTTGCACCATTGGCGCGGCTATTTGGCTAACAGCCGCGCAAACTGGCGTGGCCTCTATGTAAAACAGATCGGATTGGCACAGGTCCGTGCCTAGAACCCGCGCCAACCACAGAGCCTTAAAAATTAAAAATCCCTCCCTAATAGACCTCAAACAATGATTAAATATAGTGAAATGTAACTCAAAAGATGGACAAAGAGGTCGGCTCTTACCTGAGCCAGACGGAAGTCGATTTGGTCCGCTGGATTGGTCGCACTCGTCACCTGAAGATCGAAGCACAAAAGGGTCACTATTGCTCTGCAAAGAGGTAAAAAGTGAAAAGTAAATATTTTTTTACCACTGTTGGTCTTTTATAGCTTTTCAAAGTCCTAAATGGGTTTTTAAAAATGTTTTTCGATATATTTTCACATTATTTTTGTCGAATATGTTTTACACAAGTCCTTTTGTGCAGCAACAGGTTTTCCACATGATTTTGACGAAGAGACGAGTTGTATTTTATACTTTTTCGGACTCGGTAAAAACACGAAAAAGTCACTATTGGAGTCACCTTTCAGCTCTTTTCTCACTCTCTAAAACTGAAAATATTGCCGAGTCTCTTGTCGTTTTGAGCTCATTAAATTGGCTGCGAAATGACATCTACCCAGTATACGTTTACCTCTTTTTCGGGCTGGGATAGATTATTTACAAAAAAGGCAGACCCTAGCCTATCGCGACTAGGAGGTTCTCTCAGACATAGTTTTCTACCTTTTTGGATCTGTGGGACTATCTATGAAAAGGGACTGCTGGAGTTTTCTTTTCCACTGTCTTTTCAAACTCTCTAAACATGAAAAGATTCCAAGTTCTTCCTTTGTCAGACTCGTTAAAAATTGATGACATCGAACCCCGTCGTAATGACGTTACTCGAGTTCCTCCTTCTTAGGGCTCGTAAAATGTACTAGGTTGGATTTGTCCAAAGGAAAAAATTATATCGCAAACATATTATATCCCCTTCAATCTCTCTTTCAAAAATAATTGGGGTACTCACCAAAAATGGTGGGGGAAAATGGAACCAATATCATAGTCGTGTCGGCAGTATGTCGCTCTTGAACATGGAACTTGTCTGCATTCGTGTCGGGTTGGGGACATCTTATCTCGTTATCTACTCGCCTTCATGGGTTTGGGTAATCTCTTTTGACTGCTCATCTACTCTTTGCCACATCACCATGACCTCAAATCCCTTGATGTCAAATACTACCAAATCCAGTGTCGTGCCACCGATATGTTCAAGAGAAGTTGGCCTCTGCAGTTTTCAACCTCCCTTTGATTCTCTGTTGGTTTTGATTCACAAACATTATATCCCTCTGTCTCATGTCGATGATGTGGGAAAAATTATGGCCCACCTTTGATCAAGGTCACTTCCTGTCGACTTCAACTTATTATCCAGGAAGTTGGTCTAGAGACTCCCTTCAGGTACCTTGGAGCCTGCATGCCTCAATGGTAGGTTCTTCGCATTCGATGCAAGTTTTTCATTACTGGCCTTCGATCGGATGATTCTGTGGGTGTTCGACGCTAGCTCATTGTTCACATTCCATGGATTGTACCTTTTGTACCTTGAGAGCCATCGTCATTATTGGTGGTTTCTCTCGTGTCTGTTAATGACTTTCGTTATTGGTTGGTAATCAGACGATGTTCTTGCATGTTCGACTTCAGCTCACATATTTGCATGCTTGAACTTGTACTCTGTTTGGGTTGAGATGGAGCGCAAGACCCTAGATTTTGTCTGATAAACATCCAGGTTGTGGGTTCTTTGTGGATTATTATGATTTATTACATGACTCTTTTGATTGGATGGCTGCGACCATACCTGAGTCTACTTGTTGATCCTTATCTTACTGGATGGCTGCGTCCATACCGTGGATCTCAATTTTTGTACACTCTATTATGGATGGCTGCGCCCATACCACATATCATGTATCAGAGATATCAGTTGTATTTTTATTCGTAGGTTTTCCGATGGTAGTGTTTTCAGTTGGGCGTGTTCTCATAAAGCATTTCACCCCTCCCTCTCTCTCATACCTCATGCTTTAGGGGGCATATGTTACACAGCGTTTTGTCACTGTCCCTACAATCCCTCGTCACGTACATTGGAGGACTATTCCCGTGACTTGTGAACAATAAAATGTCCTGAAAACACCTTAATGGCATCCTTCTGCATAAGGGAAAGAATTCTCCTTAAGAACATTTCCTTAGAAAAACATTAAAAACCCATGTTTTGGCATTAGCGCGGGTAGCCAATTCATCCCTCGTGCCAATGGGGAAAATACACACTAGTGGGTGTGCCAGTTGGCGCTCTGTCCCTATTTTGTGCCTGCATCAAGCTTATTAAGGAATGTTTTTTAACAATAGAAGGCGGAAGTTTGATTCTAACAACTTTAGAATGAATCATCAAAAGAGGTTGGGCTGTTTGGCTCCGGATCTCCTTGATTAGGAAGTGGGTTTCCACCTCTCATGGAACCTTCCTAAGAGATAGGACTCTCCCCCATGATTATAGGGAGCCTAACCTCTCCTTCTCCCTCTATAAAATCCCGCCCTCTCCATTTGCTAGCTAGCTGAACTTTTGGGAAGGAAATTATAGCTGAGTAAAAATCAAGAGCAGAGCTAAGGAGAACCCTGTGGGAGAGAGAGTTTTGTCAAATCCCTGACGAGCTTTGTGAGACATGTCCCGCTGGAACCCTTTCGAAGGAAAATCACGATGTCAGAGCACCGGTTATAATATTTCTCTCGTATCTTAATATACATGACTCTGCTATTGGTTCCATGATTGCGTTTGTCCATTATATAATGCAATTTAATTCGTTCCTCTTTGACTGATCGATAGTTATAAAGTGTGAAATATTATGTTGCATGTTGTCTCTCTTTTTTGTGTGTGTACAGGTATCTGGATGCAGTGAGCTCACGGATCGTGACTTTTCCAGCTAGGAATGGAAGCGCCACTTCTTCTTCGATGACAGTAGTGAAGGAATCATGGTAAGCGATCTATCGCGATTCTATCTTTTGTAAATAGGAATCAATAGCTTTGCATGTTTCGATTGTTGCTGGACCCACCATAGGGCTAGTGGGATCGCCTCTGTCCACAGAGGGGATTTACCTCCACAAAAACTACGCAGTCTGCTCCTCCTCTGCGCAGTCCAGAAATGGATATGGTTCCTCTTGATGTTGATGGTAGAAAATTACCTCAAAAAAAGGGTGAAACTCTCTCCTGGGTGGGCACTTGAAGTCCCCTGAGGAATATTGAGATCTCTGCTTGAAGATCTCGTGTGCTAAACATCACTGCAGACTTGGATCTCCAACTCAAGCGTGCTCTATCAAAATGAAAAGAAGAAAATAGATGAATGAGTGAATGATGCCAAATGAGCCTTCCCTTATTTTATCCATTGTGGCCTAACGTATTCCTTGGGTACCACCTTGGCTTGCGTTGCCTCTCCTTGACCAATCACATGATTCCTTCCTCTAGCCAATCCCACGCTGTCCTTTTTGTGCCTCTTCTATGCTGCCACCTAAGGCCAATTCGACCCCACCACTAGAGCCTCAAGTTTTCCTTAGGGACTTTAAGAAAATAATTTATTTGGCTTAATTATTATTTGTGGGTCCCCTACAAACTTTATTTCTGCCCAACATTATTAAATTCTAAAATAAATTAAAATCAATATTCCAATTAGCTGACTACTAATTTGGAATATTACACCCCACTTCCCAAGTCCATCGTCAGAAATTGTGAAGAGCTTGTCCATAACAAGCACATAAATGGTCTTGGAAATGACAAGGATGTGTCCTTTCATATTCTAGATTACTCAAATCCCATCCAGTTTCAGAGTGCTGGGTTTCTTCATAACAGTTCACCTTCATATGTTCTAGATTTTTCTCGTCTTCCAAAGAAAAATCAACAAATTGTTAAGCCAACACTGTGATCGAGTTGGCCATATGAAAAATAACTATTTTGATTTTCATCCATGTAAGCACTGTCGTAAAACCACTCATTCATCAAAAATATGATTCAGAAACAAGCCTTCTACAAGAACAAAAAATCATCTTGGATGGATCACTTCTTGGCAATGGGCATCAACAACCAAGAATATGTATGAGCCATATGTTAGAATATCTTCTAGAATATTAAAAGGCCTTGTAGTTGAGTTTTCACCATCATCTCACCTCCTATCTGACAGGTGGAGAAATGATGGTCATATACAATCTTCAAAGCCACATCAAGCAAGCCTGAGCCACAACCTGCCATACCAGATTTAGAGTTGTAGCTAGAGACACATAAGTTCAAGTGAGCCTGAGCCACAACTTGCCATACCAGATTCAGAGTTGTAGCCAGACACAGATATGCCCATGATCATAAATTTGTTTAGAGTTCAACCTTAAACCATCTATTTGGGGTTGAGACCTCCCTCTTCAAGTTGAGCTTCTCGCTCTTCAAATAATTAGGAACACTTACTATAGTAGAGGACTCTAGCTTCTTGCCAATTTTGGAAGAGTTCTAGGAATTATATGAAGCATTTCAAAGTTGGTGGTCATCCTCAAACCACTTCAGGATGAGACCTCCCTTTTAAGGTTTAGGTTATCCCTTTTTATGTAGGTTGTAGACCTCCCTTTTCCTAGTTGAAAGTCTCCCTCTTCAAAGCATTAGGAGCACTTCCTATAGAAGAAGACATCAACTTCTTCCCAAATTTGGAAGAGTTTTGGGAATTGCACTAAGCATTCTAGTATTGGTGGTCATCCTTAAACCAACTCCTTATACCTACATCTCAAAGAGAACATTTAGGCTAGTGCTGTCATTTTGTATTACAACTCTCTTCTTAGACTCATACATACCCTTTTGGATTAATGGGGGGAATGTTGGACACCTAATCGTCTAAGGGTTGGTGTGGAAGTTGAATGGTAATAGGAAGCCCAAGAGACCACATGGAATTTGAAAACAAGGGTCACCATACTTGTATCAATATGTATATCATGTTAATAAGTAATTACATTCAATGCTTATCTTTATATATTCTTGACTTCGCCATGTGCATCTAACAGATATGACTCCTCATAGGGAGTGGTTTTGCGCGTATGAAAGATTTAATTGTGGTAATAGGAGATGACTCAAAAAATAGAATTATAGGACGAGGAAAAGTTAAGTTGAATCTCATGGGTGGAAGGATTAGAACACTCCTTGATGTTTTGCATGTCCCAATATTAGTTAGAAAATTAATTTCTATAAGCAAGATGAGAAATGTGGGTGTAAAAGCAATGTTTGAAAATGATACCTATAGGATAGTTCAAGGAGAAATGGTATTATGAAGAGAAGTTCATATTGGAAAGATATATAATTTATTGGGAAGCACTATTGGTGAGGGGTGAAATGGTCTCGTTGTTACTAAGAGTGGAGTAAAAGAAGGGAAAAATCTTCTAGCTTCTAGAGAGAAGAAGATTTTGTGGCATCAAATATTGGGGCATATCAGAGAGAGAGGCCTTCAAGTACTACACTATAATGGTTATATGGTTGAAGATATTTCTAATTTCTCTCTGTACTTTGATTTATGTGAACATTATTTATATGGGAGGCAAAATAAGGTAGGATTCTCCTTTGGTTCTATGAGGTCAGAGGGAATATTATAGTTCGTGCATAATGATGTGTTTGGACTTGTGTCAGCTCCATTAATGGGTAATTATGTGCATTGTATCATTTATATATGACTTCTCAAGGAATACATGGATTCATTTTATTAGGGATAAATTTTAAGTCTTTGAAAAGTTTAAATAATTTAAGGCTCTTAGGGAAAATTAGATAGAGAATAAAATTAAGTGGCCAAGGAAACACAATGGCATAGAATTTTGTGGGAATGAATTCGAAGAATTATGTAAGAAGTGTAGTATATGAAGGTAGAGGAATAATCCATACACAACTTATAATAATGGAGTTGCACAAATTATGAACATGACACTAAAGGAAAAATTAAGGAGAATGCTTAGTGTCATCGAGTTAAGATAGGAATTCTTGGTAGAGGTCATGGACATTGTATGTTATTTAGTAAGTAGATCACCCTCATCAGCATTGGTTGACAAGATTCCACATGAGGTATGGATTGGTAAGAATCCTTCTTTTAAACATCTTATGGTGCTTAGTTGTGATGCTTATGTACATGTTCCAAAGGAGAATATCAGTAAGTTGGATAATAAAGATGAAAAGTATATCTTTATTAGATATAAATATGGTATGAAAGGTTATAAGCTTTGGAACCTAGAAATTAAGAAGGTTGTGTATAGTCAAGATGTGGTTTAAGAGAAGTAAATAATGATATCAAATAGGAAGTTATACCAAGGGAGAAATAATTCGAGAAGATAGAGTTTAAATTTAAGGATGATGAATCAAAATCTATAGAGGAACATGAATAATAAGAAGATGAACCACAAACTTGAGTAATATGGAGATCGACTTGGGAAATAAGGTAGCAAGCAAGGTATACTTCACTTGATTTCCATTCAAAATTTTCTTTGTTTATTACTGATGATGATCCTAGAATTACTAAGGAGGAAGTGGATTTAAAGGATGGAAATTTATGGAAAAATGGCATGGCTGAAGAAATGGTAGCCTTGGGAAAGAATGAGGCTTGGGATCTTGTGGAGTTTTTGGCTGGAAGAAATTCCATTGTTAGAAAATGGGTGTTTAAGATAAAGTTGAATGCAAAAGGAAGAGTGGATAAACACAAAGATTGGTTAGTAGTAAAGGTTTATTCCTAGGCAGAGGGAATTTAATTTTATAACATTTTTCTCATATTTCCAAGTTAACTTCAATTATGTTTATTTATATATTGTTTCTTATTTTTATATTGAAGTAGAACACATGCAAGTGAACAGAAAATTTCTACATGGGAATTTGGAAGAAAAAATCTAGATGAAGCAACGAGAAGGCTTTGTTGTGAAAGGAGATAAATAACTAGTATGTATGCTTAAAAATACCTCTATGGGTTAAACCAACCACCAAGTATGTGGTATCAAAAATTTTATACTTATATATTGGGGCTTGGATTCATAAAGAGCAAAGGAAATCACTACATATATTTCGAATTAGTTGGTGATCATCTTATTTATTTAGTTTTGTATGTGGATTAGTATGTTGTTGATTGGAAATGATAAGGAAATCGTTTAGGAAGTGAAAATTTAGCCTTTCCTCTAAATTTGACTTGAATAGCCTTAATGTTTCAAATTATACCTTGGGAATGGAATTAACAGAGATATGGAAAACAAAAAGCTTTGGTTAATTCAAAGGTAGTATGTAGAGAAAATATTCAAGAGGTTTAATATGCAGGAATTTAAACAAGTAAAGGTTCCTATTCATATGGGTGTAAATTATATGTATATCATTGTCCAAATATACAAGAAGAGCCAAAGGATATGTCTTGTGTTCCATACTCTAGTGTGGTGGAAACCTTGATGTACATAATGGTTTGTACTAGATTGGAAAATTCACATGCAATAGGAGTATTGAGAATGTATATGTCAAATTAAGGGATGTAGTATTGGACCAATGAGGAAGGTTTTTAGGTATTTTCATGGCACTACATACTATGGATTGTGCTACCAAGGAAGAATGAGACTTGATATATTGCTGAATGTAAATGGATTTGTTAATACAAACTGGACTGGAGATTTGGATCACATAAGATATTCAAGTAGGTATGCATTTAACCTATTTGGAGGAGAAATTTTAGATGAGAAAGAGACAATATCTGGTGGCACTCTCAACTACAAAAGATAAATACATGGTAGCCACTCATGCCAGCAAGGAAGTTGTATGGTTATAAATATTTTGTTTAGGCATTGGGTTGGTACAACAAATTGTAAGGATAGATTGTGGCAGTCAATGTAATTTTCCTAGAAAATAACCCAACTTATCATTGAAAGACAAAGCATATTGATGTTCATTATCACTTTGTGAGAGATATAATTGAAGACAAGAAGATGTTGTTAGAAAAAGTGGAAAATTTTAATATTGTTGCAAATTCATTAACAAAATATGTGAGCACTAATAATTTCTCTTGGTGGAGGGAAACAATGGGAATTATTTCCCTAGATTGTTGACCATGTACTCTTGCAATCCCTTGTGTGCAAAGAAAACATCAAGTGGGACAATGTTGAGCATGTTTTATATTCATTGCATGAATATTCCCACATTCTATAAAAATGTGAGATGTGTATTATGAAGGTTAGAGATATGGAAAAACTACCCTTTGTTTGGGGGATTTGTAGGGGGTGGAAGCCGCCCTACATATTGATTTTTTTTGTTGGATTTTTGTGCTCATTTTTGGTAGGTTTTAACACAATTTTTACTAAAAGTGGATTTTTTGTGCATGGTAGTTTTTCCCATGGTTTTTTAGTTTCAGTTAAGGAATTAAAGTTGTATTCTAATCCAAGGTAAATTGATTGGTAGTTCATGGATGTTGCAGGATATATATTGTATTGTAACACTATACAAAAGAATATATATTGAATTGTTTTGTCAATTTTCTCAATTTTGGATTTATAGGATGAAATATATATATTAATGTGTGTGTTTCCCATTGCATATTGTCTATTTTAAATAATAACATGCTTGTAGTAATTAATTGTGTAGGTTTAGAACCTATAAAATCACACATAATATCTCATTGGCATGGTTTTATATTTGGTGCAATCATCGGTCATGATGGTTTGCTATTGCTCTATTCAAAGTACACTATGGTCATATGAATTTTATGAATGACGAGAAAGAGTTATAAAATGATTTTTTCTTGTTCTTGTTGTTAAGGAAGAAAAGCGGTTAATGGTGTATGCTAAAGATACAAGTCATCTTCTATTTCTTGATTTTCTTAATAGGCCTATTAAGGAGTTTGGATTCAAGTAGAGTGGTGTGCCTAGGGTCACATGTAATTTAGAGAGATTTTAATTTTTTCTATCTTTCATTGAGGATGAAGGAAATATTAAAAATATGAAAAACTGATAAATTATACTTCATAAATGGTTCTTGTAATTGAATATTTACAGTAAATAGGTAAATTTCACTCTGGCTTTGAGGTAAAATGTGGGAGAAATTTCATTGAAGATATGAAGTAAACTATATATTCATTATTCATCTTTGTTTGATTATTGCATACCATGTTGAGGATAAAACAACATAAAACACATTTAACATAAAAACCATTTAAACCTTTCATATTGTGCTAATAAGAAATACCTCACGATAATGATTAATCAACACTTCAAACTCTTTGAAAAATAATTCTTGAGCTTACAAAATATGAACATCTCGCTAGAAAGCATATATGGACAATATACATGCTATAAGTTTTAATTTTAATTGATTCAAATTAATCAATTAAACCATATAATTTTAATATAGACAACATTTACATTTCACACTCATTTTACAAACACTACAACATCTCATCCATACTAGGCTATAGAGAACCACTCAATGTAATGAAGGAGATGTGTAATTCCTTTACCTTTTAAAGATATTTCAATGTAGTCCATATATATATATATAGAGAGAGAGAGAAAGAGAGAGAGAGAGAGAGAGAGAGAGAGAGTAAATAATATATATTTCAATCCTTATAATGAGTAAAATATTTCAATGTCAACTATGTATATATTATATAAAGAAATTGAAGATAAAATATTTCTTATGGCTACAACATTTTATTAGTGCGTTGGTGAAAATAAAGGAGATGTGTAATTCCATCTATTCCATATTTAGTATGGAGTTCACACATGGTACATACATATAGAAAGAACAAGCATAAAACCATTTTAATATAGATCCATCAAGCATGAGAGGTATCAAATATATCAAAGTGCAAACCTTTCTTCAAAATTTACATTCTAAAAGAGGTTTTCACATCTATAGACTTGATCCCTCTTCACACTTAATAGATTTGAGATTAAGATGGATCTATACTAGTTTACTCTTATGTTGGTAGCTAAATTATCAATAAGTATACTATCTTTCAACTTATTATCTTTACAATATCATGTTGATTTCATTGTTTCATAATTTTCAATTGTAGTAAAAGCATTCAATGTTGATTTTTGTGAGGTTGTAGACATACTTTCAAAGTTTCTTTGAATTTGTAGCTATGATTTACTTTGAATTTATTGTTTATAAAGTATTTTCAATGATATAAAAATGTTAGGATTCCTGATTATTTCAAAAATTATTATGTCTTGAAGTAACTTAATATGACGCTTCATTTGTGAATTCCAATTCTATGTCTTGAACTCCTTCTTATAGTTAGTATTGTAATGGTTTTACATTTAATCTATTATATCTTCTTTTTTCCTGATTCTCTTTTTGACTATTTGATACCCATTGTTTTTTTTTAATATTTATGTTTATTTAAGATCCATTTATTTTTTTTTATATTTCTATTTTGATCATCACAGAAACAGGGTAATGGGAAAAACATAGTTGGATCTAGGGTGTGATGTGAGGATGGTCATTGGTTTTATATAGGTTTTTTTTGCACTTTGTAGATAATTTATTGTTTATTCAATTTTTTTTCCCCTATTTATCTTTATCTCTTCTTTTATCTCTCTTTCTCTCGCTCTATTCGCCTATTTCACTCTCTATCTCTATATCCATATATCCCCCTCTCTCTATCAATCTATCCATATCTTCCCTTTTCTCCCCACCTTCCTCCCTCTCGCTTCCTCTATTTCTCCATCCCTCCTTCAATCCCTCCTTCACAAAAATAACCCTAGATTTGTCTCTCCCTCCCTTCCTTTATACCCCCATCTAGGTCTTTATTCCCTCTCATTCCCTCTCTCCTTTACTCCTCCTTGTCTCATCCCTCTCTCTGTGTCTCTCTTTCTTCACCTTCTCTCCCTCACTACCTTTTCATCTCTTTCTACTTCCAATGCTCTCTCTAACACTCTCTCTCCCCCTCCCTCCCTCTCATCCCTAACTATCTCTCTCTTGTAGTGCCCTGATCTAGTTGAATGACCTTGATATGATGTTAAAATTGATTTAGCCTTAAGTCTCACAGATTATTCTTTAAGGACCTTTGGTTTAACATCCATAAACTTGACTCTACTATTAGTGGATGTGATGGTTATGTTTGTTTCCTAGTTGATGTTATGGTGATGACAACTGTGATGTATGTGTTTATTCCTCATCGATGTTATGATGATGATAAATTTGATGGAAATGTATGTTTTTTACTGATGTTATGATGATTATATATTTGATGGATATTTATGTTTTCTACTAATGTTATGATGATGATAGATGTGATGGATGCATTCATTATGTTGGCTACTTACATTAATTCTGGTTCATGATGAGAAATAATGTGGATGACTTTGTCATGTTTATGGTTTAACATATGATATTATGTTGATGAATAACACTTTGAAAGTTTGTTACTGACGATTATAGATTATGACAAGAAACCACCAGATGCATTCGCATGTGATGAGTTGATTACACTTGGTTTGATGGAATTGAATATTTTGTCTTTGAAATTTCAAAGTTAAGTTTTAATCTTGCTATAAATTCTAATGACATGTTAGAGGTTACATACACAGTTTAATTACTTGGCTGAATGTTGGACACATGGGTGATGGGGTTGTAAAAATAAATGGAACTTCATGGGAGTGGTGGGATAGTGTCCCTGATTTCACCTTCTATAACTACTGCCATGACTTAAGTTGGAAGGGTTGGAACACCTTCACCTTGAAGATCACGTTGTCATGGGTGTAGGTCCCAAATCATATTTCTCACGAGGGTTTTAATAAGAGGTGCACATCAAGGTAGATTCCTTGATCTCCAAAACCATTAGTCTCAATTTAGAGGGAAACACGAGATATGGTAGCAGTCTCTATTGTTTCACCTAGATTTATCCCCTCAAAGTCATTGGATGCTTCAAGGGAAATTCATGTGGAACCCTTGTAACTTCAAAGGAAATTATTTAGGGGAATGACTGAATTGACACCCTTGGAATTAAGAAGAAATTGTTAGGCGTGGAACCCTTGGAACTTCAAAAGGAAGTTTTTGAAGGGCACAACCGACTTGGCACCTTTCACATAAAAAAATAACTACTAAATATAATGAAGATATAAAAATCCTACTAATTCACATCAGGTGGTAAATGAGGTTAGAACCAAGGAAATTAAATCAAGAATAAAACTTAGGATAAAGGGAGAATTAGAATAAATAAAAATATTATACCTTGAGAACTCTACCTTTCCAATGTTGGAAAATATTAGGTAGATAATGTTCTTACACATTTTAATAGGTGAAAGGGGGGAAGAGGGACATAGAGTTAATTATAAACATTAATTCTAAAATAGTTAAACTTCATTAAGAAAATAGTGCGGTAAATTAAAACAATGATTAATAAATTAAATTAGAGACATTTAGAGACATTTAAATTAGAGACATAATAATATCCATATAAGAGGCAATTTGAGTTAAATTAGGAGCTAGTTAGGGGACGAAATCTGAGACTTATCAGTTGAATTCAATAATGAACACAAATTAAGGAGTATAAAAGGGGGATCAAGAGACAAATGGGAGAAGAAATAAGGAGTCTTGTTGGGGTGAGGAAAAATATTATTTTTGAATTAAAATTTAAGTAAATTATTTTGGAGATCCTTTTTGAGAGTCTCACAAATGGGCGGATTAATAATGAAACTTTTGGATTAAAAAAACTAGTAATTATGCATGAAGTGCCAAGCGTCACCTATGAAGCCTCATATAAAATAAGGGGCAATCCATGAGAGAAGGGACTTTTTCTTAGCCTATTGTTGTATGAATGAGATTATTTCATTGTGAGTGACTAAGAGCTATAGTGAGATTGGTGAGGTGGAGCTATCTAGAGAGGGGAATATTGAGCCAAGAAGTGTTAATCTCTATAAGCTAGCAAAAATTCTCTATTATACAACCCCATTGTGGCTCGGGGGTTCATGGGGAGGAAGAGTATCGAAGGAGTAGGATCAAAGGTCAACCAATGGGTCACTAAAATTTTGGTCTAAGTACATCAACATTCAAACTTGGACATAGATGATAACAAGGGAGTGCAAGTAGTGGTAAGGCCAAGATCGAATCTCCTCTCCAGGTGAATGATACCTGTTGTATTCATGATGCTTTATTATATAATTTTGTTGTATCTTTGGTTAATAGAATGTAAAAATAAATGATATGTGGAATTTTTTGTAATTCATGGACATTTGATGTAAATTCCTTATTATCTTTGCATTTCCAAAGTCAGTGGGTGTTTAAGGTGTTTCATGATCTTGGTATGGATGTTGCTAGCTAATGATTAGTTAAATTGAAATTACTTATTTGCTTAAGGTTGTAATCTAAGCTTAACCACATTGCTTATTTCTTCATTTCATATATATATATATATATATATATATAATTTCATAAGGAGGGTTCCTACACCTCTCTTCCTCTCTTCCTCTCTTTATTTTCCTCTCTCCACCTCCATCAGCCTTCAACTCTTTCCTACTCCCTCTCCCTCTCATTCTCACTTCTCTCTTTCTCTCCCCCTCCCCACCCCCTCTCTCACCTCTATAATTTTATCCCCCTTTCTCCCTTTACCCCCATTTTATTTCTCTCTCTCACCCTCACTTACACACTCTCTCCATCTTCCCCTCCTTTCTTGTCTACCTCTTTCTTTCTCTCTTCCCCTCCCCTATCCTCCTATTTTTAAAACTCTCTCTCTCTACTATCACCCTCATCTCTCTCTCTCCCTCTCCTTCACTTTGTCTCTCCTTATGTCCTCCCACAATCCTCTCTCACCCACTCTCTCTCTCTCTCTCTCACACACACACACACACATAAACACCTCTTCTCTTTCACTCCCCCTTCTATCTCTCACTCACACTCACACAAAAACACTGTCCCTTTCTCTCTCTCTCTCTTTCACTCTCCCTTCCCCACTCTTCCCCTCCCCAATTCTCTCTCTATATATTCACCACATATCCTCCTCCCATTCCCCTATATATCTCCCATCCTTTTCCCCATTACAATAGTTCATGCACATTCCAAAAGTGAATGCATGTTCCAAGTGCATGTGTACATTCCTTCAATATTTCTATTCTCTATGATCACGTGCATGTTATTTTCACTTTAATTTATTTAGGCGGGAGTGAGAACTCTAGTGTATGTGTTTTCTAACTTGGTTACCTCAAGTATAGGTTTGAGATATAAAACCTACTGGTTTGGGCTAAAAATACATGAAAAATTCCATTCTTATAATATATTTGAATATTTTTAATTTTTACATTATTTTTCTCTAGATTAAACAAATCCATTGTCCATAAAACTATTGACACATATAGAATCGACTATATAGATTCTAAAAATATAATTTGAAAAATTAATATAATTTACTATTTTTGTGTTGACATATACAAGAATATTAAAACACATCTCGTTTATTATTTATATAAACTATAAACACATATAGAATCGACTATATAGATTCTAAATATATAATTTGAAAATTAATATAATTTACTATTTTTGTGTTGGTCCATATACGAGAATATTAAAGCACATATCGTTTATTATTTATATAACATTTTTCCTTCACAATTTTTAAAATAAATGATATGATGTACTAATATAGACTGAAATATATAATCTAAAATTGTTTGATAATGTTAAGAATTCTTTACATTTTCCACCATATTCCAATTTATGATGAAAGTGCCTTGAATTATCTCTCTAAGTTAATATATCATTAAGTTAATGTAGTCATTAGCTTGCACTCACCTAGCAACCATCTTTGACTTCAATAAAGACAGCCTTTTCCCTTCTAACTATTGTCATGTATTAACTTTATTGACTAGTTCATGTTTTCAAAATGTATGAACTATATTTATATGATTTGTAATTTGTAATTGAATGACGTGTAGTAAATTATTTATTGAAGGATTAATTAATGTTTCATGGGTCATAATACTCGTAACTAGTAGTTTATTGGTTAGAACAAGTTTAATAAATGACATTTCAAATTACTCACATTTCAAATTACTCACAATTAGTGTGGCAATTAGTAACTAATTATTATAAGACCTTTAGATATTTCCTTCAATTTAAATACAACTTTGTCATTTTGATTTTTATTCTTCATAGTCTTCATTTTTTATCATTGAATACTGAAGTAGCATACTCACAAATAATATTTCTCCTTGTATATCTTGTATCGAACTAATAAGCTTACCTCTTACAAGTTGAAAATATTTTGATGAAATATACCTAGAAAAGAACATGGTTAAGTGGATAAATTTTAACATTTACAAATTGCACTATGACAAATCATGTCGTTTTGAAAGAAAGTCCTTAAATATAAAACAAAGCAAAAAAATGATTTTAAATGGCGCTACTAAAATAATTTTAGTAATCAATAGTGTCAAGGTTAAAGCTCGTAATTAAGAATAAATACGACATTGAAAATTCTATGTTAAAGTGGGCTTAGTGATTACTTAACACGAATAATTAAGAATACATATAAGATTGGAAATTCAACATTAAATTGAACCTAATAACTTATTAAAGTGAATAACCACGAATAGATATGATATTGAAAATTCAATTTTGAGTTGATATTGAAAATTCAATTTTGAGTTGAATTTAGAGACTATTGATATTGAAAATATTATGTAAAAACAAAATGCATTATAATTTTCCTTGTTTTTAGGATGAAATTCAAATTATATGTATATCATCTATTTTATTTTTTTCTTATATTTGGTTTCATAATGTTAGGGTTCCTCTCTAACTTTCCTAGTTAAGGGTAAGGGTATTGAGGTAATTAATTAATGTATGAGAGCATTTTTTTAATAAGGCCTTAAAAGTAGTTGGTGTATCATTATGGAGGTCTTGGTCATTAGTGTGGAACCACTAGTAGTGATTGGGTTTGGGTAGTGCAAAACTATTTATAAAGGTGTGAAGTTATATAATCTTTTATGAAATATTATATATTGTTTTGTAGGGATTTACATTTGTAGATATTTCTTTTGAAAATGTAAGTTAAATTTTTCTTTCTTTTAGATCAAGTATGTGGCATCGTAATAAGACTATTAGAACATGATTTAGAATTTGTAATTGGCTAAATGAAAATTTTAGTAGATAACATAATATAAAACATTAAGAAAAAATAAAATGTATTTCCTTTAATGATGATAAAGATGATGATGATGATGATTAATGTCCACTAAGACCAATGTGGCCTATCAGAACTCAAGAAAATAAAAGAAAAACAAAAAGAATCTAAGTGCAATTCTTCAAAATATTGTTTCTATGATCAAAGAGAAGGGAAAGAAGCGCTCCAAGATCACTATAGATGGGTTGGCTTAATAAGTCAAGAAGATTGGAAAGGTGGAAAATGTTAGGGAATTGAGAGTGGATGTACGCAAGAGTCGAGAAGTCTAAAAGAAATTGATTTTCATCTTCCACCTCCTTAGTATCACAAATATGACATATTCTATCATTCCAGGGAGTCTTGGGAATAAACCACCACTCGATCTCACTTCGAAGCTCATGATAATTAGTTCTTATCATAGCGATGTTCATTTTTTTTCTTACTGATGGTCAACATAGAGAGATAATTCTGGTTATCAAGGGTCGGGTTGATCACCTCCTTATAGTATCTTAGCTTCCATTTACCCTCCAGCTCCTTATCCTCTGACAACTTGTCCTTAAACTTGCAGGTAATAATATCTTTGACACTATCTTTGCTTCCTATATTGATCTCCTCCTTATTTCCCTATTGGTTGAGCCAAGACTGGGCATCCTTATGCCACCCGCGCTTGAGGTGAAGGTGGGGGTTTTGACTAAAGTTAGAAGCAATTTTTAGGAGCCTTTTGGATTCCATGCTGTAAAGATTCTTCTTATACATAAAATATATAAACATAGGCATAATTTCAATGGGGAAAAACTAGCTTCGATCAGGAGGATAGGATAGGGAGTATTTCCCTTAATATTTAGGTTGTAGGTTATGAATTTCTTTTGAATCATATCAAATTTTCCTTCAAGACTCTCTGGATATACTGCAACCCCAAAATTCACATCCATATAAAATAACATGGGTGACTAGAGTCTCAAAGAGGAACCTATTTTTACTCCAAATGCAAAGATCAACCAAATTACAACTATTTTCAAGCTCATAGTAAGGTTTCTAGCCTCCAATAATCCTTTTCTCGATGCTATAATTCCATTTGATTTGATGAGGAAAGTCAATACCCAAATATTTATAAGAAGAAACTCACTCTAAGCACTAATTATTATAAATGAAACTACCATGGGTGATCTTTTTGGATTTAATGATCATGACTTTAGTGTTGTCGGTATTAACCATCATACCCATATTGGAGCAGTAGACATGAAGAGTCTTAAGATGCTTGATTCAAGTGGATATTGGTGGCCATCTGCCTATTCCACTTGGAGTTCCACCATTGTTTCTTTCAGTTTTTCAGTTTTCGTAATTGTATCACAATTTACTATTTTTGGCAGTTTTTTGGGTCTTGAACTTCCCAAGCCATTTTGAGGCCATAAAAGATGCTTTTTGGGAAAACTAGGATCAACATGGGTCTTTGACTAATGTTCGTCACTCGAAAGTTTTATTCCTCGGACAGATATTTCTAACGAGGTATTATGCGTGTCAAACAGAGATTGTATTCCAAAGTTACGTCCCTGAGAAGTTGATGTATCAATTTACCCAAACGGGGCCCATATTTTTGGCGCTTCATCTCCTAGGGTTACATTTTTGGGTTTTTAGGGTTTTCCATTATTTCTCAATAATAAATAGGCCTTCGAGCCTCATTTTAACATAATTCAGAGGCATGTAACCACCAAATATCTTCTTAGAGATAAGCTACCATCACTCGAGCTACTTTATTTCCATTCTATCTGTAAGCTTATTTCAGTTATTTGATATCATTGAAATGAAGTATATTTTCTACTTCGTCTTTGTGTTTATGTTTATTTATGTATTTATTTATGTTCCTGCAAAAATATGGATCACTTCTTTTGTACGTCACCATATATTTTTGCAAGAATAACAATATCAATAACATAAAGGAGAAGAGTAATGATTACACCAGCAAGCTCGATACCCTTGCATCCTGCATTTCCAAGCATTCCTCTATCTTATCGATGTATATGAAAAAAAGGGTAGGGGATAGGGGACACTCTTACTTAACTACGATATTGCATTTAATTTCTTTAAACCACCTTTTTTTGGTCTTAATATTGGTAGTGAAAGTCTCGTAGAGGCAGATCACAACAATCTTCACTTTAGGAGGAACCATGATATTTTCACGTCTCTCCCAAAGCTTATCTCGAAGAATAATGTCGAAAGATTTTATAAAATCCATAAAACAACAGAAGAGGTTTTCTTTACTATTGCAACATTCTGTTGCAATGATTCTCAGAGTGACAAGATGGTCGATAATCAAGTGACGTCTCCTAAAACCAACTTGTCCTTTAGCTTTTTTGCCATGGGTTTCAAGCCAAAGGCTAAGCTTATTTTCTAAAATGATCCCATAAAGCTTGGCTAGGATGTGGCTAATCACAATGATCCTGTAGTTATAAGGAATGCTTTTGTCCCCAGTTTTAAACATAGGCACAATAAGGATTTGCGTCCAAAGTTGAGGGAAAACCTACTTTACAACCAAATTCATAATATTGTGGAGACGATGAATGAGGATAGATCTTCCCATTTTAAAGATCTCAGTTTGATATCCTTCAATATATTTGTGTGTCCCATTAGTGATCTTATTAATTCTAGACTCAACGTCTTCCATAGAGAATACATCCTCCTTAATAGGAGTGTTTAAGGTGGTGCCCATAATGTCCGGAGAGTCATACAACTTCTCAAGATACTTGTCCCAATTTTATAAGGGGATATAATGATTATATTTGGTTTTACGAACAAGCAAATTTCACCAAAATTTTCTGAGCGTGACTTTATCCGGATTATCCACAGTATTGTAAAACAATGGTCGACATTTTGAATCCCAACGAGGATCCATCTTCAGGACGAGAAATGAATGAAGAATGAAACAAGGTCGTAAAAGGTCAAGATATAAATAGTGAAGGGCTGAGATGATGAGGAGAGCCGATAATAGATTTTATAATTTATTTAAAATAAATTTTTATTTGATTTTAATTTTAAAGTTTTATAATTTTTTTTTAAAAGTTTTTATAAATTAATTTTAATTTTAAATAATAAACATATATATTTTTTAAAATTAATTTAAATAATAAATATTAATTTTTTTTTTTAAATTTTTATTTGATAAATATTTGAAACTAATTATAATTATTTATTATTATTTTACTTTTTAATTTTCATTTATTATAAACCACTTAAGTGTTACTAAATTAATTTTACTAAATTACTTTTAATAAATTAATTTTAATTATAATATAATAACCCTAAATTTTAAAAATTTTTAATTATTGTTTAAATTTTTTTAATTTTTAATCTTTATAATAATTTCATAATATGTTAAGAAATTATATTCTAAAGTCTGAATTTTTTACTATAATAAATTAACTATATAAATATATGTTTAAATGTATGTTAATAATTAATAAATATTAATACAACTCATGAATTTATATTAAATATATTTTATTAATTTAATTAAATCCTAATAAATTTAAATTTTTATTTTTTAAATTAATTTGATTTGAATTTTTATCCTAACTTACTTCTACTCATTGATAATAATTATTAATTAATTAATTTTCATTAATAGAACAAAAATTAATTAATAAGATAATTATTATGAGTGAGTGAAATAATAAGTGTTTTTTAAAGACATGTCCCTAAACTGCTTATTAATTAGGAGAATAAGCAAACCTACGAAATTATACCTGGGATGAGGACGAACCTAAGGAGCACATTTGTCTAATTAGAGGTCGCAAAATGTCACTAATCTTGTATCCTCTGTCCCTGTTTATGTTATCCAGGTGTTTTATAATCTCCAACGCTTCTCTAATCTTTCATCTCTAAGAGTGTTTCTCCCTTGCAATGATTTTAGCATCCTCAAGACGTAAGTGATGTTTATTTTTGAGGAGTGATTAGCAAGAGCTGAGGTTCTAGATCGCTCATGTTTAATATCGGCACCATGCTCTTTCAGACGCTTTTGAAGAGAGCGCCCAGTTTCACCAATATGACTCTTCCCACATGAGCAGTCAATCTTGTAAATGCCTTTAAGTTGCCCCTGACTAATGCTATCTTTAACTGAGCACATATTTTGCCTAATAGTTCCTGCTGCTGAAAATTGTGCAAAAATGTCACTCCTTCCCAAAACCATGGCAATCTTATCTGTCACACCTTTATCCGCCATACATTAAAGGTGTGACAGATAAGATTGCCAGGGTTTTGGGAAGGAATGACATTTTTGCATAGTTCTCAGCAACAAGAACCATTAGGCAAAATATGCGCTCAGTTAAAGATAACATTAGTCAGGGGAAACTTAAAGGTGTTTACAAGATTGACTGCTCATGTGGGAAGAGTCATATTGGTGAAATCGAGCGCTCTCTTCAGAAGCATATGAAAGAGCATGGTGTCGATATTAAACATGAGCGATCTAGAACCTCGGCTCTTGCTGATCACTCCTCGAAAACAAAACACCACTTACGTCTCGAGGATGCTAAAATCATTGCAAGGGAGGGACACTATCAGAGATGAAAGATTAGAGAAGCATTGGAGATTATAAAACACCTGGATAACATAAACATGGATGGAGGATACGAGATTAGTGACAGCTGGTGACCTTTAATTAGACAAATTTTATCCTTAGGTTCATCCTCATCCCAGGTATAATTTCGCAGGTTTGCTTCTTAACTTGATTAGTAAGCAGTTTAGGGATATTTCTTTAAAAAACACTTATTATTTCACTCACTCGTAATAATTATCTTTATTAATTAATTTTTATTTTATTAATGAAAATTAATTAATTAATAATTATTATCAGTGAATGGAAGTAAGTTAGGATAAAAATTCAAATCAAATTAATTTAAAAAATAAAAATAAAAATTTATTAGGATTTAATTAAATTAATAAAATATATTTAATATATTTAATATAAATTCATTAGTTGTATTAATATTTATTAATTATTAGCATTTAGTTATTAACATACATTTAAACATATATTTATATAGTTAATTTATTATACTACTTTTGGTAAAATTTTTAGACATTAGAATATAATTTCTTTAACATATTATGAAATTATTATAAAGATTAAAAATTAAAAGATTTTAAACAATATATATATATTTTTTAAAATTTAGGGTTATTATATTATAATTAAAATTAATTTAGTAACACTTAAGTGGTTTATAATAAATGAAAATTAAAAATTAAAATAATAATAAATAATTATAATTAGTTTCAAATATTATCAAATAATTTTTTTTAATTTTTTAAATATTTATTATTTAAATTAATTAATTTATTTTTTAAATATTTGTTATTTAAAATTAAAATTTATTTATAAAAACTTAAAATTAAATAAAAAATTATTTTAAATAAATTATAAAATCTATTGTCGACTCTTCTCATCATCTCAGCCCTTCACTATTTATACCTTGACCTTTTGCGACCTTCTTTCATTCTTCATTCATTTCTCATCCTGAAGATGGATCTTCGTTGGGATTCGAAACGTCGACCATTATTTTATGATACCGTGGATAATCCGGATTCTGCAATCAACGAAAACCACAGAAGTTTGAAAACCATGATCTTGTCTTTTAATAATATATGACCTATTCTTCCTCTTGATGATATCTTTGTATATATTGATATTTCAAAGCTTAATGATTTCATTAGGAGCATATTTGATTTCTTTGCTGGAAATTTTACATTTTTTTTCATATCATGGATTGGAAGTTCTATTATCCTGCTTAAATGATGTCTCATTAGAGAATTTGCTGATGGTATTAGAAAGAGTAGTAGTAAAATGGTAGTAAATTTGATCAATTTTTTTATTATAAGTCATGGATCCTAAACCCATTTCTAAATCCCTTAAGAAGAGGTCAACCTTACTTCTATCAAGGTGAATGTATCTTTTTCTTTCACTGGTCTCCTGAATGTGGGTGGTATGCATAACAATATTGAGGGATAAAGAGAGAGGTATATGGTCATAGTTAGGTTCGAATCCATTAAGTAGCTCAAAGTTTGTAATATGGTTGAGGATGAGGGTGTCATAAATTGCATAATTCATGACACTGCTACCCAGCCCATGGAAACAGGTCATTTGACCAGAGAGGGGCCACTTGTTAATACCATTACATATGATTAGGTCATGGGAAATACAAAGCTTGAGGAGTCCAGCGACGAATAAGTTCTCCATAATGTCTTTAGAATTATTTTAAATCTATTAGCTAAGTTACTAAGACACAAGGGGTCGGTATTAGAGTTATTACTTAACATAATAGCTTGGTTAGTAGCAGTTATAGCATTAAAGTCTCCAAACAAAAGAATATTACCTTCAATGCTTAGGTTGAAGATGTTTTTTTTGTAATGTATTGAAAGGAAAATTCTTATCCAAGTTGTTCCTCAGGTTGAAGATCTCTTTCTCCAACTTGTTAATATTATTTTATGGTTTAAGAAATGCACCTTCAATAAATTACTTATAAAACACTAAAAAAACTAAATAATAACCTCATATAATTATATTTAAAATTGATAAAAATAATACAAAAATAATAATAAATACAATAGAATAAAATTAAAAAATATTAAAAATATTATAATAAGCTAATTGAAAAATATTTTATAATATTGAAAAATCCCATGCTAGTTGTTGTCACTAAACTGGAACCAATTGGATTGTTCAACTATCACTCTAGTGCAACTATTTCAAACCACTTTGGATTGGAAGTTAGCCCTTCCAATCAGAGAGGGCCTTCTCAAGAAAAAGGTAAGATGTTTAAGAAAGAAGCTTATAATGAAGATGAATAGCTCGTATATGTTTTTAGATGATTTTTCAGGTGGAAGAGTGTATGAAGGCTACCATTAGGCATGGAGTCAGCTAATGGACTTCAATTACAAACAAATGCAATTCATGGACGCTGAGGTAATTGAGCTTATAAAATAACTTTTTTCAGCAAAAACATAATACATGAAAGAATTTTGAGCATAAAACTATGAATTCCAAATAATCATGATACTATGAAGTTGATAACAATATAAAAAATATAAAGACACAAACATATAAGCTCCAAATAATCTCAGGTCTGAGAGATTTTGATAGACAAAAATTACAAAATAACCTTCTCATGACCTTCCAACCCTTTCAAACTCCAAAAATCCCTCATTTATAGAGTGAGGTATCATACAAATGGTTTTCCCCCTTGATAGCTTCAAATTACTACCTAAAAGACCTATTTCAAATAGGATTACATCACTTCGAGACTTCCTAGGGATATTTTCTATTTGGCAGAGTTTGAATACAAAAAGGACTCTTTTTTCATTTAATATCTCAACAAATCCCTTTAATAACCCTTATAAAATGCAACCAAATAAGTTTTTGAGTGTATTGTACTACTTATGTGTCATTATGTCACATGGATGTTGAGTTGGACCTCTTTGAAGTCAAATTTTAAAATTTTTACACAAATCTGGCTAGTGAAAATTCTGAAAGATAGGCCTAAAATATGAGTGCATAATTTCAAAAACCTGAAGGATTTCAAAACATTGAGAGAGGTTTTTTTATATTGGCTTGTGCTAAATAAAAACCTCCTTCATATTTCCAAAATTATTTTTCATTTAGCCAGAAATTGAACTTGAATTTGACTTTTAAAACAATCATGTACAGGAAATTTCGCAATGCTCATTTCGTAACAAAATCCAAAATAAACCTTATGCATAACCTTTGACCTTTATGACTGTTGGAGAGTATTCGTTGGGACTGATGAGGTAAAAATATTCTCTAATCGACCTCTGTTATGAAATTTTTTCATAAGTTTTACCTCAAGGAAACCTATAGTGAATTGTAGCGAAAACCCAACCTCACGCCTGGAGCTCACTACGAACTTGCCTAGTTTCACTAAATTTTCCTCCTTTATTTTTTATCCTAAAAAACATTTATAAATCCTTTATATTCCTTGTTTTGATATCATACAATAAAATGTGATAAAAAAATGTGCGGTCTGCCATGTTTCATGGTGTAACATCAACATCTTGCATAAACATTTTAAGACCCTTTTCTTCAATTCGGCTTGTACCATCTCTATCGAACCAAAATGAAATGCTGAGGTGTTGGCCAACTGATACACTGGAGTTAAGACCTTGTAAACCTGAGTTGAGATGGTGAGCTATCGAATTGATGAGTTTGCATGCTTTGTTGACTTGATGAGTTTTCATCCACATCGAGTTTGACTGTTGAGCTGCCCCCTTAAACAAAAGGCCCAATGATATTACTGATATCATTTGATGACTCAGCTACCTACTTTAATGTGTTTAATGCCCAAAAAATACCAAAATTTCACTATGCTAGAAAAACAAAGGATTAGGCAGTAGTGAATTCTGACTAGTTTACATTGAATTCACTGCACAATGGGGTAGAAGTGTCAAATTTATATGAAATGGCCAATTTCACTTATGCATGAGATATTTTGGGGATTTTTATTTGACATTGAAACCTATCAACTTAATGATGACCTTTAAGACCCCCACATATGTAAATTTTTGAAAATTTAAAAATTCAAAAGACCCTATTCAACCCTAAGTGACTCAACCTAATTAACTTCATACCAACCAAATTATTATCATGGATAAAAGTGGCTCCAATGGAGATGTTGTGCCCTTGTGGTGTAGCAAAGAACCAACAGCTCCAGTGCCTTACCCATTGGGAAGTTCCCAACCACTTGTCATATTCTCTAGCCTATATTTGATCCTTGACATGCTTTTGAATAAAAAACACTTCTACAAACCGAAACTTGCGACTACAAAATTCAAACTAAATGCTGAAAGTGATGCTTTCCGAACAAGCTTATTTATGTACATACCAATCCTACTATAACAAATGAAAACCAAAATTTCAATTCAAGCAATATAAAACCTCTAGTATAACTAGTCAAAGAGATTATCCAACACATGGGCTTCTTGATTGTGCTTGAACAACATTGGAAGTGAGTCATATATTGGAAACTCAGACTGAAAATTGAATCCTTGTTCCATAAAAAACACAAAAATTGTCTTGACTGGTGACTACAACATACTTACTATTGGATCTTGGAAACCATGAAAAATATTCTCTTCTTGATGAATAAAACCATGACTGCTCAATCCATTCATAACTGATGGCTTCTTTTGTCCTATGTCTTCAATTTCAAGAACATCATCAAATAAAAAGGCAAAAATAGATTTGTCTTCCCTTTCATGTAAACCATGCAACATATTCAAACATGACATCCATATTGTGTGTATAAAAAATAATCTCTTGCTTATCAAACAAATCAGATATAATCTTTGGTATTTTTTCTTGAGGACTGTCATCTTGATTCTGAACACTAACAGATCCTATAAAAACAAATTTATGCATATCCTCCATGTCATTGTGATGATTCTCAAATAGAATAGGTAAAAACTGTATATTTAGCTCTTTAGGTAGCTTGAGTTTACCTAAAAGTGAACTTTGATCACATGTTACCTCACTGCTCAAAATTTTCATGCATGTATTTTCAACAACCTGATCTTGAGGAGTTTCTTCTTGACATAAAATATTAGAAAATGAATGGGCTGAAAAATAATTTGAATGATTTGGCTCACACCTTTGACTGCATATAGATTGACAAGGCTGCAAATCCTCATAAATTTCATGTAATATGAATTGAATGTCAAATTGCTGATCTATTTTATCTTTAAGCAAATAAGAGGCATCTGCTTGTTGGAAAATTTCTTGATCATCATAACATATGACCTGAGAAGAGAATTCATAAAGTGCCTTTAACATATCCTCATCTAAGCACTCTCCTTTATCACCAAGTGTTTTAAGATATGGAATAAACACCTCACAAAAATCACAACAGTCTTGTAACAATGATAAAGAAGGATGGGATTTCTCATAATGTTCACAGAAAGTTCTATGGAAATATTTAAGAGAGAACAAGCTTCCCGACTACAACCCTTCATACCATGTTCTAGCTTCATCCTCTAGGATGGCCATAAACATTTTCATGAGAAAAATACTCAGGAAAATCAACTAGAAACTTATGTACATGCATATGGAATCTAACCAAGTGAAGAGCAACATTATCTTTCTTTTAATATTTAAATATGGGAAGATAAGTCAACCAAACAACTCTAGGCATAGGATTTTGAAAACCAAGGATGTGAGACTGATTCATAGGGGCATACTTGGCATTATTTCTTGTAGTATAACTCATCTTGGAACTTCATCAATCTATTGATCTTTAAGCAGTGGAATCACCATGAAGCCATGAATTTCTGAATTCTTCAAGAATGGAGTCACCAAGGTAGAAGTACAAGCTTCAAATGTTTCTGATCTCCTGCTACCTTTAAGAGTTCAGTTGCTTTGATTGAACATAATTTTTTGGGGAAATGCAACTTTGAGCTCTCGACATACACACCTAACTATTATCACTAAAATGGAACCAATTGGGTTATTCAACTGTCAATCTAGTGAAACTATTTGAAACCACTTTGAATTGGAAGTTAGCCCTTCCAATCAGAGAGGGCTATCTCAAGAAAAAATTAAGATATTCAAGAAACACACTTATAATGAAAATCTCTAACTCTTATATGTTTTTATATTATTTTTTATGTGTGTTTAGGATCGTCTCAAGTTAACCAATTGTGAAGGTGCTTATGTGTCTTTGATGATAAAATTATGAGTTAATTAAATTTTAAAAACTCATGTACAAAAAATCAAATGAAGAGAAATAACACACATAAATCACATCACACAATGGGTGATAACGAAGTTCACCCCTCCTAGGCTACATCTCTATGGACCTGCTTCAACTAGCTAGGCCCTCTTGGGATTAAGAGTCAAATGTATGATTACATGCACCTGTAGTGCTCCAATGGATTTGAAATCTACTCCATTGGCTTTAGAACACCCCAAAACCCCAAAAAATACTATTCAATCTCTGAAATTGGTTTCGAGCTGATAAGCTTAACCTCCCATCTTGGTGGCCATGGGATTGTTTAATCTCCAAAGTGACAAAAATACTTTTAGAAGTTTTCCAAAACCTCTGCAAATTGTACCACTGTTTTCAGAGCATCAAATACATCTAAAAATGACTCTCCTTGAGCCAATATTATTCTTTAGATGATCTAGGCATGGCCTTCCTTCTTGGTGGCCATAGGCTTAAAAATTCTTCAAGTGAAAAAGAACACTTGTATAATTTCTCCTATACCTTTGCAACAAATACCAATGGATTCAGAGCATTCCAATATGCTAGGAATGACTCTTCCTGATCCAAAATTGGTTGAAAATTTCTCAATATAGGCCTCATTAAATTTTCCCCTAGATTCCTCCTCCAAATCTGGAGAAGTCTTGTGGTTCCCTCCGAATTTGTGGATGCCTCTGAATCCACCACTAACTTAAATGTAGTCTTAAAATTAATTAACAATGGATTAATGGGGATAATGGGCATATTAAGTGCAATTAACTTGGGCGCTTAAGAATAGGCCAGGGTAAGGTCTCATGGGAGGAGGGTTGGCCCCCTTCGTTCCTGCCATCGAATACACATAAGCCTTCAAATAAAGTTTTGTTGCATGGAATATTAAGTCCAACGTCCATAGTGTAACGGTTATGACAAAGAGTAGGCTGGGGGAGGTCGTGGGGTTAAGCCCTGACCTCCACCCGAGTTCATACATTTTTCTCCACCGATATATCACGCCCAAACTTAATACATTTGAACTTTGGCATTAAATATGCTCCACCATAAAAAGACCTCATACTAAGGTTTATCACCATGTAAAGACGCCACCGCATAAAATTTAACCCAAGGGTTAAATAAAATGGCACCATACTCTATACGCTCCAATATAATTGCTCTGGACTATGGTTGGTGCAGAACTTTGGAATTTGAATAATGTGGACTTTGAATTAAAGTTCAAATCCAATATATTGTGCTCCACCAATGTTGCATATAACCCATAGTCCAATACCATAGGTTTATAAAAATGCCATAGACCATATATTTAATAATTTCCACCATGTGTATAAAACCCATAGTTTCGGACCTTAGGGTTAAAAATTAATTCAACCATTGAAATTCGAACCTACCCTTGGATATGGGGTCCAATAGAGAGGACACATGGTGGTCCCTAGTTGGGTTGTCCTCCCACATAAAAAAAAATTCGAATTCAACCTTAGGAGGACTTTAGGAGGACATTGGGCAATTTCACCTTCTCAAACCCCAACTAGCGAATCTTGTTGTGACACTTTTCACAATGCCACTGGTCAAAAAATGAAGAATATTCCCTGCATGTTGACTTGGATGCTATGTCATCACCCTGTATTTGTTCTGCAATTTTTTTTTAAAATTTCCCTATTCTGAATGGCGATCAACAGGGTAAAATTCTTTCATCTGAAATCGATGTTGTATCAACAACCCCTATTTTGGATTTTTGTTGTGCTTAATTAGGTTTATTATGTAGAAAAGATATTAAAACAAAAAAAATATTAAAATAATGCATAAAACTCATAAAAAAGAAAAATAATTTTCCATAAAAGGCCCAAATAAGCCTTCGACGGATCAGTTGAATGCCTTTGCTTTCTTTTCGACAAGTTGTCCAAAATTGTTTCAGCGAACTGCCCTTTTGTCGTTTTGGTGAATTGTTTTTTTCAGTTTGGCGAATGAATTATTTGCATGTGCGACCCTTTAAGTGAGCTGAAGGGTAAGGAGAAGCGTGTTGCTAACACTTTAAGTAGAAAATTGCATTACATTTATGAACTCTAATTTAATCAAGTGGAATTTAAGTTCCAGGAGAAAGTAATGGGAGCAACTCAGAAAGACCCTGGTACTAGTTCTTGGGGCAGCAAGCACAAGAGGCAGAAAAAACAAGGAAAAAAGTCAGATTATGGGATTAATGACAAATAAATATTGATATTCCGAGGAAAAATATACATTCCAAATCAGATGAGCTTGAAGGATATGATTTTGGATGAATATCATCGAAGTCCCTATGATTGATTCGGATTTATGCAAGAACACAATAATATACAGAGATGCAGTGGAAATAAAATTTCATTTCATTAATATCAAATAACAAAAATATGTTTACAAACATAATGGAAATAAATTAGCTAGTGCGCTGGTAGCTTATCTCTGAGAAGAGATGTGGCGGCTACAAGCCTCTAAAATGTGTGAAAATGAGGCTCAAAGGCCTATTTATTGTTGAGAAACAATGGAAAACCCTAAAAATCCAAAAACCTAACCCTAAGAGATGAAGCGCCAAAACTATGGGCCCCGTTTGGGTAAATGGGTACATCAACTTCCCGGGGATGTAACTTTTGCATATGATCTCTATTTGACACGCTCAATACCTCGTTAGAAAGATCTATCTGAGGAATACAACTTATTTTGTGAGAAACACCAAATTAAATTTCATGTTTCTCTCGGTTTTCCCAAAAAACATCATTTAGGGCCTCAAAATGGCTCTAGAAGTTCAGGACCCTAAAAGCTTCTAAAAATAGTAAGTTGTGTTGAAACTAAAAAAAATGAAAGAACCGATGGTGGGGGTCCCAATGGAATAGGTGGGTGGCCACCAATATCCATTTGGATCGGTCCTCTCCCCCCTAGGAAGCAATGGTCCCCATTGCGTTGAGTTCCTCCATGGGATGAGGCAAATTCTGTTGAACTTGGTATTGGATTTGTCGAAGATGTCATGGACCTACTGGCAGATGTTCTAGATGCGTTCAATAAATTTGGTTGCTTTGTCAGCCTCTAACAATACATGTGTGGATTATATCTGTGTGGTCGTATGTGGTATGGCAATATGAGGCCGTGACGTGCCCGGGGTAATATCAATGGAGTGTTTGACCTGACAGTGTAGAGGAACCTCTGTGGGTGAGGATAAAATGTGCTCGTATTCCTCCATGACTTTTTCCATATGCTACTTCTGTGTAGGGGAGCCATGTTTCAAGGTTGTGGCCACAATATTCTTCTTTTGTTTTGGGTGAATTGTAGTGTAAATAAATTTCTTGGTTTGGGAAAAAAATCTTATTGCATTGTTTTGCAATAGTCAAATAGATGGTAGGAGGTAGTACTACCTTTGTTATCTTGTACTTCCAAAGTAATAACAAAAAAACGATGCCTAGACTCATAAACAACATGTCACTTCCAAAATTATGGTTGGCCCAATAATACATTAGATACATCAAGAGGAGAAACATCACATAGTACATCATCCATGAATGGCTTGATGTTGTACAACAGGTGACACTGCTAGCAGATGCTGAGATCTCTTCCTTGGTGAAGCCACCCGATGGTATATGGCTACAGGTGTGCTATGATCGGTAGGCCGAGTCACTTCATTTCATGTACTGAAATGAGGCTCTTTTGACTTCCACTATTGATAAGGAATTGCAGTGGAGAACCCTTCACCCACATCTGCGAATGGAAGAGACTCTCCCCCTACTTTGGATCCTTGTGATCCTCCCTCTGGAGCTTGGAGGTAAAAACAATGACACTGGGATCCGCATCAATGATCTGCTTCCCTTTTTCATCTCCCTTGGCTAGTTCTGACTTAGGATCAGAAAATGCATCTGATTTGGGTTCCTTCATTTCGGCCACCAGTGCCTGTTTAGCCCGACACTCATTTGTTCTACGAGTGGGGATGTTATGAAATTCACACCACTACCCTGTGTCATTATTTGGATTTGTGGCATTGTTCTGAGTCACACCACTTTCACTCTTCCCTTTTTTCTATTGTTCGAGGGTGCCTTTCCCTGGCTTCAAATTCGCAGATCCAAAGTCTCTCTTTTTCTTCTTAAATTTCTGCTCGATCTTGGCGGCATAGCGATATGTTGTGCCAAGCGAGGTAATGTCAAGGAACTCCATTTCATCTTGAATGTATCTGTGCAATTAGCTATGGTACTTGAGCACCAAATGTCTCTCTGAACCATTAATGCCCAACTTTGTGCATAGGGTATGGAACAAATTCCTCAATTTGTGCACATCTTGGTTCCTTTGCTACCGCAACGTGGTCCATTGGATGTATTTATCTTCATAGCTCCCCACAAGGGAATATTGTTACTTGATGGCATCTCAAAATGAATTCCAAGTGGGTGTGGCCGAGAAAAGAGAGGGTTCCCTCCAGTCCTTTTGCTCACAATAGGTTTCCCACCAGTATTTGACATGGGGGTAACTTTAAGGAGTGCAAAAATAATATTTTCTCCGTCGGAGAAACCATGGACTGAGAAGTACCCTTCCAACAAATTCAACCATATATCTACAGCGTTCACATATATCTAGCCTTGAAAGATAGGAATGTCAAAGTTGACTTGTACCTTGAAAGGAGTGCCGCCTCCAAAGTGGTTGTTGGATGTAGTTGGACTACCAATGGGAGCTGTTGAAGGATTTGGGCAAAGTTATCCATCATTGTGTTCCTCTGTTTTGCGAGGGCCTCCTCGAACAATATTTTGATAGGATATCCTGCTCCCTCGAATCCCTTTTATTTCTCCATAGGAGGTTGTCGAGGTTTGCGAGGCTGATCTTGCAAGGGCTCAACTAGATCGAGCCCTCGTAGCTTATCTCTGAGAAGAGATGTGGCGGCTACAACCCTCTAAACTATGTTACAATGAGGATCAAAGGCCTATTTATTGTTGATAAATAATGGAAAACCCTAAACATCCAAAAACCTAACCCTAAGAGATGAAGCGCCAAAACTATGGGCCCTGTTTGGGTAAATTGGTACATCAACTTCTTGGGGACGTAAATTTTTCATATGATCTCCATTTGATGCGATCAATACCTCGTTAGAAAGATCTATCTAAGGAATACAACTTTTGACATGAGAAAAATTGAAGGAACTTCAAAGTTGCTCCAATTTTTCCCAAAAAACATCGTTTAGGGCCTCAAAACGGCTCTGGAAATTCAGGGCTCGAAAAAATGTTAAAAATAGTAAGTTGTGCTGAAACTGAAAAACTGAAAGAATTGATGGTGGAGGTCATAATGAAATAGGTGGGTGGCCACCAATATCCACCTAGATCAATGTTGGGCATCCCTGATATCAAGGTATGCTAACAACAATTAGAAAAGATTATTTCTAACCTGGAATGTGTAAAACATTGCTGAACACCTGACCAAATGTTTGGAGTGTCAACAAGTCAAGGTGGATCACCAAGACCCAAAAGGATTACTTTAGGCCATTTCGGTATCATAGTGGAAGTGGGAAGTCATCTCAATTGATTTCATCACGGGTCTATCGAAAACTAAAAGACACAAAGACTCAATTATGGTGGTTGTGGATAGACTCAGCAAGACAACTCATTTCATACATGTCCAATCAACCTATACAAATTGATGAAATTTTTATGAGGGAAATATTTATACTACATGGTATTTCGAGAGTTGTCATCTCAGATTGAGATGTGAAGTTCACCTCAGCTTTCTAGAAGGCACTACTCACTATATTGGGTACACATATTCAGTTTAGTACAACCTATCATCCTCAAACAGACAAGCAGACTGAAAGAGTGAATCAATTATTTGAAGACATGATGTGCATGTATGTGATGCAACAACCCATGAAGTGGGAAGAATATTTGCATCTGGTAGAATTCGCCTATAATAGTGGGTACCAAGAATCCCTCAATATGAGTCCCTTTGAGGATTATATGGAAGAAAATGTCGGACACCCATATACTGGAGTAGTCCAAAAACCAAACTCATGCTTGGACCGGACATGCTGGAGGAAATGGAGCATGAGGTAAGAAAAATTAGACAAAATTTAAAAGATGCGCAGGACAGGAAAAAGGTATATGCCGACCGAAAAAATAACTTTTCAAGAATTTGAAGTAGGTGACCATGTTTATGTAAGGACCAAAGCTAAGAAAAGCACCTTAAGATGGACTACTTGTGCCAAATTGGCTCCCAGGTCCTATGGGCCCTTCCAAATTTTGGAATGAATTGGGATGATGGCTTATCGAGTGATATTTCCCAACCACATATTGGTGCACAATGTGTTTCATGTATCATTACTGAAATATGACCCCAAGCATGATATAGATTGACAAGATGTACATGTAAGTTATGTTTCAATTACAACTTCTAGAAAAAGAAGAATCCTTAATTAAATTAATTATGAATTCTGTTGCATGCAGATAGAACAGGATGGTGAATTTCTGGTAGAACCTCAGTGTATTCTCAATCAGAGAGAAATAACGCTCTGGAGGCAAGCCATCCCCCAAGTTAAAGTGTAGTGGAAGCACTTTAGCCTAGAGGAGGTTACTTGGGAGGACAAAAACTCGATATGAGAAGTGTATCCTGAATTGTTCGCTGTGATGATGTAAACACCAAGGACAATGTTTTCCTTAAGTGGGGAAGATGTGACACCCAACTTATTTTTAATATTTTATGATTAAAATACCTTTATAAATACATTTTAAATCTTTATATGAAGAAAATAGATTAACAAATATGATTATTCGTTAATGTACTTGAGTTATATTTTATGAATAAAAGTCACATTCAAAAGTTGGTTAATTGATTGGTAAATAATTCCAAGATTCCAGAGTAAAAAGGAAGAGCCAGTTTTGAAGTTACCTTCCCCAAAAGGATAAAAAAGAAATCCTAGGAAGGGGAAGGGGTTATGTGAAAATAGATAGAAAAAGGGTTAACAATAGAAATGTTGCAGGAAAGAGTTGTCCAGAGCTGGCTTAGAGTTAGTGGAGCTCTGTAACCCAAAATGAGATAAAGCTAGACAAAGGTCCTGAGATCTAACTTCTGGATATTACTGCTACCTTAGAATTTGATGCAGAGCACGGGGGGAGTTGAGGATGTGATTGCCTCTCTCATGGTAGGGTGGCACAATCAGTTTAACAACAACTAAGATAAGTGTTGGGTAAAATTAATTGCTTAATAAATACAACTAATCGCTTGAACATTAATTATCAACCAAGGAATGAATTTTTATTTCAAACGCAATTGGAAAAATATATGCATAGAAAATACCAATATCTAACACTGGTGTTACACAACATTTTGTTACCGTCCCTGCAATCCCTGTCCCGCACATTGGAGGACTATTTTTGTGCCTAATACAAAGTTTCATGCCTTTCAAAGACCATCATTGCATCCCTTTCCATGAGGAAAATTTTTCTTCTGTTGACAATTTCCTGAGCAGACCATTAGAAACACATGTTTTTGCCTTGGCGCTGGTAGACCATTATGCCCTCGCACCAATGAGATTAACACTAGGCCCCACGCCCATTGGCGCTCTGTCCTAGTTAGCTAGTCGTGCCAAGCTGTTTTTGGAATGTATTTTAAAAATAGAGGCGAAGTTTCCATCATAACAACTTCATGGGCGAGTCAGCCTGAGTGGTTCGACTGAATAACTACGACCACCCTCCTTTGGCCTCTTGTTTCGACCTTTTGGGGAAAAATCCCAAAGGATAAGGCCTCCCTTCCACCACTTTAGGGAGCCCAACCTCCTCCTCTCTCTCTATAAATAAAGCTATTTCCCATTGATGCACTAGCTGAATAGTTAAAGCTGAAAGGCTGAAGAGAATTGTTGAACATCTTGTTGGTGAGATAGAGCAGAAAGAGACCTTTGTCGAGAGAGAGCTTAGGCTTGTGTCCTCGCCTTGTCCCAATTCCTGACGATCCTTCGATACATGCATCAAATGAACCCGCTGAAGGAGGCTGCGACGTCAAGGCTCCAGTTGTAATCTTTTTCTTCTATTTATATATACATGGCTATTGTCTGGTTCCCATCTTGTGTTAATATGGTTTATTTTTTGCAAAGTGTTTATTCCTCCTTGACTGACTAGTTAGCTACGAATGGAATTATTGTCATGTATATTTCTCTTGTCTTTGATCTTTGTGCAGGAATACGAGTACCATTGTTGAAGGACCACCACCTATCGAGACAAAGACCAAGAGGCTACCACGACTACACCTGCGACAATTGCGTTGGAATCCAGGTAGGTCAATCTACCCCAACCTATTTCATTTGTTAGCTAGGAACCTACACCTTAGCTTGTTCACTTGTTGCTAGACCCACTCTAGGGCTAGAGGGATCACCTTTGTCTACAGAGGGGATTTACCTTTCCAAAAAGTTGGCAAATACATTGGGGCATCAGTGTGAGTTTTTCGTCCCATGGACTTCGGTCGTTTGACTGCTTGCCTATTTTTTTTAACATTTCTTGACTGTTTAGAATTCTGCTATTCAGCTCCATAGTGTCAAGATTGACCTGTGCTCACTGGTTCTTCCCTCCTCCCATAGTTATCCGGCTTGGCACGAGTTTATTTTGAACAATCACACCAATTGGCACTGGTTGCTTTTGTTGTAGTAGCGCCAATCCCTATTTTGCGTGGATTACTGCCTCACAGTCACACTGAATCCTATAGGATTTTGTTTGACCCGTTTTTTGAGTTTTTGGTCAATTGTGCCTAACTCTGGATTGTTTCTTGATTGGAAATTGGTCTTTTGGATTTGTTTTGACTGTTTTAGGCTTGTTCTTCTCAGCTGTTTGTCTATTGTCTCATCGGTGCAGTTCATAACCCTAGGGTTTCTAGGTGTCTTTTTCTCACTGAGCCTTCTGATTGGAGTTCGAGTCTTTTTGGATTTGGTCAGTTCGACTCCCTGATCAGTTGCATTAGTCTTTCTTGATCCTTTGAGTTTTCGGTTTCTTGAATGAGTACTTTTTTGTGTTTGACTCTCCATCTCTTCACTTCGAGCATAGATCACATTTCTCATTTGGGTCATTCTGAACTCTTTCTATTTGTTTGAAAGAGTGCATCATTGATTTCAGTGCATTTTCATGTCTGTATTTCTTTCGAATTACTCATTTTGAGATCTCTACATTCATAGTGCTCTAAACTAGTGTTCAATTTGATTTTTAATGTAATTAGTGCATTGTGTGCTTCATTCATTCAAAAAACAAAAAAACAAATCTTTCTTTCATTTTCATTGGAAAGGAAAAGTTATTTTGCATAGCTAGCGCTTGATGAAGTAGGAAATAGTTTTACGTTTCTTGTTTTGATTGTATTAGATGCATTAGGGGACTTATTCATATGTTTTAATTGTTTTCTACTTTCTGAAAGATCTCCATCCTTCTCTTAGTTAGCATTCATTGAACGGAAAATGATGTTCTTTTGCATGTAGTGTGAATTTAGGAAAATCGAGATCAAATTCAGTAGGGCCTTGAAACTGAAACATTAATTCAAGATCAAATTTAAAATTGATTCAATTAATCTAAGGAAGCATTGGAACTTAACATAAACATTATTAGAGGTCTAGGCTAGTGACGTGTTCTAGTGTCGTTAAACCTAGTAGTTGTCATTCACCGCTTGGCTTTAGACAATGCTAGTATAGACTTGTGCTCCCCGTACCATCACGTATATAAAGGGAGACCCTCATAGGTTCAAATCCTTTATCCATAGGAAGCCAAGTCTGCCGCCCTGTAACCGTGATACACTGAACACAACTTTCGGGGAGACTACCTACACGTATGTTAAGTCCTTGGTTATTTCTTTTTCATTTGATCACCAAGGTGTATATGGCAGTTTACGGAAAATTGGTACACCCTCTTTCTTAGGTTACCTAAGTAGTCATTTCGATCTTTTCATGACTCCTTAAAAAGTTAAAAGATCATTGAGCACTTGTCCTTTCATGCTTGTTTAAAATTGAAAGTGACTAGAGTCATCTTTTGTCTGTTTCTCGACTCTTAAAAACATGAAATAGCAAAGTTTTGTTCTGATGTCATAAAATTAACTGCCTATGATCACACACTCATTAAAAGTTTTCTACTTGGCTTGTTTTTGTAAATCCTTAGAGTTTGATCTTGAAGCCTTGAATTGGCTATCTCATTTTCCTTCATGTTTTGAAATATTGTGACAGTGGCGAAACCACTAGTTTCTTCGTCTTCTTCACTGCCTCCTCGTGGTAGTTATTTTCTTGACGTTTCTTTCGAAACCCCTCAGTCCACTAGGTTTTCCGAGTTTCCACAGCCTATTCTCCTGAATTTCTTGCCTATCGCTACCCAATCTCCTCCTAAAGAGTGAGTTGAGTTAAATTGGCCTCCTCAGGGTGCTTGGTTTGGTTTTGGGAGTAAGGAATAATTCCATCCTCTTACTTCGGGATCACTATTTTTAGCCACTTCTTTACCTCCTAGTCCTCGTCATATTTTTGATGATCTTACGGCTTCGTCAGACATGGATTATTCAAGTCCTGTTGGCACTAAAGAAATGCCTGTTTCTACAGGGGAATATCAGATTTTACCAGAAGATCTCCCATGTGTTTCTAGTCAATCTTCTCCATAATCGGTGTCACTTCCACCTGGTTATTGGAATTTGAGTCAGATTATTTTTGGTGTTGCGTCCATAGCAAAATCCAGTACCTCGACTCCTCCAAGGAGTTTAGTCCTTCCTTCGTTAGGACTGTCACCTTCGACACCTAGTTTTTCGGTCATTGTTACATCTGTCCTGGTCAAACCTACCGTTTGTGTGGCTTCATATGCACCAGTTGTTACACATCAGTCGTTAGGATATTTTCACACTCACAATTCTATCTTTCTTAATCCCACGTGGCCTCTTAATCCTGGTGTGAGTAGATCACAAGCTCGCGCTGTGGAAACCACGCATGCTTCTACTGTGGCTACAAATTCCACTTCTATTCCTGGCAGCCTTAATTTCGATGAGTATCTTTTGGCTGTTCAGCAAAAAAACTCTCAGGGTTCTCAGTAGCCCCAAGCTATAATATTCCAAATTTAGCATGCAGCTAGTTGGAATATTGTTTTTTGTTTTTATCACCTAGCAGTTGAATAAATGGGTAAGGAGGCTCATACATTTTAAAAATATGAATAAAATCCATCATAGTGTGAAAAGGGATCATCATAGGAGCTATATTTCACACCCTCATGTGTGAAAAGGGGCATTTTCATGTGGACAAGGTCAAGTTTGACCAAGTCAAAAGTGTTGGGATAGGAGGTGGAGATCATCTTTAGAGACAGTGCAGAGATAGTGGGAGGAAGATTCCTTGGTGGAGGAAACCATAATGAGTGGGACCCAAGGTGAGAGGGCTTCTATTTGTATAAAAGGAGGGCAAGGCAACCATATGAGGACATGTTATGGATTATTGAATTTTATGGTCTGTATGACTATTTTGCATTCTCTTGCTGTTTAGCAGAGTTGTTGTGCTACTTAGCACAAGGAATTACTGTTTAGGAATTCATTCTCCTTTCAAGAGAGGCCTCTTGAAGGACCTTGTACTTCATTTCTCCACATTCAGGCTTAAGGCCAAGCCACCTCCTTCAGCTACAACGTTATTTCTGCTAAAGTATAACGTTGTGTTGTAGGATGTTGCAGTGGAGGTTTCACAACACCACTTATGGAGCTTATTTTTCAGAGGAGGAAGCTTTCCTTCCTTTGGGAGATCAGTTAGGAAGAATTTGGAGTAGATATCAAATCTTGGCACTTGTATAACCCATTATCTTTCACCTACATCGCAATATCCCTCAGTGACTGTGTTATTTTCAGTGAGCATTTGCATTGATGGTTTGCAGATTGTTTGGAGGGTGAGATCTTTAGCGTTAGGATAAACCTTTCACTTGGCAGATCCATTGGAGGAGGTTTTTTCATCTTGTGCATCATCTTCAGCCATCTCCATCTATTTCTTGAGTTGCAGCTGCTACTCAGTCCTAGGATTGCAACTCCGACATTTTTTCCACTTTGCATATTTCAGGAAATCCTACCAGGATTGTCTTGAATTTGTGTTTGGGAGCTTAGATCCTTTCTCCAAACATTGTGTGGGCCCTATATTTTTATATTTGTGTATTGAAACTTCTCAGCAAAAGTTGTCTCTAATAAAAATACAGCCTTGGGAATTTTCTGTGTAGCAGTGATCTTCATTTTTATGTACATGTTTCTTGAGGCTGATTTTGCCTAGCTTGAGTGACTCTTTCCTCAAGATCTTGTATAAATTTGCTACTATGATCTTAATATGATGGATATTTGGATCTTCTGGCATTTTATGTGTTGATGTATCACTGTTATTTCATTATTTTTTTCATGTATTGCTGCATTCCCATTTTAGGATACTACAGTGGTATCAGAGCATAATCTTGGCTCAGCCTATGAGTTCCAGCCATTATGCTATCAAAAGACTAAGAAGATAAAGAAAAGAAGCAGATCAGAATGATGGAGAGAATGAGCTTTGTCTCATCACTTTTCAGATTCAGAAAGAACCTCTCCAAGGAAGTTAAGTAGATGAAGGAGAAGAGATGCAATAAAATTCCTAAAGGGTTTCAAGAAGAGGAAAGGCCATGCACTTCCTATTCTCGAAGAGGAGAATAAAAGAAGCATGAAGGACACTTGGAATATGAAATTCTAAGTGAATACCTTGCTGAATGCAAATCTAAACCTAGATCCTTCAAGGAGACTCTAGCTTTACCACAGTTCATTCAGCTGGAGGAAGAAAGGAGGCCCTACAACACAAGGAGAATCAAAGGCAATAGGTTTCTATTTTCCACTTTTGATGGGACATCTACAGTAAGGGCTTGGGCAAGGAGACTTGATACATTATTCCTACTACATCCAGTGGTAGAGAGAGAGAGGCGGTAGAGATTGCAGTGCTGCACCTGGAGGGTAAGGCAAGCACTTGGTGGTTCGGCCATAAGAGTCATGCAAGGGTATCTACTTTTGCAGATTTCACGTAGCGGGTGATCAAGAGGTGTGATGAAGAGAAATTAGAGAAGGAGGAGCCCTCACCACCACTTGAGGAGACTTGTACCAACGCTGTCATAGCTTTGGAGGAGCATCCTTCAACATCATCAGTTGGGGGAGCCAACACATTAGGAGGAGGAACTCTTGCACCCATACAAGGTGTTCCCAAGTCCCATCAATGTATGATTGAATTTCCACTTTCTATTCTTGCACAAAGTCTTTTAAAGGATTGTGGAAATCTGCCTTTGCGTGACCAAGGGTCAACACATAATGCTGATATGGAACAACAGGATTGCACTGCGTTGTGAAAACTTGAATGGTTCAAGGAAGGGATGAATCATCACGTTCATGTGCCATTATTGAGTTGCATACCACACTTGAGGTTGGGGTTTAAAAACTTGGAGGAGAATATGAATCTTGACCAAAACAAACTCATACAAAACCCTATGTTCATCCTTGAGTTGGAGTGTGAGACAACCATTACATCATTAGAGAGATTAACAACGCTGTCAATAAGTAACATGAGCCTATCGCGACCAAGAGGTACTCTTGAATATTGTTTTCTACCTTTTCGGATCTGAGGGACTATTTACGAAAAGGGACCTGCTGGATTTTTCTTTTACACTTCTTTTCAAACTATCTAAACATGAAAATATGTGGAGTTATTCCTTTGTCAGACTTGTTAAACCCTGATGACATCGGACATCGTCACCATTAGGCCTTGAATTTGATGTTCTACAAGACGTATTTCCCATTTCAAAACGTATTTGACAGCTGCAGAAAAATTTTCCTCGTCAAACCTGACGGGTCTTATAAACCAGCAACTTGTCAAAATGACATCCAATTTAGAATTGAAGCCGTCAAAATATATAGTAGGGTACATCCTTTCCGGGTGCGATTTTATGAATATATATACCAATAAATAAGTTTGTTAGTTCACCTACAGTCATTATGAGGTTTGCAATAAATTTTGTCAGGTTACCTGTAGTGAATACAACCTTTGCAATAAATTTTTGGGTGTTTGGCTCTCCCTGGATTTACAACAGCCCCCATGAAACATAAAATTGAACAGTAGATAGTTTATCTCAATATTCCCTGCTAAAAGTAGCATACTACCTTTGGACAATGTCGTATGATAAAGAGAAACTAACAGATTGAAGTCTAAAGAGAAAGCAGTAAAGAATGTGAACTAACTGATTGAAGTCTAAAGAGAAAAAAATAAATAATGTTACCTGATAGCGAGATTGGTAATATATACTATGGAAGGTGTGTTTTCTAGAAAAATGTGAATAGTGGCCAACTCATCTGCTTGCAGTTTTCTGGCAGGAGTTACAACAAAAGCGTTAGCGTCAATGGTATCGATGACATTAACTGTAAGGTATGATCCATGCTTTCTAGCAAGAGGAATTCATATCTCTCCAATATCAATTTAAAATTTAATGAATTCCCCTTCTCCTCTTGTGCTACTACAATCGATGATTGAAATTGCACGTCCTTTTGGGAAATATTTACCAGGAGTTGATTTGCTTGATGGGATAAAGTTCAGGAGAGGGAAAAAAAAAGGAGAAGCAATAACAAGAACAATGATGAATATAGACATGCCAAATCCATATGTTACCGACTATTTTACACCTTTTACCCTTTTCAAGGTTTTTCATATAATTTGAAAATTTTGACTTATTCATCCCACATTAAACATTTGAACTTATTTTCACATAAGTTTTATTTCCTTTCTCTTTAAAAATTTTATTTTTTTAAAAAGTTATGGGGGCTTTAAAAATAGAATCGTATAAGTCCAAATGGGTTTTAATTTTTATTAAGATGAAATTCGATTTTATTATAAATGATCATGTCAATTCAATTTGGTTAAATTAGACACATTTTTCATATAATTCGAAAATTTTGACATATTCATCTCAAATTAAACGTTTGAACTTATTTTTCACTTAAGTTAATAAATTTTTTATCGTTTTTTATTTTTTTTTATGTGTGAAAATTTTAAATTTTTTTAAAGCTATGTGGCCTTTGAAAACGGGATCGTATAAGCCAGATCAGTTTTGATTTTTATTTGGATGAAATTTGATTTTTTTATCAATGATCATGTTAATTTAATTAGGTTAAATTATATATGAATGTAATTATGTTTTAATATAGGTATAATTATTAAGTGTATAGTAGAAATTTAATCTCAATAATATTTTAGGCTATTTTTAATAATATAAGTGATTGAAAGACTGTAATTTATTTTCATAGGTATGTATTCATGAGTCGTGTATTGGCTCATGGTATTGTAAAAATGTATATTTACATATTAAGAATCTTCATGATAAAGTAGGACTGAATCTCCATGGTTAACAATTTGTTACATGTTTTTTTTTAAATATATATATTATTATTTTTACTATTATTAAAAATAACAATAACAATAATAAAATTGTAATTTAATTAGTTTTAGTATTTTTTAATTTTAACAACTTGACATGCATATAGCTATAATACTAATAAACATTTTACTGTAAAGTTGTAAAATTTCATAATTACACTGTTGTGCATGGAAGCAATCTATCTCACAAGACCGTTTAGATGTCATAAGTATGATATGGTGCAACTCATTTCACATGGTAGTAGTTCAAATTTCTAGTCAAATTCATTAGAGGTTAGAAAATTTGATTTTAATTTTGAGTTGGTAATGGTTCAATTCTCAAGCTATATGGATGAGATAGTTAAAAATTAATTTTGATTTGAATTTGAGCACAAACATACATAGTATAAATTGAATTCCTTGATCCACGTTTACATAGTGGAGGCCAACGTGGTATGTTGTGAAATTCAAAAGTGAGGGTATAGATGGCGAAAAAGAATTATAAATATTTTGAATGCTTAAAAGTTAGATTCCTTAACCAATAAGAACATTGTTGGTCAAAGTTTCATGGTGTGGTAGTGAGGGTATAGATAGCTAAAGAAAACTATAAAGTTTTGAATCCTTAAAAGTTAGATTCCTTAACCAATAGGAACATTGTTGGTCAAAGTTTCATGGTGTGGTTCTTAGTGAGGAATGCTCCCTAGAGGAATAGGGGATAATTTCTAACATACATGATTGAATGTCAAGATAGGAATTGTAACTAAGGAAGGAATACGAGGATCTTGACTAATCATTGTTTATTAGTTAGAGGTTTTATTGGTCATAGCTCTTTCTTTAAAATTCTTGTTGACTAGAGTCCATGTTGTTAATGGTTCCTTGTTGGGCACAATTCAATATATCATAGTAAATTTTTCTAGCTAACAATGACCAAGGGGATGGGAAATCTAGTCAATAGGATTATTAGCTAAGTTCTTATTTTTTTCCTTAAAAGTTCCTTCCTTCCAGATGGTTCCTATGGTTATATTTTTTGTTCACTAAATTTCATTCATAAAATTTCTTATTGGTTGTAGTTTGTTTATCAAAATTCTTCTCTATTATTCTTGGCCAACAAAAAATTTCACTAGGAAACTATGAAGGGACTATGAAATTTAATGACAAATAACTTTGTTTATTAGAGTTTTCTTGGTCTTAGTTCGTGATAATGAAATTTTTTTGGAACTATAAGTGATGGGAACTAGAGGATTAATTTTTAATTGTGTTTGTTAGAGATAGTTGAGATATTCTCTCAACTTATCTCCCTAGGTATGGAATAATTTGAATCTCACAGCAATTCAGAAAACCCTATATAAACCTATTGTATTATTGTATTGTACAAATTTTAATATAGTATATCAACCATGAAGAATTTTGTGATTATTTTATTTAAATTAGAGCAAAGTATCTAAATACATATGCTAATTTAAGAAAAGACAAGGCACTCTCAAAGGGAGATTAATGAAAGTTGAGCTGCAAGAGTAGTTGAAAGAGAGTTTCCAGATAAAGGAGGTCGACACTCACAAATTTTCCTAGAACGTAAAATGAAGGGCATGAAAAATATAAAAACGTCATTAAAATTTCATTTGATGGGCAAAGATAATTTGAAATTCTAGGTTTGGTCACCATGACGTTCACTGAGTTCCTCCTTCCTAGGGCTCATAAAATGTACTAGGATGGATTTGTCCGAAGGAAAAACTTACAATACAAGCATATGCTATCCCCTTCAAGCTTGTTTTCCAAAAGTAATTGGGATACTCACCAGAAATGGTGGGGTAAAATGGAACCAATATTTAGTCATGTTGGCAGTATGTCACTCTTGAACATGACACTCATTTGCATTCGTATCGGGTTGGGTACATATCATTTTGTCATATTTTCCTCCATGGGTTTGGGTAATCTGTTTTTGTCTCTCATATGCTCTTTGCCACGTCATCATGACCTCAGATCCTTTGATGTCAAATACTGCCAAATCCAGAGTTGTGTTGCTGATATGTTCAAGAGAAGTTTGCCTCTGTAGTTTTCAACCTTCCTCTGATCCTCTGTTTGGTCCTAATTCACTATCATCATGATCCTCTGTCTTGTGTCGATGATGTGGGAAACATTATGGCCCTCCTTCGACCGGGTCACATCCTGTCGACTTCAGCTCATTATCCAGGAAGTTAACCTAGAGACTCCCTTCCAATACTTTGGAGCTTGCATGCCTTAGTGGCAAGTTCTTCACATTCGACGACAGGTCCACATCATTGGCCTTCGATCGAGTGATTCTGCGGGTGTTCGACGCTAGATCACTGTTCACATTCCGTGGATTGTACTTGTTGTACCTTGACATCCATTGTCATTATTGGTGGTTTCTCTCGTTCATGTTAACAAATTTCATCATTGGCTGGTAATCAGGTGACTTTCATGCATGTTCAAATTTAGCTCACATATTCGCATGCTTGAATTTGTACTTGTTCGGGTCGAGATGGATTGCAAGACCCTGGGTTTTGTTTGATAAGATCTAGGATGCGGGATATTGTGGTTTATCATGACTTATTGCATGACTCTTTTGATTGGATTGTTGCAACCATACCTGAGTCTATTTATTGATCCTTATTGTTGGATGGCTACGTCCATACCTCGGATCTCAGTTTTTATGTACTCTATAATGGATGGCTGTGCCCATCCCACATGTTCATGTATCAGAGATATCAGTTGTATTTGTAATTGCAGGTCTTCCAACAACATTTTTTTGTTCGAACACATTCTCATAAAGCATTTCACACCTCCCTCTCTCTCAGACCTCATGCTTTAGGGGGCATATGTTACACAACATTTTGTCACCATCTCTGCAATCCCCATCCCAAACATTGGAGGACCATTTTTATGCCTAATAAAAAGTTTCATGCCTTGCAAATACCATCATTGAATCCCTTACCATGAGGACAACATTCCTTCTGTTGACAATTTCCTGATCAGACCATCAGAAACACATGTTTTTGCCTTGGTGTTGGTAGACCGTTATGCCCTCGCGCCAATGAGGAAGATTAACACTGGGCCCCATGCCCATTGGCGCTCTGTCCTAGTTAGCTACCTACGCCAAGCTATTTTTGGAATGTTTTTTAAAAATAGAGGCAAATTTTCCATCATAACAACTTCATGGGCGAGCCAGCCTGAGTGGTTCGACTGAATAACTATGACCACCCTCCTTTGGCATCTTGTTTCCACCTTTTGGGGAAACCTCCCAAAGGATAAGGCCTCCCTTCCACCATTGTAGGGAGCCCAAATTCCTCCTCTCCCTCTATAAATAAAGCTATTTCCCATTGATACACTAGCTGAACAGTTAGAGTTGAAAGGTTGAAGAGAATTTCTGAACATCTTGTTGGTGAGATAGAGCAGAAAGAGACATTTGTCGAGAGAGATCTTAGGCTTGTGTCCTCTCCTTGTCCCAATTCCCGAAGATCCTTCGAGATGCGCTTCGACTGAACTCGCTGAAGGAGGTTGTGATGTCAAGGCTCTAGTTGTAATCTCTTTCTTCTATTTATATATACATAAATATTGTCTAGTTCCCATCTTGTGTCAATATCGTTTATTTTTCACAAAGTGTTTAGTCCTCCTTGACTCACTAGTTAGCTACGAATGAAGTTATTGTCTTGTATATCGCTCTTGTCTTTGATCTTTGTGTAGGAATATGAGTACCATTGCTGAAGAACCACCACCTGTCGGGACAGAGACAAAGAGGCTGCCACGACTACATCTGCGACAATTGCATTGGACTCTAGGTAGGTCAATCTAAGCCAACCTATTTCATTTATTAGCTAGGAACCTACACCTTAGCTTGTTCCCTTATTGCTAGACCCACTCTAGGGCTAGAGGGATCACCTCTATCCATAGAGGGGATTTACCTTTCCAACAAGTGGTTCTACATGATTATGTTTTACACTATTAGGCTTATTCGAAAAGAAATAAAATGCAAGACCTGAAAAACAATACTAAATCTCAAAACTAGAAATTAAATCATAGGAAAATAATTATGCTAATCACACAAATTGAATTAATACTAAATTAAATCACACATTTCTGAATTGTAAATTTAACCTATTACACCCAACATAATTCAAATGCTAATCTAGAATAGTGAATTAAATGAAATCTAGAAATTGCGAGAAATAATAAATCTGGAAAATGCAACAGCCAATAGCTTACTTTTAAAGAAAGGAAATTTAATTTAAAGAACGAGAATTGAAATTCAAATAAACAAGCACGCAACTAAACTACTTGAGATGTTCAATACATCACCTCGTCCAAGGTAGTGGGCTTAACTGCCCAAGACTCAGCTCTACCTTGAGAAATAATTCAAATCAGATTACAAGTGATAGATGTAGCACTCAATGGATAAATTCCTTCATTGAAATATATGAGAGAAATAATTACATCAGAATGAAGCTCTTAGCTTTGTTTCACGTTCAACAATTATTCATCTCGTATTCAACAATTGTTCATTTTTTCATCCAACAATTGTTCATCTGTTCATTCCTCTCCAATTATTTCTTTCTCTTATTTCCTAATTATCCTCCTCTCTTTTTTTATCTTCGTTTTCATTTAAATACACAGAGAGAAAAGGGAAGTTACAAAAAAGTTGATTTACAAAATGATTTCCATGACAATTTTGGATTGATTACATAATTTCAATAAATAGGATCATATCTGAAAGATATTCCCATCATCATTCAGCCGGAACAAGTCGAATCTGGTATTGCAATTGGACGAATTTGGAAAATGGCTAAAACAACAAATATGAGAAAATCATCTTTGAATAACCTTGAGTTTCTCTTAATACAGATCGAATTTTGGAAAACTACTCATAATGACACTTATTTGGTCCGTTCGGCACAAAACCCATGTCTCAGATTTTCAAGATTCATCTTGATTTGTCCGAAATAGCCAACTAAAAACCATCACTTTTTATCCTAGTGAATTTATGAGTTGGAATAGTTGGAGATTGAATTTCCAATCTGGAAGAGATCTTGTAGGATAAAAACGTGAGTAATGTTATAACATATTAATAAATCATATTTGACAAAATCATGCATAATAATTATCAATTTATTATAAATAAAGGATAATATGCATTACTTATCCATAAGAGCATAAATTATTATAAAACAGAATTAAATGATAAATTATGATAAAGACTGTGATAAAGAATGGTAGAAATGGATGAAATAGACGTTAGAAAGTGGTAATAATAATGACATATTTGTGGTCCAACATACCCCCAAAATGAATATGTTGCATATCCTCATGCAACCCAAAGCCTTTGTATTAACCAAGCTGTAATACAATAATAAAAAATGTTCAGCCTAAGTCATTATAATGATGGAACAAATGACTTCTTCCTAAAAAAATATATATATATTTAATTTTAGTGATGTTGGTGAAGGCACAAAAATTTTCACATTTTCTTTCAACCATATTTTAATGCTTCTCTAATCCAAAAATTAGATTGTTTTGATGCATGGATCATGATATATAAGAAAAATGGTTATAGGTGATAGTGCACGATTTCTGTAATTTTATAAACTAATTTAGCTTGAAATTTTCTGGGTTTTTGTAGTTTAAAGATACTTCTTTGCTGTCCAAAAATCACAAGAATTTAGTTCATAGTTTTAAAGATATGCACAAATCAATTTCTACACTGTATAAAAATGAAATTGTCTGCCTTAAATGAGAAAGAAAGTAGAAAACATCCATAATGTGTAGCAATTCCTACCCCAAACTAGAGAATTAACATGCCCTCATGCTATATTAGAAAATAGATTGAGGTAGTTGCTACAATTGTAATGCTTGGTGTACAACAACATGGAATAAGGGAGGTTTTGAGAATGAATAAGGAGATCGATGGATGATGGCATGGTCAAAATAAAGAAATGAAATAAAGTAACACTCCCCCAAACTGAAAGCTTTTGTGTCTTTGAAAAATGGAAAGTGGTAAAGAAGTGGAACAAATGAAGATAAATAATGCTCAATGGATGTTCATGAAATTATCCCAAATTTTTAATAAATCATATACTTATGTTATTTTACCTCAAATTTTACCTCCATAAAAATATGGAATAACATGTAGGGACTGTCATTTGTTGGAGTTGATGTAGGCTGATCTGATGCTAAAAGTGATGCAAAAGGTGGAAGCCATGCAAGCTGAAAGTAAGTACAAAGTGTGGTAGGGTTTTTCTTCCCCCAGGTGTCCATGGCCAGAAAGCACAGGAAAATAAGAAAGGACGTTGAAAATCATTAATGCAGCACAATAATAATTATAACGACATATATTGCGGCATAAATCAATCAAATTAGCTCAAATCATAAGGAGGATGGGGAAATGATTAAAAAGGAAAAACAAAGAAGCAATGATTATGAAAAAGAAATTTGTTTTGATGGAAAGTTGTGACAGAGCATGATAGATAAAGAGTGGCAACAACTGATGGGATTAAATAATCAGACATAATTAAGTTAATTCATATGTAGTTTTACCATGCATACTGGTTTTTATAAAGATAAAATTATTCAAATGGTAAGTTCTCCTTTGAGAATGGGTTGGTAATAATAAGTGAAAAATGATTTGCTATTTAACATGAAACTCCAATGCCACAATCAGAGCCACTGCTGCCAGCAGGCATCCATAGCCTCGACAAGGTTTCTTTTTAACCCAAAAATGAGCCAGAATCCTCTATTTAGTATTTATATAATTTATTTTCTCTTATAGAAATACCACCATGCTGGCATGATAACCAGATAGCCATAGTGCCATTCACTAGGATTTAACAAAGTAATCAGGCCAACTCGTGATGAGACCTCAGGTCTTTCAGACAGCTTTTACTTTGGCTAGAAGATCATTGCCCTGGTGTGGTAGACATCATGGGAATGTTACTTGTTATCTCCATATGATCATGGTAGGTTGGCTCATGATGAGACCCTCTCTCCTTTCTAAAATATTTGCATATTATTTTCATTTTTGTATATATATATATATATATATATATATATATATATATATATATATATATCGGGAGGCTCATTAACTCCTTAAGAGTTAGGCATGGTGTGAGGAGTGAAAAGAAATGCCAATAAAAGTTATACATTTATTCCTAAGTCACCATACCCTAGAAGATTAACCATTGATAGTGTAAAAAGATAGCCCAGCATGGTATTAAGATAATGAATTATTTATAATATATCTGAAGAAAAGAAATCCAACAAGACATTACATAGCTAGGCCATATCAATGTCTGAAAATAAAGATATCCATAAAAGGTAAAAATATCATAATTGTTATTAGTGTCGCCGCTTTTCCCCTTTTTAGATGCACATTTCTCATTCAAAAGATGATTTTCATGAGAAAATGCATAAAGAAATGGTTATATGGCCATAAAATTGGTAAAAATTCATTTAGACAACTATTTATTACAAAAAACATGGTTGTTTAGTCGATTGAACAACAACTGTTTAATCGATTGAAATAGAAAAAAACACACCCAAAAAAATTGAATTGTTCAATTGATTGAACAACAAAAACACACCAAAAAATTGTGATGTTCAATTGATATAACAACAACTGTTCAATTGATTGAACAACAAAAACACACCAAAAAAATTATGTTGTTTAATTGATTGAACACCAACTGTTCAGTCGATTGAACAACAACTGTTCAATTGATTGGACAACAAAAACACACCAAAAAAATTTGCGATGTTAAATTGATTGAACAACAGCTATTCAATTCATTGAATAGAAAAAATACACAAAAAAATTTGCGTTGTTCAATTGATTGAACATTACCTGTTCAATTGATTGAGCAAAAAAAACACACCAAAAAAATTGAGCTGTTTAATTGATTAAACAACAACTGTTTAATTGATTGAACAATAAAAACACACCAAAAAAATTGCACTGTTCAATTGATTGAACAACAAAAACACACCAAAAAAATTGTGTTTTTTAATTGATTGAACAAAAAAAATTCAATTGATTGATCAGCAGTTATTAAGCACACGAAAAAGAAACACGGTTGTCCATTTGATCAAACAGTAGCTACGCAGTTGAAGACGGGGCAACAAATGTGCAGTCAGGAATGGACAAAACTCTTCATTTCATAAAACAAAAAATATTCGTTGGACAGAACAACAACTGTTTATTTATAAAAACTGCGCATTCGCCAACGGAATGGCAACCACAAATTTGAAGGAAGCTACACCTGAAACACACAAAAATAAGAGAAATCAGAAAAGAAATGACACTTTATTAAAAACAATAAATAAATAAATAAATAAAGTTACAATGACTGTGATTTCAGTTGCAATAATGTTGTCTCCTAAGGGAACATCAATATGTTTACAAGAACAACAATCTGTCAATGGTGAATGAATGGGAAAAAATGATCCTTTGAAAAACAAAAATACTTTGTTGGAAATGACTTGAATTTTCAATTCTTCATTTTTCTTGTTATGAATGCATCAAATAATGAAAATATCTTCACATTGTTTTCTTATTGGTAGGTATTAGCTGGACATTTGTGGCAAGATCTTATAAGATATTTTAGATCATGACACCTAAAAACTTTAACATCATCTGATATTAAGCTTCTTAATATATGTTTGGATGAAATGCCCTTATTTCGTTAGCATTGTCTTCAAGAATCAATTTTTCATAAATGGACTTCTTTATTCTCCTCGGACTTGCAAAAAAATGAGTATCTACTTGCAATTAAACATAAAATCATGGAAGAAGAGAGGTGTAATAGCTCTCTTAATCCAAGAAATATGAAAAAAACTAACAATTAGTTACTCTTTAAAACAAATCCACAGAAAGATAAAAAAACAGAATTTATATGTCACCTGTGGGGGAGCATTGGTCGACCATACTAACCAATAGTGTTTTAATCGTAATTTTTTTTTTGGTCCAATTTCAGTGATTCCAACACCAAATGAAAGTTATTTCAAAGAGCTATCACCAATAGAAATATGTTATAAAAATTACATGATATGATATGATATGTCAAATTTACTTAGAACAACCTGCATAACAAAGTCATTTTCAATTTCCCAACTTAGACCAACAGTTGCTATTCTAGGCATAAATTTTCATTTGATGAAGGATTAAAATAATTAAAATTAGAGATTAAATTAGATTCATTTATATATCTCCAATATAAACAAGTTTTTAAGGCAAGAAGAATTGATGGGTCAAACATGCTAGTGAACAACTGGAAAAACAGAGTTTTGAGAATGCTGATTTACGATAGGCAGTCAGTATTTTGATCATAACTTTCTCATACGATATCAAAATAGAGTGATTCAAATTTCCTTTTAAACTATATTAATATGGGAATATTCCATAGAAACATGTTTTCAAGATCTAGTCATTTAGGCCTCCAAAATATGACTATCCCAACTCTATCCTTGAGATGCCAACTAGACACCCTGTCAATGTTTTGGTTATAAATTTTTCATTTCAAACAAAAATTGAGTGATTAAAATTGGGTTGGAATATATAAATAAAGGGATACTTAGGATAGAAACAAGTTTTAAAAATATTCCCTTTTGGTCCCTCAAAACATGATTGTCCCGAATGTGTTTTCATAAATTTTATCAAGCCCGCAAGCCAAAACAAATATGATATTCAAGTAATTTTTCCAAATTGGTGACCAAAAATGAATATGAGTGTCTATAGAAACATTATATTCAATATAATACATATACATGGATAAATAATCTCAAACATTTATCACCGGTGTTGATTTCTACAACGTGTTGCAACAAAAACAACTATTTATTTAATTTTTAAATATATTTTTTTAGATAAATAAATTTATTTTTTATGTTATTATTTATTCTATTTTCTACACTAACCTACTCTACTTTGAAAATTAAAATATACTTACGTGTAAGATTACTTCCAATGGAACCATTTTCGAAATAAGGCCTCAAGTTTGTACATACCCAAATTTGAAAAATACATGTTAATAAATAATAGGGTATGAGAGAGAAAATTCCCTTGAAAGGATGGTGCCAAAAATTACTGAAGTGTGGAGTGATGTTGCAAAAAAATGATGGAGTGAAACCAATCTTCAATATAGCCTTGAATCTCTTGATTTCCTATGGTTTACATATCCTGAAGTTCTTCCATGAATTTTGCAATTTCTCGATTTGAAGCCTTCCCAATCTCAATGTAAGTTTTCTGTAATGGTGCATGTGAGAAAGAATGAGTAGGAAGGGTAGGTAAATTTTGCAGTTCAGCTCTGTAAGCATGTTGTCCTGGTTTATTATTGTGAGGGTGTGGAATTAGTTGAGAAGGAAATTGTGTAGGGCATGTAGGATTTTGATGATGTAGCTGATTGGGTTGTGTAGGTGATTTTGATATGCAAGCAAGATGTTGTTGAAGAGATGGTAAAGAATATGGATGATGTGCTTGTGCTACAAGATGAGGGGGAGTATTCATGTAATCATAATATGAACCATGCAAAACTTGTGGACAAGATTGGTGGTGGTTATATTAAGATTGGCATGGCTGCCCTAATAAAGGAGTATTCCATAATGGATTATGCAAGTAAGAGAATGGAGAGGAAGTATTTTGAACCATACATGTAGGCCATGGTTTCCATGGTTGTGAATTTGTATCTTCTCGATCTCTTTGATATGTTGCTTTCATCCTAGGTAATAAAGAGAAACTATGCATGGGATGCTCCTTTTGGAAATGAGGGAAAAACACTTGTTCAATTTTTTTCCTGATTTTTATTTACCTGAAAAACATGCAATTGTGAATTTAGAGAGCTAATAAAATCAATCTTAAAAAGTTCAAATAAATCATTAATTTCAGCTTGCACATATCCTGTTCTTGTAGTATATTTGGAAATGAAAGAAGAAAATTCTCTAGAATTCTTACCAGCCTTGAAGATTCCTCTTGAATACCTTATGCATAAATCACAAACATCATCATATGATTGATAAAAAACATCACATTTTCCTATCATATTTAAGAGTTCTAAAAATTCGTCTTTGATTCCTTTAAGAATGAGTGTTTTTAAGATCTCTTTTTCCAAATGCTTATGCTTTGATTTTTGAAGGTTGTATTTAAATTGCTTAACATACTCCTCCAAGGTTTAATCTTCCCCTTCTATCATACTGAAAATATCTTCACTGGCATTGTAATAGTCATGGTACTTCTTCAAGAATACATTCGTCATATCCTCCCATGTTTGAATGGAGTTCCCACCAAGGTTCATGAACCATCAGGGAGATGCTCCTTTTGAAGTAAGAGGAAACACTTTCAACCTTTTGTCATTAGTTCAATTATCATATCCTTTGAAAAGTAATTCAAACTCAAATAAGAATGTTTCTGGATCCTCATTTTCCAACCATGAAAATTTGTTAGAGAAGATGGTGGAATTATGTTCATTTGTGTCACTCCTCCTAGATCTCTGATAGGGAATTCAAAAGTAGTAGTGGGTGCCATTTCTTACCATTATAGAAGATTTTCTTAATGTGATACTTTAAGGCTCCTCCTTCAAATGTTCCTGTTAATTGGTTAGTGGAATGGGTGGTGCTTACATCACCACATAAGTGAAATGATAATATTTATTCAAATTTCTGCCTTTTTCTACTTAGTCATTGATAAAAACCCCTATTCCTATTTAACCTCTATGCATTTTCCGAAAAGCGGGTCGTTGAGCAAGTGTTTTACTTGTTGGTTACGTAGGTTCTTACCTCCCATTTTTAATACACAATTATTTTACAACAAGAACATAAAAATAAATTACTTTTAAACACTCTCCCCAGAATCAAATTATGTATCTACAACCAGATATTAGTGTGATAGTGCTATTTGAATGCCTTCTCCGGCAACGACGCCAAAATGTTGGGTAAAATTAATTTCTTAGTAAAAACAACTAATCTCTTGAACATTAATTATCAACCAAGGAACGCCTTTTTATTTCAAAGGCAATCGGAAAAATATATGCATAGAAAATACCAACACCTAACACTAGTTCTACATGATTATGTTCTACACTATCAAGCTCATTCGAAAAGAAATAAAATGCAAGACTTGAAAAAAAATACTAAATCTCAAAACCATAAATTAAATGACAGGAAAATAATTATTCTAATCACATGACTTGAATCAATACTAAATTTAACCTATCACACTCAACATAATTCAAATTCTAATCTAGAGCAGTGAATTAAATGAAATCTAGAAATTGCAAGAAATAAAAAATCTGGAAAATGTAGTAGCCAACAAATTACTTTTAAAGAAAAGAAATCTAATTTAAAGAACAACAATTGAAATTCAAATAAACAAGCACGTAACTAAACTACTTGAGATGTTCAAGGCATCATCTCGTCCAAGGTAGTGGGCCCAAATTCCCAAGACTTAGTTCTGCCTTGAGAAATAATTCAGATCAGATTACAAGTAATAGATGTAGCACTCAATGGATAACTTCCTTCATTGAAATATATGAGAGAGATAATTACATCAGAATGAAGCTCTTAGCTTTGTCTCAAGTTCAACAATTATTCATCTCGTATTCAACAATTATTCATTTGTTCATCCAACAATTGTTCATTTGTTCATTCCTCTCCAATTATTCCTTTCTCTTATTTCCTAATTATCATCCTCTCTCTTTGATCTCAATTTTCATTTACATACACAGAGAGCAAAGGGAAGTTACAACAAAGTTGATTTACAAAATGATTTCCATTACAATTTTGGATTTATTACATAATCTCAATAAACAGAATCATATCTGAAAGATATTCCCATCATCATTCAGCGGGAACAATTTGAATCTGGTATTACAATTGGATGAATTTGGAAAACAGCCACAACAACAAATCTGAGAAAATCATCTTCGAATAACCTTGCGGTTGTCTTAATAAAAACTGAATTTTGGAAACCTGCTCATTATGAAACTAATTTGGTCCATTCTGCACAAAATCCATGTCTCGAATTTTCAAGATTCATCTTCATTTGACCTAAATATCCAACAAAAAATCATCACTTTTTATCCCAGCGAATTTTTGAGTTGGAATAGTTGGAGATCGAATTTCCAATATGGAAGAGATCTTGGAGGCTAAAAACGTGAGTAATGTTATAACAGATTAATAAACCATATTTGACAAAATCATGCATAATAATTATCACTTTATTAGAAATAAAGGAGAATACGTATTACTTATCCATAAGAGCATAAATTATTATAATATAGAATTAAATGATAAATTATGATAAATAATGTGATAAAGAATGGTAGAAATGGATGAAATAGACACTAGAAAGTGGTAATAATAATGACATATAGGTAGCCCAACAATAAGTATCTGAGTTACCTGATTTATTTTTATAAAGGAATTGATAGATTTGCATTTAATTTTTTGTGCCTAACACTTTTTAGAGAATAGAGAAATATCTGATAGGACAATGCAGTTATAGTGAAAATTTACATCCTAGGATAGTTATGAATACAAAAGGATTTACTATTACATACAATGAATATGTTGTGAAGAAGGAACCTAGTAATTTTCTCTACCAAAATAGCACAATCATTGTGAATAGAATTTTTAATAACCAGAAAAAGAAATGCTATGAAAGAAGAATCTTGAATGCCGGAACTACAGTGTGCATAATAAGAAGGAAACTAAAATAAAGAATGTACAGGACATGATCAAGTGTAGAACACAATAAAAAAATACATGTAATTGTATGAGAAAAGAAACAAACTTTTGTGTATCAACCAACTGAGAACAGTTAGTGCATAGGTGGTGTGGGAAATAAGTTTCATTCCTGATATTACTTAAGAATTCAGTGGAATATAGAGACAGCCGTTGAGGTTTAGGACTCGAGTTCCATGGCAAATGGAACATAATCCATTGTACTCTGGCCTCCTAAACAATTTCATTCAAACTAAGCATAAATGAGCATGGAAGCTGTAAACATTTCAAAATACTACATTGCTGTGAATGGAAAGATTTCTAAAACATAATTTAAATATTAAAACAATATAAACCCAGAAAACCATTAGGTGGGTACAATACCAAAAGACGCTAATGCCTATCACATTCTGAGCAAGTGTATAATTTTCATCTTATTACATGTAATAAGGTTCATGAAAGAGATCAACATTACAGAAGATATATATAAATATATTAACTTTTGATAAGGGTGTAGAAATGACTTAAAAAAAAATATTCATAGTCTCAAGTAAAAGACCAGGCCCACATACAACTGAGAGGTCTGGAGGTAAAAACCCTCAAAACTTAAATGGAGAAACATTATAGAGTTATCCAATTAAAAAATATATGGGAACACCTTCGAAGATCAAGAAGGAGTAATTAATTGTTCCATTATATACACCCTGAACAATGACATCATGCAATGACTATGAAAATAAAGCCCAGAGATCAACCTTCAACTTCAGGCTAGCCTTAAATATAGAGGGTTAAGAACCCAACCGAGGTTCAGTACCTGTATAGCCAAGGGCTCGACCCTGAGAGATAAATTTATAAAGAAAATAGAGAGTGAGAAAAACCTATGGCATTGAAAATTCAGGGTTACGACTTACCTAGATACGGTGGTGGCGACCATTGGAAGAAGTTGTTGGGAGACTTTGAGCTACCTAGACTCCGTGTGCAAACTATGGCGAAGAGCCATAAAGATGTTGGTAAGAACAAGAGTACAACATCTCAGAAAGTAACCAAACCAAAAATAGAAATTCGCATTCAAGGTTAACACCTGGAGGGAAGCACCTCGTTGTTGCTGAAGGAATCCTCCAGCCTCTGCATTCCAACATGAGCAAGAAGGTTAAAACTGAAGTAAGGTTGAACGAACTTGTGAGCTAGAGAATCCAACCAAGCATACATATATCTAACCATGTACATCAAAATAAAATAATATAGGAAAAAGAGGATTAGGGTTTACCTGCATTAATGGAGGAACACATTAAGCCTGGCACAATAATTCATCAACACAGAGAAGAAGAAAATACGAACCCTTTCGCACAAAGGTTTCACATAGAGATCACTAAACTTCACAGAGAAATTATTTGAGAACAAAATCTTAACATTGAGCGAAACCAAAGCAGAGAAACAAACCAGAGCCACGCCCTCAACACCTGACAGAGGTAGGAAGAGTTATCACTATTGAAGGAAACTTCATCAGAGGTTGCAGAACAACCCCGTACAAGATTAGAGAAAATTGACCACAAGTGCGGCCTTCGGGGTAGGCTTAGTTACCCTAACCTCCTCCCATTCAATGACCACTACCGGATCTAGGTCTTGATGTATATAAGGAAACCACAATTACCCAAAAGAATCAACCTACAGATGAATCTAGTCAACGAGAGTCAAGTAGTGTTTCGATAGGAAGAAAATTGGATGAGACCAGAATCAGAGATTTTGTGTGATTGAAATAAAACATTAGAACTTAAATTAAATCCCGAAGTAAAAAGCCTTCCAATGTACTTGAAATATTGAAAAATTAATTCCGAACCTCATGATTTAAAGTATAAAGTTATAAATCAAACTTCTAATAATTCAACCATTATCAATAAGTAAATGTGCATAATTTTATTATAATGCATGGAATGGTAAAGGTAGTATAGTTAAGGCATGGTTAGTAATTTTTTTTATAGTAATTTATAAATGTATGTGACAATGAGCTATAATAGAAAATAGGCAAGGAAATCCTCCATAAATTGTACAAAAATCCTCATATTGGAATACGATCTCTATCCACCCGATCTTACCAATTAGAAAGTAGTAAAATGACCTCTCAATCATTGAAATAAGTAATATAATGAAAAGCAATATATAAATATAATATGCATCCTATTTATGAGAATAACGTTTCTAGTATGGGACAATTGATGTGATTACTGAGTCCTAGGAATTTGTTTGACTGACCTTGGAAGCAACAATGCATTAATAATCAGTAATATAGTATGATAAGGACGGGAAATGCATGAATGCTGCATACTAAGAATTAGGGTTCTGTAAACAACCCAGGGAGATCCTAACTGAATTAATTTGACAAATAGATAACAATGTGACCACCATGAAGGAGGTTATCCCAAACCCATTTATGCTACCACTAACAATACACTAGTAGCAATCTCTAATAGGACGGGAATAATAAATAATTTATAAAATATTTATGTAAGAAAGCCAATGAATTAGTACATTGGTGAGTGGTGTGGAATGCAGTGCTCGAAGGTTGGGTGGAGCATTTCCATTTACCTAGTACTGACTCTTGACAGTTAAGTTTTTTCATGTATTTTTGTAAAAAAAATTATGTGTGAATTACTTTTTGCAACTAGTTCTGTAATGGTATTTTGTTGAATTACTTGACAATTAAGTATTTTCATGTATTTTTGTAAAAAATTCTCTCTAAATTACTTACACGAAAAAAATTTCTGTGTGAATAAATTTCTGCAACTAGTTTTGTAATGGTATTTTGTTGAATTACTTGACAATTAAGTATTTTCATGTATTTTTGTAAAACATTTCTCTTTGAATTACTTTCTGCAACTAGTTATGTAATGGTGTTTTGTTGAATTACTTTCCTGAACTATTGTCTTTCCGAAGGAATTCATTATTTGTGGTCAAGGTGCTCACTAAGTTAAGTACTGCCTATAAATAAACTGGGCATATGATGAATCATGTAGTTACAAGTAAGTAAAACTGGCATATGATGAATCATGTGGTTTCACGAAAGTATAGGTACTGAACACACAACACAGGAAATAATAGTAAGTACAGTAGCTGGAAGTGCACAATAGGTGAGATAGGAACTATTTGTTTTTCAGAGGATTTTGGGTTGGTTTTGGGGCCCAACTAAATCAATGGAAACTCCAAGAAAAATCCCTAATTAATTGTGAGAAAAAATCACCAAATAATTGGTATTACTCGTACACAGTGGCAGTTAAAGTGGTAGTTAAACTTTGGGCAGACAATTACTATTTTTTTTTATAACAGAAAAGTAAACCCCAATTTTAAATAAATCCTAGAAATTGGTATACCAATGAAAACCCAAATTTTAAATAAATCATAAAAATTGGTATACCAATAAAGGAATTATATACTAGTAAGAATTTATCTAGGAGTAAACATTTGTGATCCTTGTAACTTGTAGGGGAGATGCCCTGCTACTGCGACTCCATGAATTAATTCTTTGGTGAAGTCAAAATAAGAATGTACCTATAACAACTGGCTTAAGTGCTAACTTATGATTATGTTATGTTGTTAAGACACTAAGATATTATTTGTTATTTTCTTTGGAAATAGTACATTATGAGCAGGAATTAATTTTGATTAAATAAAATTAGTTAAGGAAGTGATTTCCTATAATATTCCAGAATTTGCATGCAGCAAATTGGAATATTAAATTTTGCTAATGTCACTTAGGAGATGAATAAATGGGTAAGGAGGCCCATAAATTTCAGAAATAAGGATTAAATCCCTCATAGTGTGAAAGGGGATCATAATGCCAGTTGGATTTTACACTCTCATGTGTGAACAAGGACATTTTGCATGTGGACAAAGTCAAGTTTGACCAAGTCAACATCATGAATGTAGGAGGAGTGGATCAACAAATAAAATAGCTCAATGTGAATGAGGTTCAGCCTAGATAGCTATATATGAGCTGGATTGAAGACCCTTAGGTGTGAAAATGGCTAAAGTAGATTGAAGAGGTCAACCTTGACCAAATCAAACAACACAGTTTAGCGGAGTAGCTCTAATGAAGGCACAACACAGTTTTGGAGGGAGATTATTTGTGTGATGGTGGAAACCATATTGAGTGGGATCCAAGGTGAGAAGGCTCACTTAGTTTATAAGGAAGAGGATGGAAGCCATTTGAGGTTAGCTTATGAATTATATTTTTATGTCTGCTTAGACTTTTGCTCTCTTTAATTGTTTAGCTAAGATTGTTGATGCTGTTTAGCACTAAGGTATTCCTGTTCAGGAATTCCTTCTCTTCCCTTTGAGTAGATCTTGGGAGAGACCCGATATATCATTCAAAACATCTAGCATTTTTTCCAAGCTTCAGTCTTCAGTTTCAGCGCAGTTTCTGCAGGAGGTTGTGTTGAGTTACAGGGTGTTGCAGTGGAGGGTTGAGAAACCCACTTTCTGAGTTGGTTTTTCATAGGAGGGAGGTTTCCTTCTATTGGAGGATTAGTTTGGAGGGTTATTGGGCTGATATTAGATATTTGGCAGCAATCCAATACATTTCCATCACCTACAATGTTATTCCATTATGGAATTGCGTTATTTATGGAGGGCAGTTTCTACAGTGGATCTAGTGGTTCTTTTTAGGAGTTTTCCTGTGATTGAGAGGTTCATCCTTTCATGGGGGAAGACCTTTGATCATATCTGCATCAGATTTACATTATTTTAGCCTTATTTACTCATGTGCTTCAGTTTTCAGTGATTATTCAGTCTTATTTCTGAATATCACCATTTGTATTTGAGTGCATTCCTAGAAACCCTTCCCGGGTTCTCTAGATTTTGTAATGAGGAGAATAGATCTCTATTTTTGAGCCATATTATTTAATATAATCTCGGATATATTTGTCTCTTCTATTTATGTGTACAAACCATTATTCGACTGCACAATCTCTTTTATGCATAAATTCCTGTGTTGCAGTGTTTGGGGTTTTAGCCTTTTTTAGCAATCCTAGTTGTGGGAGGTTTGTTTAACCCACCTAGTTTGATTTTTTTCAGCTCTATTATTGGATTTAGGTTGTATATTTACTGATGTAAAGGATAAAAGAGTTTATTTCATTATTTATATCATATATTTCTGAAAATGCACTTTTTATGCATGCATGGTTGAGCAGTCCCTATTTGAGGGTATTACAGTGGTATCGGAGCAAGATATTTGGCTCAACCTGTGGACTTCAAGCCAAATTTATATAAAAGAAATAGCAAGGATAGAATGATGGAAAGGATGGGCTTACTCTCATCACTTTTCAGATCCAGGAAGAACCTCTCCAAGGAGGTTAAACAAGAAGAAGAGAACAGGAGCAGTGAAAATTCAAAAGAGTTTCAAGGGGAGGAAGAGCCATGCACTTCCTATGGAAAAAAAGAGAGACCAGTGTTGCAGAGAGCTCCAAAGCATTGGAACATATCCTTTCCTTTTGAGAAGGAGGAAAAATTGCAGGAAGATGGAGGACACTTGGATCACAAGATTCTAAGTGAGTACCTTGTTTAGTACAAATCTAAACCTAGAGCCTTCAAGGAGACTTTAGCTTCCCCTCATTTCATTCATTTGAAGGAAGAGAGAAGGCCTTGTGTCCAAGGGAGGATCAAGGGCAATAGGTTTCTATTGTCTACTTTTGATGGGTCATCTGCAGCAGGGGTTTGGGCAAGGAAACTAGATGCATTCTTCCTACTGCATCCTGTGGTAGAAAGGGAGGCTGTAGAGATTGTAGTGCTGCACCTAGAGGGTGAAGCAAATATTTGGTGGTTTAGCCATTTGAGCCATGCAAGAGTGATTAATTTTGCTGAGTTTACTCAAAGGTTGATTGGGAAATTTGGCAAGGAGAAATCAGAGGAGAAGAAGCCCTCACCACCATTGGAGGAGGCTTGTACCAGCGCTATCACAACTAGGGAGGAGAAGCCCTCAACATATTCAGTTGGAGGAGCCAACTCATTAGAGGAAGAAGCCCTTGCAACCATACAATATAATTCCAAGTTTCATCAAGGTATGCCTAGATTTTCATCTCCTATTGTTTCAGTAAGTTATATAGAGGATTGTATACCATTGCATAGTGCTCATTTGGAACAACATAATTGCACTGCACTGTGCAACCTTGATTTGATCAAGGAAGGGATGAAACCTCATCCTAATGGGCCATTATTGGGCTGCACACCACACTTGGACTTTGGGTGTGAATTATTGGAGGATAGGATGAACTTTTCACCAAACAAACTTATGCAAAACCATATGTTCATCTTTGAGTTGGGACATGAGACAGCCAAAACACCATGGAGGAAATTTACAGCGCTATTAAGAGGTAGTAGTGAGGAGGCTTTGCCTTCATCTCACTTGGATCCTTGTGGATGCAAGATGGTCATGGGTATGAGATCTTTTCTAGGAGATCTCCAAGGAGTTGCATTCCAACATCCCATGGAATGCAAGAAGAAAAATATGAATTGGGAGAATGGTAGTCTTCATTGGAAGGGTACCAAGGTTGATCATGATGGGAGGCACCCACATTGGGATGAATGGGGCTGGATGGAGAGTAAGAAGCTGGTAAGCTACTTGCAAATATATGACACCGGGCAACATGAGATTTGGCTGCGTTAGCTACTCTTGAAAGAGTTTGGCCATCATGGGACATATCCTTTTTCCAAGGGTATGTGGGCAGAAGGAACTTGGCAGGATACTTGCATCATTGGGTAGCAGGGAGTGTGGATGCATTATGATGATATGATCATTATGTTTTCACCACATGATTTTTATGATGGAGATATGAGGAGGTAGCAAAAAATTTTGTTGCTTTGAAGGACTTTGAGAGAGCAAGGGAAGATTTGCTCTCACACTTTGCATGATGTTGCAGGAGTAGGAGATGGCACTATCTTGGTGCAAAGGGGCTACTCCTTAGCCTTAGATGATCTAGAAGTACTTCCACTTTGGAAGAAACTTCTTGTATGTGGCAGCATTATGGGAGGAGTCTTTGAAAATGAGCATGTCAAAGAATGGAGTTATGAGTTGGCAAGAGTCTATTTGCATAGGCCAACAACGCTGACATTTTGGAGCATGGAATTATCGATGGAGTGTCCCCAGGATCACTTCACATTTGATGCACTTGGTGGAAAAGGAGGAGGTGAGAATGATGGAGTAGTGGATGGATTCATCTATTACTGTGGTATGTTCTTCTTGCCTTGGATTTCCAAGCATAAGAAGGAGGATCTTCATGCAACATATGGTTCATTCCTCTTCATAGGAGTATGTCATACCACTATGGAGGACTTATTTATGGATCCTATAATCATCTTACTTTCATTACATGGTAAGAATTATGTTTTTTCATTTATTGATTGTGCAACACAATATTTGCATGCTCTTACCATTTCTTTGCAGTGCATTGCTCCACAAAGGGGCAAGCCTTTTTTTGGGCTCCATGGACCATTTTTGGCCAGCTATTATGATGGGGACATCCATCTATTGTATGACTTTGGGCAAGTGTTTGGTTACTTCTTGTATGATCAGTTGATACATTCAGCCATTTACTATTTTCTAGTAGATGTGATGAATTACACAAGTAGTCATTTGTCAAGAAACAACTTGCCATACTGTTTTCTGAACCTGCAGTGGCAAAGACTGCATTGTGACCACTTGGGAGACTGTTGGTACCTTCTAGCACCACATGAAACCTTTATTATTTCTTTCATTTTGATGCTAAACATGATCCCATTTGCTGATGTTGTTCTTTCCTTTATGGGGAGCATGATTGGGGGAGAAACACATTGGGTGGATGTGTTCTTTGGAAAGGAGGATTCCCACATTTTCTGCATTACATGTTCTAAGGGGAGCATGGGAGGAGATATGGCCACCATAGAAAAATATTTTTTCCTTTATAAGGAGGGCCATGAGATGAATGGGATGCCATATGGTGGTGATTTCTTATCCATCATGTATGAGATGGTTTGGGCCAGCTTGATTCACAATGTTGGGAAAGGGATCTTTGGAGATCTAGTTTCCTTCTTGCCACTAGAGGGCAACATTATTGCAGCCCAAGATCAGAAAATTCTATGCAATTATCTTAAGTGGAGAGGAGGACAGAGTGGGGTAGGCTACTTTGTCTACCATGTTTATAATTTCAGTCCACTTACTTTTCAAGAGCTCAAGGTGGAGGAGGATTTTCAGGAGTTGCCATGTTGGGAGGTAACCCATTTTGTATGGATGATAGATTGGGGATGGGATATTCATATGGGGATGGTAGATCCCAATATATATCAGACCTCATGCCTCAAGAAGGCCTTTAGACCACCCATTGTTGCCTCCATTGATACTTTACTGTCACATGATGATAGCTATTTGGGTTGTTCACCAAAAGCTAGCTTGTTTACTTGGGAGGGGAAACTTGGAGATATATTGATGAGACAACACCTTGATCCTTGGAGGATTTTATCTTATGAGGTTGCTACAGGGGGAGAAGAGGATGCTCTTTAGTTCGATCCTTGCAGTTGCTTGAGCACAACAACATTTGGGAGGAGAGTACTGTAATATTCCAAAATTTGCACCCAATTAGGAGATGAATAAATGGGTGAGGAGGCCCATACATTTAAGAAATAAGGATAAATCCCTCATAGTTTGAAAGGGGATCATAATTTCAGCTATATTTTACACTCTTATGTGTGAACAGGGACATTTTGCATGTGAACAAAGTCAAGTTTGACCAAGTCAACAGCATGAATGTAGGAGGAGTGGATCAGCAAATAAAATAGCTCAATGTGAATGAGGTTCAGCCTAGATAGCTATATATGCCTTGGATTGAAGACCCTTAGGTGTGAAAAGGGCTGAAGCAGGTTGAAGATGTCAACCTTGACCAAATCAAACATCGCAGTTTAGAGGAGTGGCTCTAATGAAGGCACATCACAGTTTTGGAGGGAGATTATTTGTGTGATGGTGGAAACCCTATTGAGTGGGACCCAAGGTGAGAAGGCTCACTTAGTTTATAACGAAGAGGATGGTAGCCATTTGAGGTTAGCTTATGAATTATATTTTTATGTCTGCTTAGACTTTTGATCTCTTTAGCTGTTTAGCTAAGATTACCGGTGTTGTTTAGCACTAAGGTAATCCTGTTCAGGAATTCCTTCTCTTCCCTTTGAGCAGATATTGGGAGAGACCTGATCTATAATTCCACACATCTGGCATTGGTGCCAAGCTTTATTCTTCAGTTTCAGCGCAATTTCTGCAGGAGGTTGTGTTGAGTTGCAGGGTGTTGCAGTGGAGGGTTGAGAAACCCACTTTCTGAGTTGGTTTTGCATAGGAGGGAGGTTTCCTTCTATTGGAGGATCAATTTGGAGGGTTATTGGGCTGATATCATATATTTGGCATCAAGACAATACATGTACATCACCTACAGCGTTATTCCATTATGGAATTGCGTTATTTCTGGAGGGCAGTTTCTGCAGTGGATCCGGTGGTTATTTTTAGGAGTTTTCCTATGATTGAGAGGTTCATCCTTTCATGGGGGAAGACATTTGATCAGATCTGCATCAGATTTACATTATTTCAGCCTTCTATAATCATGTGCTTTATTTTGTAGTGGTTATTCAATCTTATTGCTGAATATCACCGTTTGTATTTGAGTGCATTCCTAGAAACCCTTCCTAGGTTCTCTAGATTTTGTAATGAGGAGAATAGATCTCTGTTTTTGAGCCATATTATTTAATATAATCTCAGATCTATTTATCTCTACTATTTATGTGTACAAACCCTCATTAGACTGCATAGTCTCTTTTATGCAGAAATTCCTGTGTTGCAGTGTTTGGGGTTTTAGCCTTTTTTAGCAATCCTAGGTGTGGGAGGTCTGTTTAACCCACCTAATTTGATTTTTTTTAGCTCTATTATTGGATTTAGGTTGTACATTGATTGATATAAAGGATACAAGAGTTTATTTTTTTATTTATAGCATATATTTTTGGAAATGCATTTTTTATGCATGCATGGTTGAGCAGTCCCTATTTGGGTATATTACATTTCCATAAAAGAATAATAGACCGACGGTAAAATTAGTTCAAGAATTGAGAGTTAGTTGAACAGAATTAGTTCAAATAGTTACCCAACCTCAGAGGATAAAGGCATATCTCAGTGAGGAAGAGGGGTTCTTTTTGGTAACTGGAGGAGGAAATTTGGAGAGAAGAATTCTAGAGCTGGTGGTGACCAATGGAATTACTCAGATTCCTGAGAATTTCCTGGAATAGAAGACTGAACAGGAATGTCCCGAAGTCTCTTCCATAATCTCTGTCAACTCACATAGATTAGACTTGGAGCACGGGGGAGAGACGAGGACATAATTTCCTCTCTCGAGGTAGGGAGGACAACATCAGTTAGAAACTAAAAGACATATAAGTTTATCTGTCATTGGAAATATTAGTTTGGTTTATGAAAGAAAATTAGTAGCTTGTATGCTGTGAATTTGTAGAAGTTATAGTACTTATTTATGGAAAAAGAAGTTTTTATGTATGTTGTTTACAAATTAGGTTTATCAGTTAGAATTAAACTTAACACTAATATCTGTATGATATAAAACTGTTAACACAAATCCCTGAAGACGAAGGCTTCGTGTAGGTTGTTCTCTGTATATATGATATTACATGGACAAAATGGTCTGATCATTTTATTGTTGAAACAATAGAAATAAAAGGAATATGGAGAGAGTAGGAGAAATATGTAGATAACAGTTTAATAAGAAAAGACTGTGTAAATATTGAACTTTTGAAGGAAATAAAAACATAAAACTGTAAAGAGCATCATACCAAGAATTTCGATAGAGCCATGCAGAATAATTTAACTAAAAATTCAGGTACTCTGATTAAAAATGCTTGCTTTTAAATTTAAAATATATCTGTCTACATAGAACAAGAAAGAAGACTAAACCAGGGTATAGAAGGAATTAATAATTTTTTTGAACATTGCAACCCTGGAATTTAGTGAAATAAGTACGAAAAACTCTTTCTTGATTCATAGGAATAGCGACAGTAATTCTAAAAAGTGACAAAACTAAATAAATAAAATACTAAATATTATATTAACAATGCCATAACAGAGTTCTAACCTGAACATAAATAATTACAACTGTAAAATATATTTTCAGAAAAATCTATAAATATTACATCCCACGCTAACAAACTCCAGTAGACCAAAAGATAACGGTAAGGCAGAAAAATAGACTAGTGCTGGGGTAACCAAATTTCATGAAAAAGTTGTTATAGACAAAAACATCAGGGTACAATAAGGTAACTTTATATGTGAAATGATTAACTCTTACATTACAAAACAAGAAATTTGGAGAGAAATGTTCCATTTATTTAAAACAAAAATATGACCCATATTGAATACGCCTCATCCAATAAGGAAATCTCGTTACAAGAATTACGAATTAAACCTTGAAGTTTGAGAACTTAAACCAAGACCCAACTATAACTATGCATGAACGTGAGTTCAGGAGGGAAAATAATCACACTCCCCTGTCATACATAGCCAACTACGGCAAGTCCCAAATGCAAACAATTCGTGAAATGAAGTTTCCAAAAACTATAGTAGCCAGAACAAGATGGAAAACTATTTTGTTGAGAACCAAAAAACATCTGCAACTTCAAGGTCCCATGATCGATCTTTAAGTAGCATAAAGTACGTGTTGGATCAGGTTTAAGAAGGTTAGAAAACTTTTCGAGCCAGGCTTAGTGAGATTTTCCCCGCTACAATGCCAATCCCAGAAATTACCTGCATGAGTAATCAGAAGGAAGTTAATTAAACAAGTTTGAAAATACCCAAATGCTAAAAGGGGAAAATTGATTCAAAGAATGGAAAAATTACTTGTGGGAAACATTTCCGAAAGCAGAAGGTTCAAGATACAAGAGGAAAACCAACACGAAATTAAGGTTAGTATAACCATGTAGGTCTGGAAAACCATGAAATACATATTTCAAAAACAATAGAAAATGCTGGTGAGGGTTTTTACCCAGGGTTCCGTCAGTGATAGTACAGATGCTGAGGACAGTCCATTCAGAGGATAGTTCCTATGCACTATAGTAGCCCTTGTTAAGATGAGGACCAAATCCTAGAAGGAAAGGGAACGAGTATTAGAGGAATTCTATTTAGAAAATCTTAGAACCAAATCTAGAATTGTAATCAATCACGTTAAACCTCCCTTATTGTAATTAGTGACAGTAGTCCTACAGCAAAATAATTGGAGGTTTACTTACGAGGTTGTTTCGAAGATAAAAACCCCATAAACACTAAGTAGTAAGCCTACTCGGGAAAGGTTACAGAGACCACAAGGCTCTCTGGCGGGGTGCTGAGAACAAGCACCGAATGATCCAAAACATTTATGGGATGAGGTCGATACCTTAGGTTTTGTAAGCCTAAACCTAACAGCCATGGGATTCCAATGCAAACAGATCAACGGTGAAAGGGACAATCTAGTTGTCCTCCACAAAGATAAATGCTGGCAACAAAAGCAGAGTTTCCAACAAAATCAAATAATTACAAAATCTCAATACAATGATAAGGTAGAATGTAAATACCATAGTAGTTGAAAACAATTAATGGATTGATAAATGCAAAGTACCAAATAGTAGTAACCGAGGGGACAGAGATATCTCCTTAAAACCCAAATTAATTTGCTGACAAATCATTCGCCACATATAAGTTAAAAAAATACCTTTATATCTCGGTAGAGAAAGTTAGTTTGAAGATTAGTGGAGACTCATTTACTTAGGTGTAAATGTGGTTTTTAATGAAGTTTAAAACTATGTAAAGTAATTTTTTTTTATAGTATGTTGATGTATGTTAGAAGTGGTATCAGGGCAGTGTTTGCACACTGGGACCCTATAGGTCACCTAATAAGGTAAATTGTGTGTAAATGATGCACAATTAAGGAAGCATAACCAAAGACGTTATGAGAATGGGGTCAATGAAAAAACTACCCCAGAACATCGAGGAACCCCAACCCCAACCAGAAATGAATCTTGAGATGTGGATTTAGCTAAGTGTGGATCAGCACTAGCAAACAAGTCAACTTCTGGAGTAACAACATCACCAAACTAGAATTCTGTTAAATACAGTGAAAAAACTACAGGAAGAAATGGTGTGAGTACGAAGTGATAATGAGCGCTTGATGCAAGAAAAAGAAAGGATACTTAAGAGCCTCTCGGATAAGCAGAATTAGGGAATGGAACAACCTAGTCCTGATAGAGACATGCAGGAAGGTAATGAGAAACAAGCAAGGGACCACACCACTAACAGAATGGAAAGACATCATTCGCAGTGGAGTAATAAAAATAAAAACTACAATGAGGTTGAGTGAGGTAATGTGACGGATCAACAAAAAGTTAAGAAGTAGAAATTGGAGCTACAAGGTGAGTTTCGAAAGATAAAACCACCCACGTTTGATGGAGTAGAGGAAGAGGTGGTTGAAGCATGGTTGATAAATATGAATAAGTGTTTTCAAGGTTACGAATATAGCCGCAATCTTAAAGCCATATTGGCCATCTATCAGTTGAGGGAGAAGACCACACTATGGTGGGAGGAAGTTAAGAATGTTCGTAGTATTGATGATCAGGACATGACTTGGGATTTGTTCTAGCAATATTTTAAAGATAAGTACTTAACCGAGCACTTCTATGATGAAAAATATAGAGAGTTTCATGACTTAAAACTGGGACAAATGACGATGGATGAATACATCACCAAGTTCACTTCCTTACTTTGTTATGTTCCTTATCTAAGGGACAAAAAGGCTAAATTTCAGCGGTTCCTGAGCAATTTTTCGACTCATATGAAGGAACGAATTGAGTTTGTGAATACCAAAAGCATGAACGAGGAACCACAGAAGGTAAAAATGTGCTACCAAGAATCTAAAGCAAAAGGAGAGCTGGGTAAAAACTGGCAGTCAAAGAAAGAACATAAAGGCAGTTCAAACTTCAAGAAAAACAGAACCAGTAATTTCAAGGATACTTCCAGGAGCTCAGTTAGCAAACAATTTGGCAGAAACCATCAAATAATCCAGTGGCCTACGGAGGATAAACCCACGGAAGCCTCCAGCAATCAGGACCAAGCACAAAATAAGAAACCACCCCTACAGTACTGGGGGTGTGGTGAGGCTCACTACTACAGGAATTTTCTGCAACGAGGAAGGAGCGAGGTGGTTACCAATCTAAAAGAGGCTTCTACAGTGGGGGATGTAGCTAGAAAGATACCTAGAATTAACGTAGCTTTGGAAGATTGTCACGCAGATTACCAACCAACGATGATAGAGTTGGAAGGTAAGCTACTCTCTCAACCTGCTTCTATTTTGGTAGACCCAGGTGCAAGTTTAAGCTACATAAGTCCCAAATTAGTAGAAATATATAAATTGCAAAGTCAGAAATTCAGAAATCCATGGCTGGTACAATTAGCCACGGGAGCAAAGAGAAACGTATGTGCCAAAATTTCAAACTATACACTGGAAATTGGTGAACAACAGCTAACTATAGACCTGAATATATTACCCTTGGGATCATACGATGTGTTACTTGGCATGGATTGGTTGGAGAAGCATTGGACGTTAGTGGATTGTAAAGAAAAAGTTATATATTACAGAATGTAGGATGGAACTCGTAAGGATATTCAAGGAATAAAGAAACCCCTACAGCTGCGACCTATTACAACCTCTCAAATGAGTAAGTGCATGAAGAAAGGATGCCAGTTATATGCCATTCAAGTGGGTTTTACTAAGTCCAAAGAAAAGAGTATGATGATGGAAAACATTCCAATAGTGCAAGATTTTATGGACATATTTCCAGAGGAAATACCAGGTTTGCCACTAACAAGGGACATTGATTTTACTATAGAGTTGATACCTAGAGCATCACCGATCTCAAGGACACCATATTGAATGAGCATACCAGAATTGATCAAACTGAATATGCAGTTACAAGAAATGTTGGATAAAGGGTATATCCAACCATGTGTATACCCTTGGGGAGCACTAGTGCTATTTGTAAATAAGAAATATGGAACCACACAAATGTGCATGGGCTATCGACAACTCAATAAATTGACTGTAAAAAATAGATACCCTCTACCGCGGATTGATGATCTGTTTGATTAGGTGAAGGGAGCTACCATATTCTCAAAGATAAATCTAAGGTCAAGATATCATCATATCTAGATAAAAGACAAAGAAATTTATAAAAATGATTTTTGTACCAGATACGGGCATTACGAGTTCGCAGTGTTACCATTCAGATTGAATAATGCACCAACAACCTTTATGAGGCTGATGCATGCTATATTTCACCCCTTTCTGGATAATTTTGTGTTAATATTTATTGATGACAATTTATTTTATTCCAAGAATGTAGAAGAGCATAAAGAGAACTTACGGATAGTGTTGGAGATGTTACGGAAGCATAAACTATATGCTAAGTTCAGCAAGTGTGATTTCTTCAGGGAAGAAATACAATACCTTGGTCATGTTATTTATGCTGAGGGAATCACAATTGACCCAGACAAAATTAAGACAATTATGGAATAAAAAGTACCCCAAAATGTGGCAGACATCCGATCCTTTATGGGTTTGGCAAGTTATTATCAAAGGTTCATAAGGATTCTCAAAAAATGACTTCCAAATTACTTCCTTAAAAAGGAAGGGAAAACTATTTAAATGGATGAAGGAATGTCAAAACAATTTTTAAAAGCTAAAAATTTTATTGATTACAGCTCCAGTATTGAGGGTAGCTGATCCCATTAAAGAGTTCGAAGTCTGCACAGATGCATGTAAAGAAGGATTTGGGGCGATTCTGTCACAAGAAGGTAAAGTAGTTGAAGCTAAAGGAGCATGAACAAAGATACTTAGCTTATGATTTGGAGTTGACAACAGTAGTGCATGCACTCCAGGTATGGAGGCACTATTTGCATGGAAAGAGATTTGTACTCAAGACTGATCATATCAGCTTAACTAGTTATTTTAAGCAAGCTGACCTTAATTCTCGCTAGGCAAGTTTCTGGCCGAGCCTCAGTGTGGAATCAATTAGAGAGAAATCATGCTCCAGAAATGAGCCATAACCCAGGTTAAGGTGCAGTGGAAGCACTTCGGCCCGGATGAAGCAAAATGGGAAGATGAAGGTTTTGTTTGGGATGCTTGCCCAAAACTATTTGCTGAAGTAGAATGAGAACACCGAGGATGGTGTTCACTTCCAGGGGGGAAGTTGTAACAACTGGCTTAAGTGCTAACTAATGATTATGTTATGTTGTTAAGACACTAAGACATTATTTGTTATTTTATTTAGAAATAGTACATTATGAGTAGATTTTAATTTTTATTAAATAAAATTAGTTATGGAAGTTATTTCCATAAAAGAATAATAGACTTATGGTAAAAGTAATTCAAGAACTGAGATTTAGTTGAAAAAAATCAGTTCAAACACTTATCCCAACCTCAAAGGATAAAGACATATCTCAGTGAGGGAGAAGGGTTCTATTCAGTAACTGGAGGAGGAAATTCGGAGAGAAGAATTCCCGAGCTGGTGGTGACCAGTGGAATTACTCAGATTTCTGAGAATTGCCTGGAATATAAATCCTGAAGTCTCTTCCAAAATCTCTGTCAACTCACATAGCTCAGAATTGGAGCATGGGGGAGAGATGAGGATTTAATTGACTCTCTCGAGGTAGGGAGGACAACATCAGTTAGAAACTGAAATATAGATAAGTTTATTTGTCACTAGGAATCTTAGTTTGGTTTATGAAAGAAAATTAGTAGCTTGTATGCTGTGAATCTGTAGAAGTTACAATACTTATTTATGGAAAAATAAGTTTTTATGTGTGTTGTTTACAAATCAGGTTTATCAGTTAGAATTAAACTTAACACTAATATATGTATGATAGAAAACTATTAACACAGAGCCCTCAAGATGAAGGCTCCATGTAGGTTGTTCTCTGTATCTATGATATTACATGGATAGAATGGTCCGGTCATTTTATTGTTGAAACAACAGAAATAAAAGGAATATGGACAAAGCAGGAGAAATATATAGATAACAGTTTAACAAGAAAAGACTGTGTAAATACTGAAATTTTGAAGGAAAGAAAAATAGAAAACTGTAAAGAGCATCATACAGAGAATTTAGACAAAGCCATGCAGAGTAATTCTACTAAAAATTCAAGTACTATGATTAAAGATGCTTGCTTTTAAATTTAAAATGTATCTATCTACATAGAACAAGAAAGAAGACTAAACCAGGGTATAGAAGGAAATAATAATTTTGCTGAACATTGCAACCCTGGAATTTAATGAAATAAGTACGAAAAACACTTTCTTGATTAATAGGAATAGCAACAGTAATGCTAAACAGTGACCAAAATAAATAAATAAAATACTAAATATTATATTAACAATGCCATAATGGAGTTCTAACTCGAACATAAGCAATTACCACTGTAAAAAATATTTTCAGAAAAATCTATAAATATTACATCCTACACTAACAAACCCCAGTAGACCAAAATATAACAGTAAGATAGAAAAATAGACCAGCGTTGGGGTAATCAGCTTCCATGACAAAGTTGTTACAGAAAAAAACATTAGGGTACAGTAAGGTAACTTCAGATGCGAAATGATTAACTCTTACATTACAAAACAAGAATTTTGGAGCGAGAAATGTTCCATTTATTTGAAACAAAACTATGACTCATAATGTGTACGCCTCATCCAATAAGGAAATCTTGTTACAAGAATTACAAATTAAACCTTGAAGTTTGAGGAACTAAACCGAGACCCAACTATAACTATGCATGAACATGAGTTCAGAAGGGAAAATAAACACACTCCCTTGTCATACATAGCCAACTATGGCAAGTCCTGAATGGGAACAATTCGGGAAATGAAGTTTCCAAAAACTACAGTAGCCAAAACAAGACGAAAAACTATTTTTTTGAGAACCAAAAAATATCTGCAATTTCAAGGTCCCGTGACTAATCATTCAATAGCGTAAAGTACCTATTGGAGCAGGTTTAAGAAGTTTAGAAAACTTTTCGAGCCAGGCTTAATGAGACTTTCCCCTCTACAAAGCCAATCCAAGAAATTACTTTCATGAATAATCGAAAGGAAGTTAAGTAAACAAGTTTGCAAATACCCAAATGTTAAAAGGGGAAAATCGATTCAAAGAACGGAAAACTTACCTGTGAGAAACATTTCCGAAAGCAAAAGGTTCAAGCTACAAGAGGAAACCAATAGGAAATGAAGGTTAGTCTAACCATGTAGGTTTGGAAAACCACGAATTACATATTTAAAAAATAATAGAAAATTATGGTGAGGGTTTTTACCAGGGGTTCTGTCGGCGGCAGCTCAGATGTTGAGTGCATTCCACCTGGAGGATAGTTCCTATGCGCCGTAGTAGGCCTTGTTAAGATGAGGACCGGATCCTAGAAGCAAAGGGAATGGGTTTTAGAGGAATTCCATTTATAAAATATTAGAAAAAAATCTATAATTGCAAGCAATCACGTTAAACCTCCCTTACTGTAATTAGTGATAGTAGTCCTACAAAAAAATAATTGGAGGTTTACTTACTAGGTTGTTTCGAAGACGAAAACCCCATCAACACTGAGTTTTAAGCCTGTTGGGGAAAGGTTACAGAGACCACAAGGCTCTCTGGTGGAGTGCTGAGAAAAAGCACCGAATGACCCGAAACGGTTATGGGATGAGGTAGATACCTTAGGTTTGGAAGCCTAAGCCTAATAGCAATGGGATCCCAATGCAAACAGGTCAACAGTGAAAGGGATAGTCCTGCTGTCCACCACGAAGATTAATGCCGACAACAAGAGCGGAGTTTCCAACAAAATAAAATCATTACAAAATCTCAATACAGTGATAAGGTATAATGTAACAACCATAGTAGTTGAAAACAATTAATGGATTGATAAATGAAAAGTACCGAATATTAGTAACCGAGGGGACGAAGATATCTCCTTAAAACCCAAATTAATTTGTTGACAGATCATTCACCACGGATCGTAGTAAGGATTTAAATATTTGTGATATTTGGAGTAGACATATAAGTTAAAAAAGTACCTTTATATCTTGGTAGAGCAAGTTAGTTTGAAGATTAGTGGAGGCTCATTTACTTAGGTGTGAATGTGGTTTTTAATGAAGTTTAAAACTATGTAAGGTAATTTTTTTTTTTTTTTAATAGTATGTTGATGTATGTTATAGTACCTAGTTGATTTCAAAACATAAACAAAGATAACACATGCACGAATCATTATTAAAACTCTCAGAATAAAAGAAAACATGTAATTAATTTGACGTGGCATAACTTTCTTGAGACTTTTCTTGAGGTCTGAGCACAAAATCAGGAACAGTGAAAAGTAAATAATATTATTAATTAAGTATAATATGGGTATGACTAAGATGAGAAAGAGTAACGTAGTGGGCTATAGAGAGCCTATTTTCAAAACAAAGAAGTTGATCAGTTGATACATGAACTGTATAAGAAGTGGGTTTTACTTAAACCCCAGTTTCCCATGCTATTGCCATAAATGTCTCAATAACATAATAATCAGGTCCGGAGTTTGGTAATTATTGGAAAAACCAAGTTATATTAATAACTACAAAAAATATATGGTCACAATACAGGTTATCAGATCATTATAATTCTATCGTAACAAATAGGTTGAAGACCATCATAATAGACTATAACTGTGAAAATTTTAATAGGGAAAATTACATAATATACATAATACAATACTTAACATATTATTATTTTTTTCAAAATTTTATAAAAAATAAATAATAGAGAAATAATGAAAAATAAAATATATCAAATTGATTTATGTTGAGAATTACAAAAACATTTAAGTAAAATTCCAAACCAACAATTATAGTAAACCATATTTTCTATAATAATATGAGTTCAATTTAGTAATAAATAATAAAATGAGAAACTATTTTAATAATTGTGATTTTTGTTTTTTATTTTTGTTTTTTTTTTATGTTCACCGGTAGTTATAGAAAAAATGGCCTCTGTTATGGTTTCTCTGTGCTTTGCTGCCGACTCCAACTTCGAAGATGCAGATCCAGTTCCCGCCTTACCTAGCTTTGCCACCACTACTATCGATCGAGATGCCTTTGTGGCCACCGCCGATACAGTGGATCATAAAGCTCTAGAGGCGGTCACGACTACGGCTACTCTCGGCTCCCCGCTCTGGCACCATGCTCCATTCTTCTTAACAGCCACCGACAACACTTGGAGTGTGGGCAATAAGGTGAATACGGTCATTGTCGCAAATCCAAACACCGCTTTGGCTCTGGTACAAGCTGCTGCCCCCATATGCATCAATGATGTGATTCGGATCTAGATAACAGGAGATGCCCTCCCACACAGAACAACTGTGCATAGGATTGGGGCAGCCCGCATAGGTAGTAATGCAAACTATTCCATAGTAGAGGTCCAGCAACAGCTCTGCTCCTCAAATGTGCAAGTTTGGGGCGCTGGGGTATCACGGCCGCTTGAAAAAACCCAGATAGACTTGATGGATCTAGGGATAAAAGGATCAAGCAAGGTACAGACATAGATTTTCACTAGCAGAATGGGGCTTTCAAGCTATTCTCCTCCTTCTTATCAGATCCAGATCTTGCTTCTCTCAGGCAGAACCATACTGCATTGGGTACAAGCAATGGATTTGGTGCAAGATCTCTCAAGCAATCTTGAACGTAGGCTAGGGATTCCCTCAGTGCTTCAGAGACTGATTTATAAAGGTAAACAACTAGAATACCCTCTTCCCCTTTCTTTTTAAAATATTGATAGAGATGCTTCGGTTGTGCTTACCTTGCATCTGAGAGGAGGAGTATCTGGGCAGCCATCCTCTGCTCCTACTTTCTCCTACAAAGATGCGGTCCATGCACAGCTGCCCAAGAAAACCGCTCAACCAACTGAGGCTCCCAAGCCTTTCTTGGTGGATAAAATGGAGGAAGTCCCCTCCATCAAAATCTCCCATCCATCGTTGGATGATCAATACCAAACACTTGCAGAAACCGCATCATTTGTAGGTTTAACGGCCTATGGCATCAAACAACAAATCTATACCAATGGATCCACTCCAACTAGACCAACAAAAACAACGTCTTCCTTTGCTCGAAGGGTTTCTTCATTGTAGCATTTGCATTCAACGAATATTATCAGAAAACCTTAACATGTGGCCCATGGTTTTGGGGAACAACAAGGTTATTCCTCACCCCCTGGTTCCCAGACTTTGAACCCACTACAACAGTCATCACCAAGATTCCCATTTGGATCTGAGTTTCGAACCTCCCAACACGTTTATGGCACTTCTCTATCTTCCAAGGGATTGGAAACTCATTGGGCCAATTCCTGGCTATAGATACCTCTATAGGGGAAAAAGGAATATACACCTTTGGCAGAATCTGCACGGAAATAGACATAAGCAAAGGTCTGCATGATCAAATCAACCACAAAGTTGGGGACTTCCATTGGACATCGATCCTGGATTTTGAGAACACAACTTTTCGATGTCGCCACTTCCATTAGACAGGGCACCTTCAGAACACATGTGCCTCATTCCTTTCCAAAAAGAAGAACAACATAGGCAAGTCAAAATCCAAAGGCTGGAAACCTTGCGATCCCCCATGGATGACATAGAGGCCTTTAGCTTGGATGAAGAGGAGATTGAAGTAGAAGGGGAGGATCTTGAGCACACAAAGGACATGCCTCTAGCTAGCCCTGAGGACCCCTCTGAACCTTCGATTTCTTAGAAATGCACCCATGAGTCTTTTGCATCAGATTCAAACAAGGAGACTCCACCTTTTCCGTAGAATAGTCTACAAATGGTTCCTTCCCAGTTGCTCCACAATGGATGGGTCAAAGTCAGTAAGAAAAAAGGGAAAAAATGTTGTATAGAAGTTTCGACCCATTCTAGGTAGACCCTTTTGTCTAGCGCATTGTTTCCTGTTATCCTTTGCGATCTTTTTTGTTATCTTTCTACTTAGTCCATGGTTACTCTTCGGGACCGAGGTTGATAGTTTATCATTTTCAGCTCCCTGATATTCAGCTACTCATGATTGTAATCTCACATTGTACTATACACTTTCTTAATAGAATTAGTCTTATTTAGAAAAAAATTAATTGTAATTTTTTAAATATAAAATTTCTATTACATCTTTCAATATATAAATTACTATTTTTTCATACTTTCTCATATATAATTTTAATAAACAAAAAATTGTAAAACCCAATATTATTTTACACACTTTCTCATATAAATTTTGATAAACAAAAATTATAAATATATAATTAAAAATACATAATTTTAATAAACCTAAAATTATAAACCCAAATACTATTTTTTTCACACTTCCTAATATAAAATTTTGATAAAGCTATAATTATAAAGTTAAATTTTGATAAACCAAAAAGTCTTTGTTTGAATTTGCAGGTCGGTGAATATTTCTATGTATATATTCTAAGTGACATGGTTTTGCTTGACATTTAGCAAAACCTGATCTTGAGTATTCCCCATGGTGGATCAAACACCCCTTATCTGAACCGTAGATGCATCCCTTGAATTGAGGTTGCTGCCAGGTGTTGAGCCAGGAAGCAGAGTCTGGAAACTTCTAGAGATTGTTATATATTTTGCAAGACAGCTAAGGTGGGGTATGGTTATGTTGGAAATTAAATCCGGGGTTCAAACATTCGAAACCACCATATAACCTTATATTAAAATTCAATTCAGGGGTGGCAGTATCTCATAGAATGAGCGGTGGTTCCCACATATAAAAAACTTACCAATTCAATGAAAAGTACCCAATTGCAATGGGGTTTCAAATATATTTCAAATAATCTATTAGTTGTTATGAATATAGCAAAAAAGTAAGTTATTAGGATTATGTGAAACATAATTGTTTGGTAAGTTTAGTAAAAATGTATTGTTTAATGAGGGATATGTTACATGGAAAATCTTATTGAAAATGAAATATTTAGAGTTTTTCTGAAAAGACACAAATAAACATTCTAAACTAAAAGTAAACATTCAAACAATTAATAAACTAGTCATGAGAATGGCAGTGACCTATTATAAACATAATCATCAAAGTGACTGATGTGTATTATAAACACATATTCATCAAAGTGCAGCACCACCCGTAGCACAGATCCCTCTGTGGTGCAGCACTATCCCCAGCAGGAAGAACGATCTCATATTTACCCTTTATGATCCTCCTCGCAACACTCCTTAGATCCACAAGAACAACAACGGACTTAGCAACACGGTATTATCGGTGTAACGACATCCGCAACCCCAATAGCACTCTCATAATGACCCTTGCTAAGCCCTAAAGAAACACAAAAACCTCAAAGAGTTAGATTAGTTAGTAAAAAACTTTTAGATTTGTTAGTAACAAAATCTTAGGTTAGTTTTTGTTTTTATAGTGTAATTGGGTTTTGTTAGGATTTTTTATATTTTACCCACTGATGGCATCGCCGTTGCTTGCGGGATTCCAGTCGCACGATCATTTTCTGTGGATGTTACGAGAGATAGGAGGATGAGGGAAAAAATACAAATGCCTGTTGGAATATGTAATTCCTACTTGTCTTCGGTTGTGACTTTCTATTTATGGAGTCTATTCCTATTTCATAGGAGTTAGCTAAATCTAGGTTCCTTGTTTGGTGTGAGGTTGAGATATTCTCTCAACCAACTTATTGTGCGTCTAATATAGCTTCACTATCTTGAGACAATACTTCATGTATATATGTAACTCTATTTGATTAATATAATGAAGTGTGGATGCTCAGATTTTAAGTTGGTATCAAAGCAGGCCTCAGCCTGACTCTCTCACGGGAGAGGCCAGGGAATACTGTGAAGAATAAATATATATATTTTATTTGGTATAAAAATGTGACAACGGTGAACACCATGTGTCTAGTTTTTAGCTATGAGTTTTTTCCCTCTGTAATGTAATCATGTGAGGTTACTACCCATTGCTCAGCGTTCCACGAAGTCGGTGATGTTGGAAATATGATGCAGAGTGTTGTCCTTGATGGCAACCCACTGAATGAAGATGAAGACATGTGACTGTTGACATGTGTTGTCCTTGATGGAAAACTACCTGATGAAGTTACTCTTGACCTAATGAACTTGGTAAATGATGTAAATCTGATGTGATATGATGTTTGTTAGCAATATGATGTTGAGTGTTGTCCTTGAAAGGCAACCCACTTGATGAAGATAATGGCAACTTACTGGATGAAGTTGTGCTTGATAGAATATGTCTTGTACAGAAGGCAATGAAGAAAGGAATTCAACATGTGCTAGATCTACGATGAAAAGAGTATGTCTCAAGGCATATGCGGATCTGTCTAAGGGAAGTCGCGTATGCACGCGGGAAACAACGTTCCAAGTCGCGTATGGGCAAAAGCGCTCATAAAGTGGGAAACCAGGGGTAACCACCATGGTATTGACCCATTGTATTGGGTAATGATTCGTCTAAATGACCCCGTCCAGGAATACCATCGGATGTAATGTGGTTTTGGGCTCATGGTATTGTTTTGGCTCATGGTATTGAAAAAGGGGCTCATGGTATTGAAAAAGGGTAAACCTATATAAGGAGAAGAAATTCATTGTGCAAATGATGAGTGTGGGAGCAAGATGTCTGAGCTTGAATGAATACTTCTCTGTGAAGTATATCTGTATGGAAAGGGTAAAGGTTTGATGATAGATCTGAATCTATGATGCACTTATGAAGAAATGATGAAGCGGGATTTCTAGATCTGAAATGTACTTGTATTTGCTAGATCTGTTTATGGAGTGATTAGATCTGCTTATGGAAGGCCTAGATCTGTGATGAGGCGAACATCTAGGCGAACATCTGTCTGAAGCAAAAGGGTAGATCTGAACTGAATATCTGATCTGATGAAGTATGCTGCTCTGTAATGATTGAAGATCTATACGCTACTTCGCCGCGGAGGAAGCGTGTATATACGCGGCTTCAGCGAAGAGAAAGCGCGTATGCGCAATAAAATATACACTGAGGTATACGCTGGTTTGTGTGGACGGAAGCGCGTATATACGCGACATCGGTGAAGTAAAAGCGCGTATGCAAACTAGGGTTTGCTGAAGCAAGGGGTATGAAATATCTGATCTGTTCTGCTGTGTTTCTGCTATCTGATCTGTGTTGATATGTATCTGTTGGTGATGTATGTTTGTGCTTAAAAGTATGGAAAGAGTCCAGTATGAAAATATGATGAAATGTGGCCTGCAAGTGGTGTTCTATTGAAGTTGTTGGATCCAGTGTGAAAATTGATGAAACGTGGTCCAAGGTGGTGCTGAGGGTTGTAGCCTTCAGTCAGGGGGTTGTAGCTCCCTTCCAGGTGAGGCTGGTAAACGAGATCGGGGGTCGTAGCTCCCTTCCAGGTGAGGCTGGTAAACGAGATCAGGGGGTCGTAGCTCCCTTCCAGGAGAGGCTGGTAAACGAGTCAGGGGGTTGGAGCTCCCTTCCAGGAGAGGCTGGTAAACGAGCGCAGGTGGGTGCCTGCGTGCTGGTCAAGTCTGCGCCACCACATATGTTGTAAGATGTTTTCTCTATAATAAAATATTGAAGGCTGAGCAACTGCAGCGGTGGTTTTCTCCCGACTTGGGTTTCCACCTAAAAATCCTGGTGTTCATGTGTGATGCTTTGTGTGATGGTTTATTCTGTTCTTACTGCACATGTTTACTGTTTATAGAACATCTA
>CM076578.1:1225138523-1225199494 GCA_034641835.2 Pinus albicaulis
ATGAATGAATGATGGTATGATATAAGTGAAGAACTAATGGCATAATTAGATCTCTGTGTATATGCGAGTTTTACGAAGGATATCCGCGTGTATACGCTAGTTGGCTTCAGCAAAGTAGCGTATGGGTTTTAAAGGAATGAAAAAGTAAAAAGTTTGAATATGCATTAAATACTGATTCACCCCCCCCCCCCTCTCAGTATTTTTCCCAACAATTGGTATCGGAGGGGGTCCTTCTGCAAAAGCTTGATCGCTTGAAGGAGATCCATCGCAATGGGAAAGAAGCAAAAGTAGAAGGCCACTGAAAAGGAGATATCTCAGAAAACATGTGCAGCAGAAAATGAAGAAGATAAATCAGGTATTGATAGTTGTTCTTGTGACTCACTTTCTGGTGCATGTAATGATGAAGATAGTGTAAGAAAAGTTTTGGATCTAGAGGAAGCTATCAAGAAAATTGAAGATCAACGAAGATCAATTTCTAAAAGCGAAGCTTTGTACAAAGGGATGAAAGAACAAATGGAAATACTGAATGGACAGACAGACAAGTACCAAAGGTTTCATGCTTATGCATCCGCTCGAATTAAAAGACTAGAAGTAGAAGTCAACGATCTAAATGCAGATCTCGAAGAATCAAACAAGAAGAATGCAAGACTTGAAGCAGAAATCGTCTTTCTCAAAGAAGATCTAGAAGACTCGAATAAGAAGAATGAAGAACTTGAGGCTGAAATCATTTCTCTCAAAAGGGATCCAGAAATATCAAATAAGAAGAATGAAGGACTTGAAGCAGAAATCATCTCTCTGAAAGCAAATCTCGAAGCATCAAAGAAGAAGAATGAAGAGCTAGAACAAACATGTGAAGAAAACGAAAATTGGTTGAAAGAAGAGATTCTAAATCTAAAGGACCAAGTAGAAGATGGAAGAAGGAAAGAAGAAAGCATGACAAAGCAATGTCAAGCCTTGGAGGTTGAGGTAAACATTCTCAAAGGTAAATTAGAAGAAAAGGTTAAAATTTTGAGGTTTCAAGATAGTACTAATGTTTTGGACAATATTCTGAGTAATCAAAGGTCTCCTGCTATCAAACTTGGTCTTGGTTTTCATGAAACTGTTAAAGGAGAATTTAGCTCACATGGAAGTGCCAAAAACTCAGAGGATGTCAATGCAAAACCTGAAGTGTTGAAAGAAATAAAAGATCAACCAACAATCATGAATTCTCAAAAGAATTCATTCAAGAACGTTGAATGTTTTAAATGTCATAATTATGGGCATGTTGCAGCAAATTGCAGGAGCAGATCATTTCAACCACAAACAAACAGGTTCTATTCAAAAAGGTACTCAGGTTGTTTTAAGGGATATTGTTTTTCATGCAACAAGTATGGTCACAAAGCTGGTGATTGCACTAGAAGGAAGAATAGAAAAGCTCATTATGATTCTTATGTTTATTTCTCTGGCCACATGAGATGTTATGCTTGTAACAAGTATGGACATGTAGAAAAAGAATGCAGGATGAACAGATCTGGGAAAGTGGACAATTTTCAGCACACAGTTGGAAAGCTCAAGAAAATTTGGAAAAAGAAGGAGGACCGGTCAGAAACGTAGGGAATATTTACCCTACTGCAGTCATCCGCTTCCGAGGCTTACTTCTCTGATTGACTGCAGGAATGATGTGGGATACATTATGAGATCTAGTAATGTATCGTCACAGGGGGAGCAATGTATGATGTCTCTCATGGTTGATTTGATTATTTTGGTTAGATGTATTTCTGACAGAGCATCTGATATGAAGAAGACAGGTACAGGAAGTACAAGTTCAGGGGGAGATGAAGGAATGTGAAAAATTTATATGCTTCACTTTCCATACGCGGGTTCTATTAACAAAAGTTGCGTATACACGCGAGTTTTAGCAGACACAGTCGCGTATGCATTGAGGATAAGAAAATTTATATGATAGCTGAAGATCTGGAGCAGAAGTTCAGGGGGAGCATTAGTCTGACTGTTAATAACTGTATTATTGACTCTGTATCATCTTAATTCCTCAGTTCTAAATAATGATGATATGACACTTGATGCCTTGTGTTGAAGAGTACGGATGAGTCCTGTTTACTTTTTGATGATGAGATTGGAAGTCTTAGTATTCAGAGATAAGGACAGATCATGCAGAGATGGTTGCTGATGACTTGCTGATAAAGGTATTCAGGTTGCACAAGTTAAGCAATAGCACTGGTTTAGGGGGAGTAGCAGGTTGATGATTGCATTGTTGGCAATATGATTGCTTATTCTTTGGTCTTTGTGATACTCATACTCAAATGATGATGACTTGGTACATGGATTATTATGATGAGATTTTAAGCCCTGGTTGTTGATAAGTATCTTTTGTGCTCACACATGGATGAATTGGATGTCGTTTGATTCAGAAATAAGAATAGATCATGCAGAGTTGGTTACTATGGTTGAGATCTTTTGCCTACATAGGTTACTTCATGTTAAATCTTGAAGATCATGGTGATATTGGACCACATGGATGATTGCTTGACACTTATTTGAAGATGTTGTTATGGTATGATAATCTCTCTTGGAAAGAATGTATTGATGCTGCACGAAATATGAAGACTTGGTTACTAATGCGCTTATGCTACCACCATTGCATGACGCTTGAAGACACAACTACTCTGTTCTATCTGTAGTCCAGGGAAGCAGTCGAATATCTCAGAAAGAAGTTGAACACTGTCTTTTCCTCACAGAGGATCAGATCTGGTCAAAATATAGAAGATGGTAGTGGATACGCGGGTTTCCTGAAACACAGTTGCGTATATACGCGAGTTCCTGCACATAAAACCGCGTATGTCTGATTACTGACAAATTTTTGCTTGGAGTCAGCTCTCTTCAGCACAGCTGCAGTTCTGTTTGGTATCTCTGATACTGTTTGGTATATCTGGTGGTGTTCCAGTTCTCATAATTCTATTTCTCATGTTTTGATAAAGATGCCTTGATGATTTGTTGGTGAAAGTGTTCAGGATGCACAAACTAAGGGGGAGCCTTAGTCATATGAAACGGATGTTCGGATGCACATTTTCAGGGGGAGCATTTGCGTTGCTGAGTATAATGCTTTGTTGGCATTATGATGGTTCTGAAATATGTTCTCTTTCTTGAGGATTTTCTAGGTGTTGGTCTTAAATGGTCATACTTGTATTTTGATGAAAAGGTCTTGTTGAGACCCATGATGTAAAATTGTAATTTTTTGTCATGTAAGGACTTGTCAAATTTGTAAACCCACTTGGTTGGGTAGCTGAGTCAAATTTTGTAAACTCACTTGGATGGGTAGCTGAGTTGAAATGTGTAAACCCACTTGGTTGGGTACTTGAGTCTCATATGTAAATCCACTTGGTTGGATGTTTGATGTAAGTATGGGTCTTTTGGTGATAGGAAGTTCATAGAGTCATGTACTTTATTGAAAAATATGTTTGAAGATTCAGCATGAACTCAGGGGGAGCTTGGTCACTTCAGTATACATCAAATCTGCAGAACGCTTCTTCTACATGAGGAGAAAAGGGGGTGAGTTTGTTGGTTTTGATCCGCCCGTTGCCCTTGATGTCAAAGGGGGAGAGTGTGTTGGTTTTGATCCGCTGGTTTTGATCCGCCCTTTGCCCTTGATGTCAAAGGGGGAGAGTGACATGGTGTTTGAATACAGATAATGGTGTCAAAGAATTGGGAGAGTGACATGGTGTCAATGTACTTATCTGTTGTGGTAACCAAACACCATCGTGGTTGCCATCAAGTCCAAAGGGGGAGATTGTTGGAAATATGATGCAGAGTGTTGTCCTTGATGGCAACCCACTGAATGAAGATGAAGACATGTGACTGTTGACATGTGTTGTCCTTGATGGCAAACTACCTGATGAAGTTACTCTTGACCTAATGAACTTGGTAAATGATGTAAATTTGATGTGATATGATGTTTGTTAGCAATATGATGTTGAGTGTTGTCCTTGAAAGGCAACCCACTTGATGAAGATAATGGAAACTTACTGGATGAAGTTGTGCTTGATAGAATATGTCTTGTACAGAAGGCAATGAAGAAAGGAATTCAGCATGTGCTAGATCTATGATGAAAAGAGTATGTCTCAAGGCATACGCGGATCTGTCTAAGGGAAGTCGCGTATGCACGCGGGAAACAACGTTCCAAGTCGCGTATGGGCAAAAGCGCTCATAAATTGGGAAACCAGGGGTAACCACCACGGTATTGACCCATTGTATTGGGTAATGATTCGCCTAATTGACCCCGTCCAAGAATACCATTGGATGTAATGTGGTTTTGGGCTCATGGTATTGAAAAAGGGGCTCATGGTATTGAAAAGGGTAAACCTATATAAGGAGAAGAAATTCATTGTGCAAATGATGAGTGTGGGAGCAAGATGTCTGGTCTTGAATGAATACTTCTCTGTGAAGTATATCTGTATGAAAAGGGTAAAGGTTTGATGATAGATCTGAATCTATGATGCACCTATGAAGAAATGATGAAGCGGGATATCTAGATCTGAAATGTATCTGTATTTGCTAGATCTATTTATGGAGTGATTAGATGCGCGGTAGAGCGAACATGCATGCCGAAGTAAGGATTTCGTCACGAGCTGGATGTCGATACGAAGGTGTCTTGCTCTATGATGATTGAAGATCTATATGCTACTTCGCCGCAGAGGAAGCGCGTATATACGCGGCTTCGCTGAAGAGAAAGCGCGTATGCGCAATGAAATATGTACTGAGGTATACGTTGGTTGATGAGGATGAAAGCGCATATATACGCGACATCAGTGAAAGGAAAGCACGTATGCAAACTAGGGTTTACTGAAGTCTGTGGTAAGAAATGTCTGATCTGTTTTGCTGGTTTACTGATATCTGTCAGTGAGTTATATGTATATGTTTCATGGTTGACTGTGCTTAAAAGTATGGAAAGGGTCCAGTCTAAAAATATTATGAAATGTGGCCTGCAAGTGGTGTTCTATTGAAGTTGTTGGATCCGATTAACAAGGGGTGATGAAAGGCAGTAAATTCATAGAGGCTTTTAGGGTTAACCTTCGGTCGGGGGGGTTTAAGTAACTCCCTTCAAGGTGAGGCTGATAAACGGATCGGGGGGTCTCGCTCCCTTCGGGAGAAGGCTGGTGGCCGAAGATCGGGGGTGGTGGCCTCCCCTTCATTTCGGTAAACGAGTCGGGGGGGTTGGAGCTCTCCTTCCACAGGAAAGTGGCAGTGGCGGCGCGAGGTGGGTCCCTGCGTCTTCTGGTGGGCGTCACTGCGACTGTATATTTGTAGATGTTTTTCTCTATAATAAAATATTGAGCGACCATTAGGCGGTGGTTTCTATACGATTTGGGTTTCCACCTAAAAAATCCTGGTGTTCATGTGTGATGCTTTGTGTGATGGCTTATTCTGTTCTTACTGCACATGTTTACTGTTTCTTGAACATCTGATGAATGAATGATGGTATGATATAAGTGAAGATTTAATGACATATCTAGATATCTGCGTATACGCGAGTTTCATAAAGGGTATCCGCGTATATACGCTAGTTTACTGAAAGAAAGTAGCGTATTGGTTTTAAGGAATGAAAAAGATTTTTTTTTTGATTATGCAGTAAATACTGATTCACCCCCCCCTCTCAGTATTCTTCGCAACGGGTGAATGGGCTGGTTTTCGCTGTTGGAGGAGACGGAGGTGAGCCATGCCTATAGCACTACGTGGTGTCGATCGGGGATAGAGCGACATAACCAGTTTTGATTTGGATTGATGGGAAGCATTTGATACCACATGACATCATTTGATATGCATGCCTAGGAGCTCTGAAATTAAAATGGTAGGATTATGCCGATGCAGAATTTATCTCATGGACAGAGGAGTCATGTGATTTTTTGCATTGTTTGCTTGCTGATTACCTCTGGAGGTGATCGAGACAACATGGAATACCCCTTTCTTTTTTTCCGATCATGACATCCGTAGTCAGAAGGTGGATTAGGGAAATTTTTCAATGGTGGATGCTGAAATGAGTCTTCTTACAAGTACACTTGAAGATCCTGATAATCAACTTTTTGTGTTGCTCTCATTAATTTGTATCCCTGTGCGTAGTTTTGACTTTGTGTATGATTATTTGATCAGCTGTAATGTCAGTTTTTTTTTAATTTTTTTAATGATTCAGGTCCCCATGGAAGAGGTCGATATAAAAAACCATTTGTTTCTTGAAATATAGGTAGAGGAATGGAGAAAGGGTTCTTAGTGGTTTACATTGAAAAGACAACCTGCATTGCTCAAAGTAGGAGCTTATGTTTATTACACGAACTTAAATTTCCTTACGGATTCCTTGTGACATTTAAGAGTCGATATCGATCAGGCATGTATACCCTTCATCATTGTTGTTGTTGACAAGAATGGGTGGAGGTCATGGTGACCATGTGGAGGGGAAATACCCTGGTTACCCAACCAATGTATGGAGTTTAATTGGAGGATGGCCTTGTCAACCCAGGTACTGGAGGTGCAATACCGCCATTGCATTGGATGCTATCTTTCTAGTTTGCATTCCGAGTGAGGTTAAGTCAACGGAGCTTGAGCAATGTCCACACTATTCAATTCACCCAATTCCATCCATGGGTTTGCTGCTACAGTTGAAAGGCTCGCTTCTCCTGAGATGGTGTACTAAGGGAGGGAAAAATAAAGGGAGTCGACGAGTTTGGTGTCAATTTTTTTTTTGGCACATTGAACATGAGTTTGGGCATGGTTGAAGAATTATGGTGCTTGATTTATATGCTATTGATGTCAAGGTTTTGTTGTATGCTGCAAGTTACACATAATTGTTGTGTATATTAATATGTCATGTAATGGTATTTCTGGTTATCATTGAAGTGACACTGGTCTGACCAACTATTTTCACCGTTATGAGTGCATGTTGGAAATGGTCACTCCAACAATACTAAAATTTGTAGGAATGATTAACCACTAGATGTAATGAAGACATGACACTGAAGATAACAACATCATAAATTAAAGGAGAATGGACAATTGAGTTTGTGTGAATTTTTGGAATAGACTCTTGATGGTTACATACATTTATTAGTAAGCAAGTCTAGGATGTGTTTTTTAGTGGTCGTTGTAGAGGATGTACCTGATAACTCCAAGGGTTGGAGTTGTGTTGTAAGCATTGTAAGGCATGTGTATCCCCATAAAATCTCACAGTAATCTCAAAACCACTTTGTAATTACAGTTTCGTGGTCAACTAGAGACCATTTTGCAGTGTCGGTTTGTGGTTAGCCAGAAACCACGTGTAACAGTGTAGTGGACTGGAAACAGTTCTATGCCAGTGTTCGCCCACTGATGAAGAAGTCCAGTGAAAGGTCATCGATGAAGAGATCTGGTGAAAGGTCACCGATGAAGAAATTCGGTGAAAGATCGCCGATGAAGAGACCCGGTGAAAGGTCGCTCATGAAGGGATCCATAAAAGTTTGCCGATGAAGGTAGAGTGTTCTGCAGAGCCAGATTCTCCTGGTTCAAACTCTCTTTCGTAGATCTGACCAGTGAGTTTTTATTTATCAATTCAAACATCTAATTTTATATTAGTAGAGGAAGAGCATGGTTACAAGTCATTTGATAAAACCCACATTGGAGGGGGATATGTAGATACAGGTACATCTATGCAGTGATAATGGTTGACAGAACCATGTATGTGAAGGACATCCTACGAGACTAGTGGTTGTAGCGGTTGGTACCCATGCATTCTGGTGGATGGTTTCTCTTTTATATGGACGTCGACATATCCTTTGTTATGTTTAACCACAACTAGATTTTGTGAAGTGATATCGAGACAAGTAGTCATTAAGGGGGTGTGTTGGAATATGTAATTCCTACTTGTCTTCGGTTGTGACTTTCTATGTATGGAGTCTGTTCCTATTCCATAGGAGTTAGCTAAATCTAGGTTCCTTGTTTGGTGTGAGGTTGAGATATTCTCTCGACCAACTTATTGTGCATCCAAGATAGCTTCCCTATCTTGAGACAATACTTCATGTATATATGTAACTCGATTTGATTAATATAATGAAGTGTGGATGTTTAGATTTTAAGTACGCCCAACACTAAGACAGGCTTCCAAGCAGCCATTGATATGAAGCAGAAAAATTCCAGAAAGAAAGAAATGAGGTGAAGCAAGAATGAGATGAGGCTGAGGGTGATAGTATAAATAGAGATAGGGCCCAAGTTGCACGCGTCCAATAAATCTTCAAATACCAGGAGTCCAATAAATCTGGAAAGCCTACTAAATTTTAAATCTTGAATTTTTGTTGCTCAAGAGGTGGTGCATTATAGGGTGTGTTTAAGAATAGTAGATCTATATTTAAATTAATAATAATAATAATAATAAAATTAATATTGTTATTAATAAAATATTTGGGTTCACGTGGTGTAAAGCAGTCGGTGATGGGGTGCACTGTTAAGACACTCCATCTGCAAGGTCACCAGTTCGAAACCCGTGAGTGATTAGGATTAATCTAAACTACAGAACAAAAAAAAAAATTGAATTTTCATAAAAAAATAAAATAATTAAAATTAAAAAGGAAAAAATAATTTACTTCAAACAAATATGTATTTTTTTTAGTATTTAATTAAGAGCAAATGATATAAAAACAAAAAAATTATAATATTAAAATAGAAATATATAAAATATTATAACAATTAATTATATTTAAAGAATATTATAAATTATATTATGTATTGTAAAATAGAGTTATATATATATATATATAAAAGAGTTATATTAAGAAATAAAGAGATTATGATATTAAATAAAAAATAAAAATATTATAATAATTAATTGTAGCTTAATTTTATTGAGATAGTATTTTTATAACATATATATGTTTATTTTAGAATATGATTTATAATATAATATCAAAATATTGTATTATTAAATATTATATTATTATATTTAAATAATTAAAAATGTCTAATTATATAGTTTTGAAATATGTTTTATAGTATTATATTATAAATTATATTATGTAATGTAAATGAGAGTAATATATATGAGAGGTATATTAAGAAAGAAATTATGATATTAAAATAAAAAATAAAAAATAAAAAATATTATAATAATTAATTATATGGAGATAGGTAGTATTTTTTATAACACAATGTAATTATAATATAAGAACTATATTATAATTAACATGTGTTTATTCAGGAAACTCCTTAACTTATCTTCCAACCCATGAAATATCTTCAAGAATTAACTACTAAATTCTTTTCAAGAAAAATAACTTGGATATCCTTATCATTTCATACACCTGTATGAAATCCCTTTTTAAAAAAAGAACAAGCATCTTATATTCTCTTACATATATATATATAAAGACAAGCAGAGTTACTTCTCTTATCTTTTACTACTATAGATATGTTTCTAAAATATTAACATAATGGAAATCTTTATCTACATGCACTAATATATTTTGTTTACATGCACTTCTTTCCAAGAAAATAGATTAATTAATAATCATGCAAATCCATACAAATTTTCTTAAAATAAAACAAATTGGACATGCTTACCTTTGGCCAATGCTTTTAATAATAACTTCTACTATGCCATAATAGTGCCAAGAAACTCCCACTATTGTATCAACAACCACATTTCTCTCAAAATTCTAGAGTTACATTACCATGAATTTAAAGATAACTCACTATGTTACATTACCATGAATTTAAATATGAATTACTGTTCGCAGTGGCCCTGACGTGGGATCGGGGAAGGAGAGGATTAATGCACACTCTCTTCCTTGCCCTTTTAACCCACAAGTCTCCCATTCAAATGCACACTATCAAACTTGCCTTTCCAACCCGCTGGTCTCCATTTTTAACCTATTGGTTTCCAGCGCATACTCTCGTCCTTGCCCACCCATTTCCACTACATACTCTCACCTTTTTAACGAGTGTAAGTAGTTTTTTCCAAAACCCGTATGCTGTGGAATGGAATCCGTGTAACCCTTTTTCTTGAAAAATATCATCAGGTAGTTTCTAACTAAATCAACCCCTAACGAATTCTTGATTACAACTGTTTTGGTTAAATATTAAACATGGTAATTAATTAAAAACATTTCTGAAAAATTGTAAATGCCAAGGGTTTGCAAGGGTGTTACATACTCCCCCCTTAACGAGAACACCATCCTCGGTGTGCTTCTTTCACTGAAACTTAAATTTATACTCACGATATAATAATATAAACAACCCAAAGGGGGTCCTTCCCTTTCACAATGAAACACTTTCTTTTCCTTAACTTCCATTAATTGAAACAATAATGTTTTTATCCATAGTCATAAGCATGTATAACTCAAAAAATATTCCATTTCCATTTTTAACCACTTATCCATTATTCAAATTCATAAAGATATAGAAAAATATCTATACCAGCTTACCATTACTTACCAATTACTATTGGAAGTAGTGATGACTTTTACACAAGTTCTCTGAGAATGGTTGAACAACCCATAAACACTCCATGGAAAGTAGCCTGTAATGTATGACTAAAAAATTCAATCACATTAGTCACACCATTTCCAATCAAATGAAATATTTTAAACCAGCAATCATACATGCAAGTTCAAGCGATATTTTAGACACCTAAGGTGGGGTATGGTTATGTTGAAAATTAAATCTGGGGTTCAAACATTAGAAACCACCATATAACCTTATATAAAAATTCAATTTAGGGGTGGCAGTATCTCATAGAATGAGCAGTGGTTCCGACATATACACAACTTACCAATTCAATGAAAAGTACCCAATTGAAATGGGGTTTCAAATATATTTCAAATAATCTATTAATTGTTATGAATATAGCAAAAAAGTAAGTTATTAGGATTATGTGAAACATAATTGTTTGGTAAGTTTAGTAAAAATGTATTGTTTAATGAGGGATATGTTACATGAAAAATCTGATTGAAAATGAAATATTCAGAGTTTTTCTGAAAACACACAAATAAACATTCTAAACTAAAATTAAACATTCAAGAAATTAATAAACCAGTGATGATAATGGCAGTGACCTATTATAAACACAATAATCAAAGTGACCAATGTGTATTATAAACACACAGTCATCAAAGTGCAGCACCACCCGTAGCACAGATCCCTCTATGGTGCAACACCATCTCCAGTAGGAAGAATAGTCTCATATTTACCCTTTATGATCCTCCTTGCAACACTCCTTAGATCCACAAGAACGACAACAACACCCTCCGCAACACGTTATTATCGGTGTAACAACATCCGCAGCCCCAATAACAATCTCATACTGACCCTTGCTGAGCCCTAAAGAAACACAAAAACCTCAAAGAATTATATTAGTTAGTAACAAACTTTTAGATTTGTTAGTAACAAACTCTTAGGTTAGTTTTTATTTTTATAGTGCAATTGGGTTTTGTTAGGATTTTTTATATTTTACCCATTGATGGCACTGTTGTTGCCTATGGGTTTCCAGCCGCATGATCATTTTCTGTGGATGTTACGGGAGATAGGAGGACGAGGGAAAAAATACAAATGCCTGCTGGAATATGTAATTCCTACTTGTCTTTAGTTGTGACTTTCTATGTATGGAGTCTATTCCTATTCCATAGGAGTTAGCTAAATCTAGGTTCCTTGTTTGGTGTGAGAGATATTCTCTCAACCAACTTATTGTGCATCCAATATAGCTTCCCTATCTTGAGACAATACTTCATGTATATATGTAACTCTATTTGATTAATATAATGAAGTGTGGATGCTCATATTTTAAGTTGGTATCAGAGCGGGCCTCGACCTGACTCTCTCACGGGAGAGGCCAGGGAATGATGTGAAGAATAAATATATATATTTTGTTTGGTATAAAAACGTGACAATGGTGAACACAGTGTCTCTAGTTTTTAGCTATGTGTTTTTTCCCTCTGTAATGTAATCATGTGAGGTTACTGCCCACTGCTCAGCATTCCACGAAGTCGACGAATATCTAGTTTTCACTGTTGGAGGAGACGGAGGCGAGCCATGCCTAGAGCACTGCGTGGTGTCGATCGGGGACATAGTGACATAATAAGTTTTGATTTGTATTGATGGGAAGTGCTTGATCCCACATGATAGCATTTGATGCGCTTGCCTAGGAGCTCTGAAATTGAAATTCTCGGATTATGCCGATGCAGAATTTATCTCATGGATAGAGGAGTCACATGATTTTTTTCATTGTTTTCTTGCTGATTACCTTTGGCGGTGATTGAGACAGCATGAAAGACCCCTCTTTTTTTCCGATCATGACATCCATAGCCAGAAGGTGGATTAGGGAAATTTTTCGATGGTGGATGCTGAAATGAGTCTTCTTACAAGTGCACTTCAAGATCCTGATAATCAACATTTTGTGTTGCTCTCATTAAGCTGTATCCCTGTGCGTAGTTTTGACTTTGTGTATGATTATTTGATCGGCCGTAATGTTAGTTTTTTCTTTACTATTTTAATGATCGAGGTCCGCATGGAAGAGGTCGATATACAAAACCATTTTTTTCCTGAAATAAAGGTAGAGGAATGGAGAGAGGGTTCTCAATGGTTTACATTGAAAAGACAACCTCCATTGCATTGCTCAAAGTAGGAGCTCCTTGTGACATTTAAGAGTCGATCTCAATCAGGCTTGTATACCCTTCATCATTGTTTTTGTTGACAAGAATGGGTGGAGGTCATGGTGACCATGTGGAGGGGAGATACCCTGGTTACCCAACCAATGTATGGAGTTTAATTGGAGGATGGTCTTGTCAACCCAGGTACTGGAGGCACAATACACCATTGCATTGGCTGGTATATTTCTAGTTTGCATTTCGAGTGCGGTCAAGTCAATGGAGCTTGAGAAACACCCACACTATTTAGTTCACCCAATTCCATCCATGGGTCTGCTGGTACAGCTGAAAGGCTCACTTCTCATGAGATGGTGTACTAAGGGAGGGAAAAAAAAGGAGTTGACGAGTTTGGTGTCAATTTTTTTTTTGCCACATTGAACATGAGTTTTGGAGTGGCTGAAGAATTATGGTGCTTGATTGATATGCTATTGAAGTCAAGGTTTTGTTGGATGTTTCAAGTTACACATAATTTTTGTGTATATTAATATGTCATGTAATGGTATTTCTGGTTATCATTGGAGTGACATTGGTTTGAAGAACTATTATCACCATTATGAGTGTATGTTCGAAATGGCCACTCCAAAAATAATCAAATTTGTAGGAATGATTAACCACTAGATGTAATGAAGACATGACACTGAATATAACAACATCAACAATTAAAGGAGAATGGACAGTTGAGTTTGTGCGAATTTTTGGAATAGACTCTTGATGGTCACATACATTTATTAGTAAGCAAGTATAGGATATGTTTTGTAGTGGTCATTGTAGAGTATGTACTTGATAACTCCAAGAGTTGGAGTTGTGTTGTAAGAATTTTAATTCATGTGTATCCCCATAAAATTTCGTGGTAATCTCAAAACCACTTTGTAATTACACGTTCGTGGTCAGCCAGAAACCGTTTTTCAGTGTCGGTTTGTGGTTAGCCAGAAACCACATGTAACAGTGAAGTGGACTGGAAACAGGTATGTGCTAGTGTTCGTCCACTGATGAGGAAATCCAGTCAAAAGTCATCAATGAAGAGATCCGGTGAAAGGTCGCCGATGAAGAAATTCGGTGAAAGGTCGCCAATGAAGAGCCCCGGTGAAAGGTCGCTGATGAAGGGATCCGATAAAAGTTTGCCGATGAAGGAAGAGATAAAAGACAGATTTACTGCTGGTGAGAGTTCACTGATGAAGGTAGATCATTCTGCAGAGCCAGATTCTCCTGGTTCAGACTCTCTTTCATAGAGCTGACCAATGAGTTTTTATTTATCAATTCAAACATCTCATTCTATCTTGGTAGAGGAAAAGCAAGGTTATGGGTCATCTGATAAAACCCACGTTGGAGGGGGATATGTAGATATAGGTACATGCATGCAGTGATAATGGTTGAAAGAACCATGTCTGCGAAGGACATCCTACGAGACTAGCGATTGCAGCAGTTGGTACCCATGCATTCTGGTGGATGGTTACTCTTTTATATGGACATCGACATATCCTTTGTTATGTTTAACCACAACTAGATTTTGTGAAGTGATATCGAGACAAGTAGTCATTAAGGGTGTGTGTTGGAATATGTAATTCCTACTTGTCTTCGGTTTTGACTTTCTATGTATGGAGTCTGTTCCTATTCCATAGGAGTTAGCTAAATCTAGGATCCTTGTTTGGTGTGAGGTTGAGATATTCTCTCAAACAATTTATTGTGCATCCAAGATAGCTTCCCTATCTTGAGACAATATTTCATGTATATATGTAACTCTATTTTATTAATATAATGAAGTGTGGATGCTCATATTTTAAGTATGCCCAACACTAAGACAGGCTTCCAAGCAGCCATTGATATGAAGCAGAAAAATTCTAGAAAGCAAGAAATGAGGCGAAGAAAGAATGAGATGAGGCTAAGGGTGATAGTATAAATAGAGATAGGGTCCAAGTTGCACGCATCCAATGAACCTTCAAATACCAGGAGTCTAATAAATCTGGAAAGACTACTAAATTTTAAATCTTGAACTTTTGTTGCTCAAGAGGTGGAGCTTTATAGGGTGTGTTTAAGAATAGTATATCTATATTTATAATAATAATAATAATAAAATTATTATTTTTATTAATAAAATATTTGGGTTCACGTGGTGTAGAGCAGCCGGTGATGGTGTGCACTATTAATGCACTCTGTCTGCAAGGTCACCAGTTCAAAACCCATGAGTGATTACGATTAATCTAAACTACTGAACAAAAATAAAATAAAGTTTTCATTTAAAAATAAAAATAATTAAAATTAAAAAGGAAAAAATAGTTTACTTCAAATAAATATATAATTTTTTTAGTACTTAATTAGGAGCAAATGATATGGAAACCAAAAAAAAGTATAATATTAAAACAGAAATATATAAAATATTATAACAATTAATTATATTTAAATAATATTATAAATTATATTATGTATTGTAAAGTAGAGTTATATATATATATATATATATATAAGAGAGTTATACTAAGAAAGAGATTATGATATTAAAATAAAAAATAAAATATTATAATAATTAATTGTAGTTTAATTTTATTGAGATAGTATTTTTATAACATATATGTTTATTTTAGAATATGATTTATAATATAATATATAATATTATTAAATATTATATTATTATATTTAAATAATTAAAAATTTCTAATTATATAATTTTGAAATATGTTTTATAGTATTATATTACAAATTATATTATGTAATGTAAATGACAATAATATATACGAGAGGTATATTAAGAAAGAAATTATGATATTAAAATAAAAAATAAAAAATATTATAATAATTAATTATATGGAGATAGGTAGTATTTTTTATAACACACAAAGATGTAACATCTCCCACTCTATACACCAGAACAACATTTTTTTTTTTAACCCTAATAATTAATTTTTCCCAAAGGATATATAATAGATCTACTTCCTTTATGAATATATCTATGTTACTTATTCTATATTCATATCAATTGTGAAGATTGTATACATCGATACCCATTCGTTTCTGTCACTAACTTTATCGCTAGTCTTATCTTCATGTCATGGTCACAAGTATAATTCTATTCTTGACTTATTTTGGATTAACGAATTTCGTTGCATAAATATCTTGTTCATTTTCGCTTAGTTATATCTTCTTCATCAATCCATTCTACAACAAAGTATATATTAAGTACTTACATCGACAATTTATTAAATAATTGATAATACTTTTAACATTGGGTCTACCATAATATACATTATGGTTGCTATTATACCTTTCCACAGTTAATAGTCGACGCAATTACTTATTAAACCTTTATCGTTTTATCCACTACTTATGAGTGGATGTTGTGTTAATTCTATTCTTATTTACAACTATGGTTGAATGTTGCATTAATATCATGTATCTCGCGATCTATGCACATGTACCACAGTTATCATAGCAATGGAAGTTGATATTAACATTTCGATTTGGGTCGTAGTGTATATTTTATGTCTTTTGGCATACATTACCTATTTCTGGCTCATTGATCTAGTGTTGTACGCCTTCATTTATGGTAAGCTACTGAAACGTTCCTCGAGCCCATCACGAAATCGTTGTTTATTGTGTTTTTTCCACATGACTGTAAATCGTTGTAATTTTTGTCCTCTGCAAGGGTACTATGGTGTTAAATGAAAATAGGGTTTCCCTCCCTTAATGTAACCAAGTTTTCGATCCACGAGAGGGCCGATAGATCGTCACCAAGTGTAGCGTGGGATACGATTAGGGTTCATTTGTATGCATCTCTATTAAACGCGTCGAATGTTCCATGGAATTCTTCTCCAAAGGTTTCTTTCCAGCGTCCCAAGTTCTATGCTACCACAATTGCTACGCGGAAATCCATAGGAACGTTGGGCTTCATTATGCTGGTTCGACGCCTGGAACAAGACACAGGTAAATGTTGGGAAAAATAATGAGAGGGGGGGGGGGGGGGAATCAGTATTTAGAGCTAAATGATAAACTTTTTACTTTTCTTTTCTCAAAACCCATACGCTACTTTACAGAACAAAACTAGCGTATATACGCGGATATCCTTAAGGAAACTCGCGTATGCTCAGAGATTTTATTATGAATTTGATTCTTAAATCATTGCATCATTTATTCATCAGATGTTAAGTAGTAAGCAATTGCAGTAAAAACAGAATAAACCATCACACATAAGCAACACATAGGAACACCAGGATTTAAGGTGGAAACCCAAGTCGGGAGAAAACCACCGCTGCCGTCGTCTCAGCCTTCAATATTTATTATAAAGAAAAATTCTTACAACCATGTACTGGCGCAGACTCATACCAGCACGCAGGCACCCACCTGCAGAAGGCTACAACCTTCTCTCGTTTACCATACTCTCCTGGAAGGGAGCTACAACCCCCTGCTCTCGTTTACCAGCCTCTCCTGGAAGGGAGCTACAACCCCCTGCTCTTGTTTACCAGCTACTACTGGAAGGGAGCTACTACCTCCTCACTGAAGGCTTTGACCCTCAGCACCACTGCAGACCATGTTTCATCAATTTTCAAACTGGATCAAACAGCTTCAACTCAACTCTTCACTTATCAACAAATATACTTCGCCCAATGCTTCAAACAGAACAGTGAAACCACTGTAACCAGAATATCAGAGATAACCCAGACTTCAGAATAGATATGCAGAAACACATTCAACCTTGAGAAATCATTAGTTCAGATACCATACACGCTTTTATTTAATCAGACCCGCGTATACACGCGCTTTTCATGAAACGAACTCGCGTATACATCTGTGCATTTCTCAGAAAACCCTAACTGCCCATACACGCTTTTATTTTGTCAGATCCGTGTATACACCCGCTTTTCATGAAACGAACCCGCGTATAGATCTATAAATGATAAACTTTGCAGAACAGATCAGATCTATGAACTTACCCAGATTTTTTTTTTAATTTCTTCATCAGATTTGCGCCAGGTCTTCATCACTTATTTTCAGATCATCCTAGAGATTCATCATTTCTAGATCTAGAGATATTGAGCCTTCATCATATTCATAGGTGCATCATAGATTCAGATCTATCAATTAAGAACAGAGTTCAACCATGCAGATATACTTCAGAGTGAAGTATTCATTAAAGCCCAGACCCTTGCTCTTCACCTTGCACTATGATTTTCTTCTCCTTAAATAGATTTAGCCTTTGTCAATACCATGAGCCAAAACCACACCACTTCCGATGGTATTCCTGGACGAGATCAAATAAATAATCAAGCGCTCAATACTTTGGGCCAATACCATGGTAATGCCCCCTGGTTTTATAAAATTAGAGCGCAAATTGGCATGCGCGACTTGGCACGTTAATATACGCGTACATACGCGACTTCTCCTTAATAAAACCGCATATGCCTTGTGACATACCTTGTTCAACATTATTCTGGCACTTTCTGAATTCCTTTCTTCATGAAAGTCAATACATTGTATCATATTGCCAACAATCTCCCCCTTAACTCATTAAGTAGGTTTCCATCAAGTTCAATAGGTTTCCATCAAGAAAAAATTCATCAAATAGGTTGCCATCAACTTTATCAAGTAGGTTGCCATCAAGGACAACACTCTGCATCATATTGCCAACAGTAAATTCGATTTTTTTATTTCCCTATTTTGTTTCAGTCTATTACACATTATGCAACATTCTCCCCAGATTTCATTGAAGAAACTGAATTTCTGCGGCTATATTTAGTTCATTGGATAACATATTTCAAGAGTCGTATAGTGAGTTTTTCTCTGTTAGTTCGTTACCTCCTATTCGTGTCAAAATTATGCCAAGATCACTACTGTCCAGGTAGCACAGCTCCACGCAATGGTTCTGAGCCAAGGTTTATTTCACATTGCACTCTCGTACGTTTGTTTTGTTTTCCTTTTCACATATGGCTTAGCGCTATGGAATTTACACAAATTTTCTTCTAGTGCTCTGAATGTAACGATTTGCTTTTCATTGGCCCTTTGTCATATTGATAATGCGATCTTCCTGTCACGATGACTCGAGACCAGAATGGGATGTAGTTCCAGTTGTTACCATAGGTAACTATGGAAAATTCCTTTGCGTCGAGTTAATTTAATGGGTCTTAAGTTTTATTTTCTGTGACCGTGACTAAATTCTCCCGGTTGCGGTGGTTGCAGGTATTCTCTTTCACTCGTTTTTGTTTGGAATCTAGGTCTAGTTGCACCATACCCTATCGTATTCATATACTGAACAAATCCATGGCTTCCTTTACAGGTTGGTCACGTCTCGCTTTCCAAACTAGGCGACCCTGAAGATCTTCCAGATCTTGTCAAAATTTAATTTTAAGTTCTCTGTCTAGCCTATTCTGTTACCATTCGTATAGTTGTATTTAGAATGTAGAAAGGCTCTCGTAGACATTCGAGAGTCTTTGTTTTTGTATAATTTTTCTTTCTGAGACGGTTTAAATGGACTTTCACAACTTTATTAACTGTGCGGTACATATTTATAATTGTCTGTGTGACAATAACTTGACGTTGAACTTAACTGAGATGGAATTTATATATATATATATCCTCCGCATTCAACTCTTCCTATATAGGGTTTCATTTTTTTTTTAATTTTTTTTTATATTTCTGTTCTATTGGAATTACAATGAACTGGCTAAGTCAGTTTACCATTCTCCAGTTCTCAAGATGAGGTAATTTCCAATTTAGCTATATGTGTATCGACAGATTTTATATAGGATATATATGTGACAGTCTTCTGGTTCTAGGCCCATGGCTTGAGCCACAATTCTATTCATTTAAAAATTCTTTTATATTACTATTCCATTATCCCCATGCTTTCTGCAATATATTGAGAATTTTTTTCAGAGTTGAATTCTGGTCCAACTATGATAGAGGTGAATTATAGCATGGAATTTTTATGCTGAATATCTAGATATTTAAAACTCACTTACCAATTTTCTGTAATACTACTGTTCTTCAATTAAAATTTCTTTTCCTTGGTAGGAGTCTAAAAAGAAGTATTTGCATAATATTCTTTTTTTGAAACAATTGCAATAATTCCAGTTAACTGTTGTAGACTCATAAAATAATTTAAGATAGTGTAACAATTGCATGATCCTCTTTTCCTTCTCCAGTAACTTCAATTTATTCTACTTTTATATGCAGAGAGTTTACACATAAATTTATAACTATGTAAATTGCATAGCTCACTTCCAATAAAGCAAAAGGTTAACTGTTAACTTGATAGCAAAGTTCTCTCTTATTTTACAGAATTATTTAATAAAATGTTGTCTTTTGCCAGAATACAATTTCTGTTGCAAAAACCAATTACAGTCAAATTTGTTTTACCATTATCTGTTGTTTCCTTCTGGGAATTGGTTTGTTTTCCGAACTCTAATGATTTGCATTCTGGTTGACCCTTGTTTTGAATAAGACTTCTTTCTATTTTAAGTTCAGAAGCAGATTAACGTTATATCAACTGTACTAGGGAAGCATTTACACTTTCTCCAGATTTAGACCAATAAATGGTTTAGAGATTCTAGGTGATAGTATCTCCCTATTGTTCTTTCCTACTACCATACAGAGGTTAGGAGAATTATTTCTCCTATTCATCTCTGTTAAAATTAAGGAAATTCATTACCCATCACTGCTATTCAAAATAGATACCATAACACTTTTCACTATTATACACTGCTATCAAATTAAATTTCTTAATAAAACAATATGCATACCACTTTTGCAATTGACCAACCTCCCAACCTTAGAGTCCTTCTGTCCTCAAGAACTCACCCCTGAGCTGAGATCATCTCCTAGAACAGATCAACCCCTAATCTGTTCATGAGTAGCTTATTTAAGCTGTTTCTCCCCAAAGCCTGTTTCTAATTCTACGTCTAGAATAGAAGGATGCTTTTTTTCCTATTTGCCTAGGCTTCCCTATTTAGGGAATTTTAAAGCTGCTTTCTACTTTTCCCAGCTTTTTACCTCTTCCCAACTACTCTCCACATCATTGGGGAAACTAGATTTTCCTCAAATCTAATTTGGAAATAAATCTTTCAAGGATTTTTGAAGTGGCAGGAAAGTATTTGCCTTTATCCATCCTCATGGATTTGGCAAGTGATCTCATAATTCTCGATTTTGGTCAATCTGTTTGGTCAATACGCACAAAATTATTTTATTCATTCTCAAATTAAGTATTTAATTACATCCGCAAAATACTTATCCTTTGGGTCCCTCCTTTAGGATTAAAGTTAAAATGTCTAGTTTTTTTTTTAAATCAAACACATAAAGCGGGGTGTTTACATCGCTACCCTGCAGTAAACACCATCCTCGGTGTTGGTATCTAACTACTAGAGTTCATTTTTTCTCAAACAAAAATGGATAGTTGTCCATCATTTCAGCTTCTCTTTCCCAGGTAGCTTCTTCAGCAGTAAAGTGCTTCCATTGCACCTTTACTCTTGCTACCGTCCGATTCCTCAATTCAATTTCTTCCCGCTCCAATATTTGAAGCGGTTCTGGAAGGAACTCCCCTTCTGGTTCCACCTGTACAACATTCCAATCAACAATGTGAGAAGCATCATGTATATATCTTTTTAATAATGAAACATGAAACACATCATGAACTTTAACATGGGGTGGTAAGGCCAGCTTGTAAGCCACTGGTCCCACCCTTTCTAACACCTCAAAAGGACCACAATATCTAGGACCCAATTTTGCACAACTTCCTGTATAAAGTGTGCTCTTTTTGGGCTTAATATGAAGATACACATGCTCCCCTACTTTGAATTCTCGATGTACCCTCTTCCTATCAGCATAATTCTTCTGTCGGTCTTTTGATGTCTTGATATTTTTCTATATTTTTTTAACAATTCTTTCCATTTCCTGTAAGGCATCTGGTCCCAACATTAGCTTATCCTCAGGTTGGCTCCAGCTCAAAGGTGTACAACATTTCCTTCCATAGAGGGCCTCAAACGGACTCATTTTAATGGAGGATTGGTAGCTGTTATTATAGGAAAATTCAGCTAAATGAAAGTAGTCTTCCCACTTTGATGGCCTATCCATCACATACATTCTTAGCATATCCTCCAAAATCTGGTTTGTTCTCTCTGTCTGCCCGTCTGTCTGTGGGTGATATGCAGTGCTAAAATTCAGCTTAGTGCCCATGCCCCCAAATAGGCCTTTCCGAAAGGCTGTTGTGAAATTAGCATCTCTGTCTAAAACAATCACTTTTGGGACCCCATGTAATCTTACTATCTCTTTTAGAAACACATCTGCTACTTGGGTTGTCCCAAAAGTAGACTTTACAAGTATGAAGTGTGAAGCTTTTGCTAAAGTGTATACTACTACCATAACTGAGTCATGATGGTACTTGGTTCTGGGTAGTCCTGTTATGAAATCTATAGAAACGGTGTCCCATTTCCATTCTGCAATCGGCAAAGGGTTTAATAGACAAGCAAGATGCTAATGTTCAACTTTGACTAGTTGACACTCCATGCATCTAGCTAAATATTCTGCTACATCTCTTTTCATTCCTTGCCAAAACAACTTCTTTTGCAAAGCTGTTAACATTTTCTGATATCCCAGATGTCCGGCATATGGCTGTTTGTGATATTCATCTAGAATTTCTCTTTTCAAGGACTCCACATTAGGGATATATAATCTGTTTTTGTAGCAGATCAGCCCTTTTTGGTTTTGAGTGTACTCAAACATCTCCTTCTTTAGTATTTTCACTTGTAGGTTCTCATAACTTGGATCTTGGTCTGCTGCCTTTTTCACTAAATCTTCTAAATCAAACTGGGCACTACTTCCAATGTTGTTTATAATTTGACAGGCATTTCTGCTCAAGGCATCAACAATTTTATTTTCTTTCCCTCTAATATGTTTTATGTCCATATCAAATTCACTTAGAAAGGACAGCCATCTGGCCTGTCTAGCATTCAATTCAGTTTGGGAAAAGAAATATTTAAGACTAATATGATCAGTCATCAATGTAAATTTCTTTCCAAGAAGATAGTGTCGCCACATCTTCAAGGCATGAATAACAGCAGCTAACTCCAAATCATAGGCACTATAATTTCATTCATGTGTCTTCAGTTTCCTAGAATCATATGCAATCACTGAATTTTCCTGCAAAAGGACTCCTCCCAACCCCTCTCTACATGTATCTGTACATACAACAAATTCGTTATCAGTATCTGCAATTTTCAATATAGGAGCTGTGGTGAGTTTTAGTTTTAATTGGTCAAAACTGTTTTGGCATTTTTTAGTCCACTCAAATTTGACCCCTTTTCTTTGTAGTGAGGTTATGGGGTATGCTATGGCAGAAAATCTCTCCACAAATCTGCGATAATAACCTACAATCCCCATGAATGATCTCACTGTTGAAACATCAGTTGGCACATGCCATTCTTTAATAGCCTTTATCTTTTCAGGATCAACAGCCAACCCTTGTTCAGAAATAATATGACCCAAGTATTGGATCTTATCCTTATAGAATTCACATTTACTGAATTTGGCATATAACTGGTTTTCTTTCAAAGTTTGCAGTACTATCTTCAAGTGTTGTTTGTGTTCTTCCTCACTTTTTGAGTAAACTAAAATATCATCTATGAACACAAGTACGAATTTGTCCAAGTACTTGTTTAACACACTGTTCATTAAGCACATAAAGGTGGCAGGGGCATTTGTCAACCCAAAAGGTAGGACTATGAATTCGTAGTGACCATACCTGGTTCAAAAGGCTGTTTTGCTGATGTCTTCTTCTTTAATTCTGAGCTGGTGATAACCAGTCCTTAACTCAATCTTCGAAAATACTGAAGCTCTTCTCACTTGGTCAAAAATATCATCAATTTTGGGCAAAGGATATCTGTTTTTAATGGTCAACTTATTCAGTTGACGATAATCAATGCACATCCTAAAGGTTCCATCCTTATTTTTCACAAATAGAACCGATGCTCCCCAAGGAGACACACTTGGTTGGATATAGCCCTTATCCAGCAATTCTTACAATTTCATTTTCAGTTCCATGATTTCAGGGGGACTCATTCGATAAGGGGCTCGGGAAACAGGTGTTGCTCCTGGCACCAGATCGATTGAAAAGTCAATCTCTCTTTTGGGGGGAAGATGAGGAATCTCATCTGGAAAAACTTCCTTAAACTCTCTTACTACTGGCAAAGCATCCAGCAGATTTTCTTCAGGTTTCTGTTCTGTCTCTTCTACATGTACTGCATAGACTTGGTATCCTTTCCTAGCTATTCGTTTTAATTGCAGTGCTGATATTTGTCTTATAGAGATAGGTTTTGGTTTTCCCTTGAGAATAAAAGGTTTCCCCTCTTCATTTACACAATTCAGGGTCTTATCCCAACAGTTCATCATGGCCTTCTTCTTTTCTAGCCAGTCCATTCCTATCAGCAATTCATATGAACCTAGTGGCAGAATGTTTAAATTCACTTCTGTTTGAAAATCATTTAATTTGATTGATGTTTGAGGTAACTTATGAGTTACTTTCCTCTTGGTGCCAGTGGCTAGCTGGACCAACCAGGACTACTGAAATTTTTCAGTTTTGAGATTGCATTTTTCTACAATTTTTGGACTAATGTAACTCAAAGAAGCACCTAAATCAATCAAAACTATAACAGATTGGTCAAAAATCTTACCCTGCATTTCAACCATGGTAGCTTGATGTTCAGCTTGTCGATTCTCCAAGGCTGCACTGATAGTGGGTATATTTCTTGCTATATCATTTACTGTGGTAGCTTCTCGATCTCTCATAATCATCTGAATGTTTCGGTGGGGACAGTCCCTCAAAAGATGGGGTTCTCCACATCCCCAGAACTTCAAAGGTTCCCTCATTTTTACTGTGCCTTCCTTTTTATTTCCTTCATCTAGTTTTTTGGAGCCAATTTGAGACTGAGCTGTTTGGCTTTCTTTTGGTTTATTAAACTTTTTCCTCTGATGGTCCCTACCAAAATTCCTTAAGTAAGCTGGTTTCTGTTTCTTTCCTTTAATTTCACCTTTGTTTAGCCAGCTTTTTCCATGCTCAGCCTTTCCCTTAAACTGCTGATAGCATAATATAGCCTTCCTCACTGCCTTGTCCATAGTTTTTGGGTTATCGAACTCAATCTTCTCTTTGTACACAATAGGCAAACAATTCAGAAACCTTTGCACCTTTGCCTTCTCTTCCCTAATGTAAGGGACATATCTCAACAGATTGTAAACTTAGAAACAAATTCATCAATAGTAAGCTATCCCAGTCTAAGCTCATGAAATTATTTTTCTTTATCATCGTAATAACGTTCATTTAAATAGCGGTTTTTAAACTTAACCTGGAAATCTTCCCAAGTAAATGTCTTTTCATCAATGGCATGAACCATTTTTGTCTCCTCCCACCACAAGGTAGCCTTACCTTGTAGCTGGTAAATGGCTAATCTGGCCTTCAGATTGCTTTCATATTCATAGAACTGGAAATACTTAATCATGTTCAACAACCAGGCTTCAACATCTTCCTCCTTCTCCCCATCATAGGAGGGAGGTTTGATCTTTCGGAATTCCCCCTGTAATTCCTTTTTCTTCTTATATTGATGCCTAACAACATCATCATCCTCAAACTCATTAGTATTCCTCTTTCCAGAACCCTCACCTTCTTGGATGTTCCACGAAGTTAGTTCTCTGATGAGCTTTTCCTGCTCCTCACTGGCTAATGACAATCTGTCATTTTGGCTTCTCAGCTCAGCCATTTCTCGTTGCAAACTGTGCAACATAGCCTTCACTGGAGCATTTGGATCTGGTGTATTGTCATCATCATGCAGATCAACATAAATTTCCTCACTTTCTGCCATTCCAGCACCATTGTACACTAAACAACACAGATCAGAAATAAATTTTATTTTTTTTTTCAACCGTAAATCATTTAGACAGTGAGCACACACAACAACAGCCCAATTTTGTATAACATGAGCTCTGATACCATTTGTAACATCTCCCAATCTATACACCAGAACAACATTTTTTTTTCTAACCCCAATAATTAATTTTTCCCAAAGGATATATAATAGATCTATTTCATTTATGAATATATCTATGTTACTTATTCTATATTCATATCAATTGTGACGATTGTATACATCGATACCCATTCATTTTTGTCACTAACTTTATTTCTAGTCTTATCTTCATGTCATGGTCACAAGTATAATTCCATTCTTGACTTATTTTGGATTAACGAATTTCGTTGCATAAATATCCTCTTCATTTTCGCTTAGTTATATCTTCTTCATCAATCTATTCTACAAAAAAGTCTATATTAAGTACTTACATCGACAATTTATTAAATAATTGATAATACTTTTAACATCGGGTCTACCATAATATACATTATGGCTGCTATTATAACTTTCCACAGTTAATAGTCAACGCAATTACTTATTAAACCTTTATCATTTTATCCACTACTTATGAGTGGATGTTGTGTTAATGCTATTCTTATTTACAACTATGGTTGAATGTTGCGTTAATATCTTGTATCTCGCGATCTATGCACACGTACCACTGTTATCATAGCATTGGAAGTTGATATTAACATTTCGATTTGGGTCGTAGTGTATATTTTATGTCTTTTGGCATACGTTACCTATTTCTGGCTCATTGATCTAGTGTTGTACACCTTCATTTATGGTAAGCTACTGAAACGTTCCTCGAGCCCATCACGAAATCGTTGTTTATTGTGTTTTTTCCACATGACTGCCAATTGTTGTAATTTTTGTCCTCTGCAAGGTTACTATGATGTTAAATGAAAATAGGGTTTCCCTCCCTTAATGTAACCAAGTTTTCGATCCACGAGAGGGCCGATAGATCATCGCCAAGTGTAGCGTGGGATACGATTAGGGTTCATTTGTATGTATATCTATTAAACGCGTCGAATGTTCCATTGCATTCTTATCCGAAGGTTTCTTTCCAGCGTCCCAAGTTCTGTGCTACCACAATTGCTACGCGGCAATCCATATGAACGTTGGGCTTCGCTATGCTGGTTTGACGCCTGGAACAAGACACAGGTAAATTCGATTTTTTTATTTCCCTATTTTGTTTTAGTATATTACACATTAGGCAACGTTCTCCCCAAATTTCATTGAAGAAATTGAATTTCTGCGGCTAGATTTAGTTCATTGGATAACATATTTCAAGAGTCGTATAGTGAGTTTTTCTTTGTTAGTTCGTTACCTCCTATTCGTGTCAAAATGATGCCAAGATCACTACTGTCCAGGTAGCACAGCTCCATGCAATGGTTCTGAGCCGAGTTTTATTTCACATTGCACTCTCGTACGTTGATTGTGTTTTCCTTTTCACATATCGCTTAGCGCTCTGGAATTTACACAAATTTGCTTCTAGTGCTCTGAATGTAACGATTTGTTTTTCGTTGGCCCTTCGTCAGATTGATAATGTGATCTTCCTGTCACGATGACTCGAGACCAGAATGGGATATAGTTCCAGTTGTTACCATACGTAACTATGGAACATTCCTTTGCGTCGAGTTAATTTAATGGGTCTTAATTTTTATTTTCTGTGACCGTGACTAACTTCTCCCGGTTGCAGCAGTTGCAGGTATTATCTTTCACTCGTTTTTGTTTGGAATCTAGGTTTGGTTGCACCATACCCTATCATATTCATATACTGAAAAAATCCATGGCTTCCTTTACAGGTTGGTCACGTCTCGCTTTCCAAACTAGGCAACCCTGAAGATCTTCCAGATCTTGTCAAAATTTAATTTTAAGTTCTCCGTCTAGCCTATTCTGTTACCATTCATATAGTTGTATTTAGAATGTAGAAAGGCTCTCGTAGACATTCGAGAGTCTTTTTTTTTGTATAATTTTTCTTTATGAGACAGTTTAAATGGACTTTCACAACTTTATTAACTGTGTGGTACATATTTATAATTGTCTGTGTGACAATAACTTGACGTTGAACTTAACTGAGATGGAATATATATATATATATATCCTCCGCATTCAAATCTTCCTGTATAGGGTTTGATTTTTTTTGTTTTATTTCTGTTCTATTGGAATTACAATGAACCAGCTAAGTCAGTTTACCATTCTCCAGTTCTCAAGATGGGGTAATTTCCAATTTACCTATATGTGTATCGACAGATTTTATATAGGATATATATGTGATAGTCTTCTGGTTCCAGACCCATGGCTTGAGCCACAATTCTATTCATTTAAAAATTCTTTTCTATTACTATTCCATTATCCCCATGCTTTCTGCAATATATTGAGAATTTTTTTCAGAGTTGAATTCTGGTCCAGCTATGATAGAGGTGAATTATAGCATGGAATTTTTATGCTGAATATCTAGATATTTAAAACTCACTTACCAATTTTCTGTAATACTAATGTTCTTCAATTAAAATTTCTTTTCCTTGGTAGGAGTCTAAAAAGAAGTATTTGCATAATATTTTTTTTTGAAACAATTGCAATAATTCCAGTTAACTGTTGTAGACTCATAAAATAATTTAAGATTGTGTAACAATTGCATGATCCTATTTTCCTTCTCCAGTAACTTCAATTTATTCTACTTTTATATGCAGAGAGTTTACACATAACTTTCTAACTATGTAAATTGCATAGCTCACTTCCAATAAAGCAAAAGGTTAACTGTTAACTTGATAGCAGAGTTCTCTCTTATTTTACAGAATTATTTAATAAAATGTTGTCTTTTCCCAGAATATAATTTCTGTTGCAAAAACCAATTGCAGTCAAATTTGTTTTACCATTATCTGTTGTTTCCTTCTGGAAATTGGTTTGTTTTCTGAACTCTAATGAATTGAATTCTAGTTAACCCTAGTTTTGAATGAGACTTATTTCTATTTTAAGTTCAGAAGCAGATTAAAGTTATATCAACTGTACTAGGGAAGCATTTACACTTTCTCCAGATTTAGACCAATAAATGGTTTAGAGATTCTGAGTGATAGTATCTCCCTAGTGTTCTTTCCTACTACCATACAGAAGTTAGGAGAATTATTTCTCCTGTTCATATTTGTTAAAAGTAAGAAAATTCATTACCCATCACTGCTATTCAAAATATATACCATATTACTTTTCACTATTATACACTGCTATCAAATTAAATTTCTTAATAAAATAGTATGCATACCACTTTTTAAATTGACCAACCTCCCAACCTTAGAGTCCTTCTGTCCTCAAGAACTCACCCCCAAGCTGAGATCATCTCCTCGAATAGATCAACCTCTAATCTGTTCAGGAGTAGCTTATTTAAGCTATTGCTCCCCAAAGCCTGTTTCTAATTCTGCGTCCAGAATAGCAGGATGCTTTTCTTCCTGTTTGCCTAGGCTTCCCTATTTATGGAATTTTAAAGCTGCTTTCTGCTTTTCCCAGCTTTTTACCTCTTCCTAACTACTCTCCACATCATTGGGGAAACTAGATTTTCCTCAAATCTAATTTGGAAATAAATCTTTCAAGGATTTTTGAAATATTCTTGGGGAAAGTATTTGCCTTTATCCATCCTCATGGATTTAGCAAGTGATCTCATAATTCTCAATTTTGGTCAATCTGCACAAAATTATTTTATTCATTTTCTCAAATTAAGTATTTAATTACATCCACAAAATACTTATCCTTTGGGTTCCACTCCCCTTAGGATTAAATTTCAAATGTCTTGTTTTTTCTTTGAAAATCAAACACATAAACTAGGGGTGTTACAAAAGATGTTTATTTTGGAATATGTTTTATGACATAATATTACAATATTATATTAGGCTTGACAATATTTTAGGGGACTCGATTTTTTAACATGTGGCACAACCACCCCAAGTGAGGTTTGATCATGGGTGGCCTTGCTCACTAGGTCCATCCTCAATCGACCGTGCTAGTAAAATTTGAAATTAGAATATTATATAATAGTATAAATTAAAAATTATATTTTGTATTTTTATTTACCCAAATATAAATGACATACATATATATATATATATATATATATATATATATATAATTGTTTTGAATAACTAAATAATATTAAGATGGTGAGTACACAAAATATTGGACATTAAATAATGAAACACAACCAAATTTTAAACATTAAAATTTTCTTACTTCGAGAAGTGATGTTTTAATGATGTGAGTTAGTTTACCTTTAAAAATAATAGAATAATACTTATAATAAAAAAACATCTAAAAATTATAATAATATAAAAAAATAGTATTGATCATTAACAAATTGCTTCAATTTTCACCTTAAATTTACATCTATTTTATATAAAAATAAAAATAAAGTAATTAAAAGTAAAGAGAAAAAAATAACTTACTTTTCTATATTACAAAAACATGTAATATTTTAAGTATTTAATAATGTAAAAAGAATATAATTGATCTTGCATGATGTGTAAATCTTTCTATGTTTAGCTCACATATAATAGTTAAAATAAAATTACATTAATAGAAATAAATATTTTATTGCTAGTCATAAATTAAATATTTCACTGTTCACATTAAATAATGACAAACCTCGTAATGTGGGATAGAAAGAAGTTCCTCTTTGAAACTTTAGTCACTCCTGTTATCTTATATGGATGTGAGGTTTGGGGTTGCAGCATCTCTAGAGAATCCTGGAGAAAGATTGAGCAAATCCAGAAGCGTTTTATAACTTATAGCCTTAAAATTAAAAACAATACACCCTATCCTATTCTCCGTATAGAAGTGGGTCTTTCCCCTATTGAGAGCCTAGCTAAGGCTTCTGTTGCACAAGCACAAGCTCAATAGCATAGGAGACCATAGACTTCCTAAGCTAGATTTAAATTCAAGCCAAAACCACCTAAGGCTTAAACAAGGTTGGTATAAAGACACCAGGGCTTGGTTAAACCATTGGGAGATCGACGAGAATGTTGCATTGCAAAACATTAATAACATTAAAAAAATTGTTACTTCTGAGTTCAAAGAAAAAATGTGGTGCGAGAAAGATCTAGCAGCTAAAAGAAAATTAAGATATTATAAGGAGGTCATCAACCCCACCCTAGAAGATCAAAATTATCTATCTGTTTTAACTAGCTCAAAGAAGAAAATTAATATAGCCAAGATTAGAATGAACTCTCATGACCTCCATAGTGAAGCAGGTCATTGGACAGTTCCTAAAACACCATGGATGGAAAGGATCTGCCATCTCTGTGAGAATATGAACACCGAGGATAAAAATCACTTCCTCTTAGAGTGCCCCGTGTACAACCACATTAGAGCTCAATTTCATAATCTTTGTTGCAATACTGACCTTCCTAGCCTTTCAAGATGTCCAAATTATAGTGAGCTCGGGAGGCTTCTCTCCAAGCTTTTTGAGCATAGGAATAAAATCTTAAATCAAACTAAATAACTCTTTTCTTTAGGTCCGATAGACCAAAGATTGGTCTCAGTGGACGTTAACCACCACCATCATCATCATCATCAACAAAATTTTGTGTTAAATTTACATAAAAATACAAACTAATTTAAATTATCTAGAGATAAGTTTGATAATATGTATAAATGTATTTGTTTTGAAATATAACTTATAAAATAATATAATATTATAAACCATATTATATAAATGAGAGTGATATTTTTATTTTTGAAAAGGAATAAAAGTTATATAAGTAAAAAAATATATTATTAAAATAGAAATATATAAAATATTATAACAATTAATTATATTTAAGGAAGAAATATTTTTAATTACATAAATATGTGTTTATTGTGAAATATAATTTTATATAATATTATAAATTAGATTATTTAATGCGAACGAAAGTTAGTTATATATATATATATATATATTGTAACATACACCAATAACCTCACATGGAAGTGCAGGAGTTAAAATTATAAGAATAGTAAGTTGCTTAACCATTAACAACCTCTATTGTAGTACTTTAACATAAAATTGTATGATGTAACCATGTATTCATTTCATTATTCATGTAGTCATCACATACTTGTCATTATGAACATCACAAAAAGAAAGGAGTCAACATCATCAACTTGACACAATAATCAATCACATCATTGAACACCAATATACCCTGGAAACCCCGTAGGGTGAAAACCAACAAACGTTTAATTTTATTATTAAACGCTTGTGAGGGTGTTCAACCCTCACTCTACGGCTTATAAGGGAGAAATCCCCTTAACCATCGTTTATAAATATTACAAGGAAATATACAAATATCTAGCTTAAAGACATTACAATAAATATGATATCATTTACCCACTAATCTTCATATCTTAATATCTTGGTGGCATGGATGTACCTATAATGGACCATCGTACATTGGGTCATCCTGTAGTTCACACTCATCTGCATGAACCATAATCATTTACCTGCCACCATGTTAATAATAACATTTCCTTTGTAAAAGTCACCATCATTCCCTGCTAATGTTTCCTTCAACATGCATTGATTTCAAGATTCATAAATTATTAATCAACCATTTCATAAATCTATACTAGAGAAGTTTCTCCATCTACTCATGTATATTCATGACATGAAAGTAAAATACCTTGACATTCTCCCTTTAACAACACATACTTCAAAGTATGTTCTAGTTATAAGTCATCACATTAACTAATGTTTCCCTCGCATAAGCACACATTCCTGCAAAACAATATCTACATATCCCAAGCTTTTCTTTAAAATAAACTGATACATCAGTTACGATATTCGTGCATATATTTTACATAAATTTAATCAAAATATCTAACCCTTAAGCTATTACTTTTGGTGCATGGAAGGAAAGATAACATAACAAATGTTGCTCCCATCCATGCCAATGCATATAGATTCCAAAAGAGTCTTCCCAAAGGAATTCTTACACAACAAAGAACATAGCTTCCAAAAGAGTCTTCCCAAAGGAATGATTAACAAAAGAGAGCACATAGCTTCCAAAAGAGTCTTCCCAAAGGAATTCTTAACACAAGAGAGCATGCAATGCAAGTTTTCTTTCTGTAACACTAATTAAATAAAGCATACAAATACATGTCTTCTTTTCAAATATTATACTAACAATCCTTTCCAATGTAGTCTAACACAACATGCTATCTTTTCCCACATACAAATATGTATATTCTTTCCAACGAAATATAATACAAATATTGTATACATTTTCATGATCTTATTCCAAATGAAACTAACATAATAGTTATGATAGCACAAAGCACTCACAAATAATTCTTCCTAAAGAAACATTATAACTCAATATTTCTTCTAATCATGCAAAAAGTATATCCATATAACATAGTGGCTATTCTTTGGTCATGCCATAGCTTATCATAATAGCTCTTCTTTATTGTACGCAACACATAACACAACCACTATTCTTTGTGCATGCAAGAGCTTATCATAACAACTCTTCTTTAATGTACATAGGAGATAATCCATTCCTGGAATTACACCATCATTGACTATTATTTTCCTGTAAATAAATACATAATTCCTCCTCAAAAGGAAGTCAATATAACCTAGATTCTTTGTCTTCTACATGTAGCTTCTCCCAAAGGAAAGCATGTAGTTTCTCCCAAGAAAATATAACATCATAGTTGATCCCCTTACGCATACAAGTTATGTTTCTTTTCAAAAATTATCTCTTCCAAAAGAGGACTATTAACCATAACAATTATTTTCCAAAAAGTAATTATTATTTTTATATTCTCAAGAGGTCATTCTTTTCAAGTAACAAAAACATATATAAAACAACATAATATTTTACCAAGAAGAAATTATTATAATTTTTCCCAATGAAAGGATTATGAGAACTAACATGTGATTATTCATGAAACTCCTTAACTTATCTTCCAACCCACGAAATATCTTCAAGAGTTAACTACTAAATTCTTTTCAAGAAAAATAACTTGGATATCCTTATCATTTCATACACCTATATGAAATCCCTTTTTAAAAAAAGAACAAGCATCTTATATTCTCTTACATAAGATATATATATTAAAGACAAGCAGAGTTACTTCTCTTATCTTTTACTACTGTAGATATCTTTCTAAAAGATTAACATAATGGAAATATTTATCTACAGGCACTAATATATTTTATTTACATGCACCTCTTTCCAAGAAAATAGATTAATTAATAATCATGCAAATCCATACAACATTTCTTAAAATAAAACAAATTGGGCATGCTTTCCTCTGGCCAACACTTTTAATAATAACTTCTACTATGCCATAATAGTGCCAAGCAACTCCCACCATTGTATCATAGTTGTATCAACAACCACGTTTCTCTCGAAATTATAGAGTTACATTATCATGAATTTAAGGATAACTTACTGTGTTACATTACCATGAATACACATTACCATGAATTTAAATATGACTTACTATTCGCAGTGGCCATGACGTGGGATTGGGGCTGGAGAGGATCAATGCACTCTATCTTCCTTACCCTTTTAACCCACAAGTCTCCCATTCAAATGCACATTGTGAAACATGCCTGTCCAACCCGCTAGTCTCCATTTTTAATTTGTTGGTTTCCAGCGCATACTCTCACCCTTGCCCACCTGTTTCCACTACATACTCTTGTCTTTTTAATGAGTGTAACTTGTGTTTTCCAAAAACCGTATGCTGTGGAATGGAATCTGTGTAACCCTTTTTCTTGAAAAATATCATCAGGTAGTTTCTAACTAAATCAACCCCTAATGAGTTCTTGATTACAACTATTTTGGTTAAATATTAAACATGGTAATTAATTAAAAACATTTCCAAAAAAATGTAAATGCCAAGGGTTTACAAGGGTGTTACATACTCCCCCCTTAAGGAGAACACCGTCCTCAGTGTGCTTCTTTCACTAAAACTTAAATTTATACTCACGATATAATAATATAAACAACCCAAATGGGGTCCTTTCCTTTCACAATGAAACACTTTCTTTTCCTTAAATGCCATTAATTGAAACAATAATGTTTTTATCCATAGTCATAAGCATTTATAGCTCAAAAAATATTCCATTTCCATTTTTAACCACTTATTCATTATTCAAATTCATAAAGATATAGAAAAATATCTACACCAATTTACCATTACTTACCAATTACTATTGGAAGTAGAGATGACTTTTACACAAGCTCTATGAGAATGGTTGAACAACCCATCAACACTCCATGGAAAGTAGCCTGTAATGTATGACTAAAAAATTCAATCACATTAGTCAGAATATTTCCAATCAAATGAAATATTTTAAACCAACAATCATACATGCAAGTTCAAGAGATATTTTAGTCACAATACTCTTCCTAGTCTTCAGAGAGCACTAACCTCCTATTCATGATAAATCATAAAAATTATAAATAACTACACCACGTGCACATTATCTTAGATCACACTAAAGACATCCTCACAGTACTTCAAAAAGTACTCAGAGAGCACCTAGCTCTCTAATCATACCAATGGTCAATCAATGCACCATGGACATATCCTAGCCTTTGCTAAGACATTCAAACAAATTAGTAATAAAATAAATGAGCTTATACATTCAGTAATTCATTTTCCAAGCGCTAAACTCCTTTCCTCTTAATATCTACATAAGATATTTACACAATCATATAAAAATTAATTTTAATACAACACATAACTTATTACTTAACTTGTTCTGCTTTGATAACCACAATGGTAAGAAAAATTATCCTCCCAACCCATGGGAGTTGGTTTTCGCAACCAAATCAAGTTATTTCATATCTAGACAGTTATTTGACAAAAGACCATTCCAGGTCCAGTATGGAATTCCATTGGAAAACCAGCTCGAGAATTCCAATGACCACTCAAGGTCTAGTATAGGATTCCTCTTGGAAACATCATTCCTACGCCTCTGACAGCGCCTCGTTTATGAGGAATTTTGGACCTCCTCCAACAAGCTCCAAAATCAATAGAGTTTCCTCAGGTTTTCCCCTCTTCACCATCTTGGCCAACGCTTTTCCCTTAATGAGATCATATATCTATATGGAGAGGAAATCCGGGTAGGTAAGCACCATCAACCCCTCCAAGCATGCAACCACTGTCAACCCAAGGCCTTCTAGCCTTTCACAATTGTTGACAATTGTCTAGCATGTTAAATATATCTTTTAGCATTGTTTCCCTACTAAATTATATAATGAGCTATATGCACATTATACATAAAGAAAAAATAAAATTTATGTACATCATACATCATACTTGGCCCTTCACATGGGTCCAATGATATCTAGATTAACAGGAAACATGAATAACATACATGTGTTATACATTATTATTTCGCAAATAACACAATCATGTACATTATAACATGATACTTTATCAATTACCATTGCAATTTTTCACGGAACTCTTTCACAGGTTTTCGTTTTGCGATTAAGCTAACCATGCTTAATCTCATCAATGACATTAATCATAAATATGCATTGTTAAAAAAAACAAAAAATATTCACTTTCAAATTAATTTTAGTTTCATGCATACAATGTTGTCATATATATATATATATATATATATATATATATATATATATATATATATATATATATATATATATATATATATATATATATATATATATATATATATATATATATATATTCGTTAATGCGTATGTGTCAATAACGATTGGGGTAACAGTCCCACGTGTAACAATCTAATATTTCCAATTCCAATAGTGTACTATTACCAACAATCTAACACGTGAAGTAACTACTTGTTCACCACTTGCAATAATATTTAATAAAAACCCATGCATGCATATAGGTTATATTAGGTATTCATAAAACACTAACTAATCAATGCCACTAATAATCTTAATGCATCCATGACACGACTCATTCAAAAACTAGTCATTCAACACTAGTCATTAGAGTCAAGTCTCACTACTTGACCCATTGTGTATTTTTAACATCTGAAAGGGTTCACTCAATTTCATTTTAAAACATTCTATCATCATATTCAAGGAATTTCCTCATTTTTTGCATTCATGCATTAGTTTCACATACCATCACTATACACATTCATCTTTTTATGGTAATTTTAGTTATGTTCACTAAATGTATGAGTACTATGTCATATACCCAAATGTTAATAGTCAACTCTCACTTTAACTAGTGAGGACTCAGGTTGTTCATAAGTACAACAAAGGTTTTATTGTCCTTTATCCTCAACAGGATTCCAATGTTATGAAAACCATTTTGCAACAACATTTATTACTTTTTACTCTTCAATGTAGTTATAAACATGAATCACACATCTCATGTCAAGAGTAGACTACTGCATTTATCATTCAATATGTATATTGCTAGAATCATATATCAATCAATATGTATATTTCTAGAATCATACCTTAACTATGGTCCAATTGTAGCATACCTCAATTTCTTTTCACTTAACAAATCCCAAAGGCACCAGTGCTGCAACCTTTAGCCCTGATACCACTTGTAACATACACCAATAACCTCACATGGAAATGTAGGAGTTAAAATTTTCTTATACAAGTTACCCATGGGTAACTATCCAAATCACTATTAAATATTCCTTACTAATCATTAGATAGAATGTTCACCAGTTCATAGTGTAACCTCAGTATAAGAATAGTAAGTTGCTTAACCATTAACAACCTCTATTGTAGTACTTTAACATAAAACTGTATGATGTCTCATAACCTTGCATTCATTTCATTATTCATGTAGTCATCGCATACTTGTCATTATGAACATCACAACAAGAAAGGAATCAACATCATCAACTTGACACAAAAATCAATCACATCATTGAACACCAATATACCCTGGAAACCCAGTAGGGTGAAAACCAACAAACATTTAGTTTTATTATTAAAAAATCATGAGGGTGTTCAGCCCTCACTCAATGGCTTATAAGGGAGACCATACCTTAACCATATTTTATAAATCTTGCAAGGAAATATACAAATATCTAGATTAAAGCCATTATAATAAATATGATAGTATTTACCCACTAATATTCATATCTTCATATCTTGGTGGCATGGATGTACCTACAATGGACCATTGTACATTGGATCATCCTACATCTCGCACTCATCTGCATGAACCTTAATCTTTTACCTACCACTATGTTAAGCATAACATTTCCTTTGTACAAGTCACCGTCATTCCCTACTAATTTTGCCTTCAACATGCATTTATGTCAAGATTCATAAAGCATTAATCAACCATTTCATAAATCTATACTAGATAAGCTTCTCCATATACTCATGTATATTCATGACATGAAAGTAAAATACCTTGACATTCTCCCTTTAACAACACGTACTTCATATGTGCTAGTTATAAGTCATCACACTAACTAATATTTCCCTCGCATAAGCACACATTCCTGCAAGACAATAGCTACATCTCCTAAGATTTTATTTAAAAGAAACTGATACATCAGTTATGATATCCTTGCATGCATTTTACATAAATTTAATCAAAATAACTAACCCTTAAGCTATTACTTTTGGTGCATGGAAAGAAAGCTAACATAACAAATGTTTCTCCCATCCATGCCAATGCATATAGATTCCAAAAGAGTCTTCCCAAAGGAATGCTTAACACAAGAGAGCACATAGCTTCCAAAAAAGTCTCCCCAAAGGAATGCTTAACACAAGAGAGCATGCAAACACAAGTTTTCTTTCTGTAACACTAATTAAATAAAGCATACAAATACATGTCTTCTCTCAAATATTATACTACCAATCCTTTCCAATGTAGTCTAACACAACATTGTATATTTTCCCACATACAAATATGTATATTCTTTCCAACGAAATATAATACAAATATTGTATACATTTGCATGATCTTATTCCAAATGAAACTAACATAATAGTTATGATAGCAAAAAGCGCTCACAAATAATTATTCCTAAAGAAACATTATAACTCAATATTTCTTCTAACCATGTAAAGAATATATCCCTATAACAGAGTGGCTATTCTTTGGTCATGCCATAGCTTATCATAATAGCTCTTCTTTAATGTATGCAACACGTAACAAAATCATTATTCTTTGTGCATGAAAGAGCTTATCATAACAACTCTTCTTTAATGTACATAGGACATAATCCCTTCTTGGAATTACACCATCATTAACTATTCTTTTCCTGTAAACAAATGCATAATTCCTCCTCAAAAGGAAGTCAATACAACCTAGATTCTTTGTCTTCTACATGTAACTTCTCCCAAAGGAAAGCATGTAGTTTCTCCCAAGAAAAGGTAATATCATAGTTGATCCCCTTATGCATACAAGTTATGTTTCTTTTCCAAAAAGTATCTCTTCCAAAAGAGGGTTATTTACCATAACAATTATTTTCCAAAAAGAAAGCATTATTTTTATATTCTCAAGAGGTCATTCTTTTCAAGTAAAAAAAACATATATAAAACAACATAATATTTTACAAATAATTAATTATTATAATTTTTCCCAATTAAAAGATTATGAGAACTAACATGTGTTTATTCATGAAACTCCTTAACTTATCTTCCAACCCATGAAATATCTTCAAGAATTAACTACTAAATTCTTTTCAAGAAAAAATAACTTGGATATCCTTATCATTTCATATACCTATACGAAATCCATTTTAAGAAAAATAACAAGCATCTTATATTCTCTTACATAAGATGCATATATATATAAAGACAAGAAGAGTTACTTATCTTATCTTTTACTATTGTAGATATCTTTCTAAAAGATTAACATAATGGAAATCTTTATCTACAGGCACTCATATACTTTATTTACATGCACTTATTTCCAAGAAAATAGATTAATTAATAATAATGCAAATCCATACAAATTTTCTTAAAATAAAATAAATTGGGCATGCTTACCTCTGGCCAATGCTTTTAATAATAACTTCTACTATGCCATAATAGTGCCAAGAAACTCCCACTATTGTATCATAGTTGTATCAACAACCACGTTTCTCTCGAAATTCTAGAGTTAGATTACCATTAATTTAAAAGATAACTTACTGTGTTACATTACCATTAATACACATTACCATGAATTTAAATATGACTTACTATTCGCAGTGGCAACGACGTGGGATCGGGGCTAGAGAGGATCAATGCACACTCTCTTCATTGCCCTTTTAACACACAAGTATCCCATTCAAATGCACACTTTCAACCTTGCCTTTCCAACCCGTTGGTCTCCATTTTCAACCTATTGGTTTCTATCGCATACTCTCGCCCTTTCCCACCCGTTTCCACTACATACTCTCGCATTTTTAACGAGTGTAACTAGTGTTTTCCAAAAATCGTATGTTATGGAATGGAGTCTGTGTAACCCTTTTTCTTGAAAAATATCATCAGGTAGTTTCTAACTAAATCAACCCCTAACGAATTCTTGATTACAACTGTTTTGGTTAAATATTAAACATGGTAATTAATTAAAAACATTTCCATAAAAATGTAAATGCCAAGGGTTTACAAGGGTGTTACATATATATATTCACTTATATTAAGAAATAAATTATAGTATTAAAATAATAAAATATTAAATATTATAATAATTAATTGTAGTTTAATTATATTGAGATAAATAATATTTTTAATCACACATAGGAGTGTTGTTTCATTCAATCAGAGTGAAAGTGTGATAGAGTGAGTTTTTTTCTATAATTTGTGTCTTTCATTTTTGAAAGTGCTATGAGTTGGAGTGTAAAAAAAAAAGTGCTTTGATTGCTTAGAGTGACACTATTAGTTTTGAGGTTGTATTAGTAATACTTTCAATATGTTCTTGCATATACTTTGTGTGATATCTTTGAGATAGAAATGCTACCTATATTGGCAATTAATGTGAGCTTTGGATATGTTGTTCAAAATTAAAGGAGAAATTGGTTTGCCCAATGTTTTAGCACCATTACTCGGGAGGCTATTAGAGGTGCATATGTATGACTAGTCTAGATGCATTAATTTAAAGTATGGTAGATGTGTTGGAGACTCTTAGAGGTGTATACGTGTAACACCAGTTTAATGTTTAATTATGTTTAACACACTTTTACAAATACATTTGAACTATTAAGTGAAAGAGAATTAATGAATGTGGTTATTTTTTAATAATACTTGAAATTTTATTTCATAAATAAGAAAGCTAATAGTTATCTTAAGTAATGGATTAAATGAATGATAAAAGTATTCCAAGATTCCAGAGTAAAAGATAGAGGCAGTTTATGATAGTTAATTTTTCGAAAAGGATAAAAGGAAATCATGAAGTGGGAAAGGGGTTATGTTTAGATAGGGAAAGAGGGCTAACAACAACTTGTTGTGCAGAAGAGAGTTGTCTAGAGCTGGCTACACCAGTGGAACTCTGAGTACCTAAGGAAGTGTAGGCTAGACAGAGGTCCTCAAGCCTAACTCCCGACATTTTCCTGATTTCAACTACTCTGGTGTAGAGCACGGGGAAGAAGAGGATGTGATTACCTCTCTCACAGTTGGGAGGAACCACCAATTTAATCAGGGTTAGAAGAGATAAGTGTCTGTATATGCTATTATAGCATTAAAATTTAGAAGAAATCTGAATCTTAAATTATTATTTCTGTTAGCTTTTTATTTATTTTGGGTGTGAGAAATATGGCCCCAATAGGTTAAAACAAGTAGAATACAGACTCTGGAAGTTGAAAATAAGCAGCCATACGATTCTTATTAAGGAATCAATATTAAATAATATGTTGTTATAAAATTTTATAGAATGCTTCATATCAGAAAATTAGATTAGAAAAGAAAATACCATAAGAGTATGCTAAAGTCCAAAACTGCAAAATATAACCCATGAATAGTAAACAGTAAATGAACATTTCTGAATATCATGTAATGCAAGCACCTGAAGAGATATAACGTCGTAAATTACCAGAAAGAAATGTATATATATATATATATATATATATATATATATATATATATATATATATATGCCAAGAGAGGGATAAATTTGAGGAAGCAAGGCTCAGGGGTTTAGTGCCGACCCTGCGGTGACTAGCAAGGTCATGGTCCCCTGGCCATTAAAACCTCAGACCTAGAAAGAAGACAAAGTCTAGAGCATAATTGTATTTTTGTTTAAAAATTTTAAAGGAAAAACTTAAAATATTTGATATATATATATATATATTGTAAATATAGAGCCACAGACAAAAAAATATACAATCTCACTAAATACCATAAACTCTTAAATATGAACCAGAATGTTTATACGCTTGGACCAAAGAGCCAAACTAGTCTTACAATCACATGAACATGTATAAAGAAGAATTTCCATCGAATCCTATGCATAGGAGTAAATTGAAAATATAATAAATCATTCTGTTTGAAAATTTAGACATTTCAGGACCAAAATTTTCCATAGTGTATATAGCAAATAAAAATGTTCAGAATTATACATGACATGTAGAGAAAATTCATAGCAGTCCTCAAATCTGAACAAGGTGGTCTCAGTTATGACACTGAAAGGATAAACAAGAATCCAGAGTAGTAAACTCGTCAAGAACTCATCAACTAAGCATAAAAATACCCATCAAATTTCTTGCATGCTAGAGAGGTACAATGATGGTTGTTATACATGTGAATGCAGAGGGTTTAACCACTTAGTAAAACAATAAATGTAAACTATAACCAAGAATAGCTGTGGATTTCGTTTTGAAGCCTATCTGAATTGTTTGTTTTGAAAACATGTGCCGAGGAGACAGAAAACCCCTCCATAGATCCTGAGTCATCCAACCTGTGGAATAATAGTAAGTAAAACTCATCAAGAGTCTTGGAAACTAAGAATTTGCAGACATAAAACTAGTTAGTTACAACTACCTCTCATGAAAATGGTCATAGATGAATCACTTAATTAACGCAGTTGAATCCAAAAAATTACATCTAATAAAACTATCCATTAATGAAAAAGAGGAACTCTACGGTAAAACCTATGCATGTTACCTATAGCGGTCAGGGTAGGAGGAAAAATCATTCTCATTCAAAAACACAAAGCTACGACAAGATTCAAAGCCGGAGCCAAGCCATAATTAAATAGCCTCACCGACCCTGAGTTGGAACAAGCTAAAGTTAAGCGTTTAAATGAAAATTTAAGCCCTCTCAGGAGTAGAATGAAGACAATAACCTCTGTAATATTAACGACGCAGAGAAATAGATAAGAAAATGAGTAAAACATGTCTGGCAGAATTTAGCTAGCTGAAGCAACACAAATGACAAATGGAAGCTCTGTGAAACAAGCAGGTTCACCATTGTTTAAATTTGTCAAATACCGCAACCAAGTATGGACAAAACCTATGCGAGTTGGAAAAGCCCAGTCTGGTGAAGTCAAGGATCGTTCTAAGGCAGAAAGGGAGGCCATCACCATCGAGCGGAGGGGAGGAGTTACAAAGCGGCGACGAGACCAAGTTGTAGCAGAAAAATGAATTGGGTAATGAAGCTCGGGGTTGTTAGTTACCCTAATTACCCCCTCGAAAATTACAACCATTGGATCAGAGGAGCTCGAGATCAACAGTGGCAGACAGGGTTAGCATTAAAACTCAATGTCATACAGTTGTCAACCTCTTATCAAGGTGGAACCTTTGTATTTAACCAAAACCATGTTTAAAATTTTCATAAATATGATTCTTATGAATATAATCCATATTGCAAGGTGGTAATAATTATAAGGTCGAACCTTATGCATATGAATAGATACATTTTAATGACAAACAAATTCCAAAGTACCAAGCGAGATATTAGGTACGTGCATTCAAATCCAAACGCATGGTATGAACATGCTTAGCATGAAGGGGAGAGAAACACATATAATTATAGTTTGAATATCAAATACAATGGGATATCTTAATTGTGTAATCATTTCAATTGTTATTTATTTTATTATTTGTTATTTAAATTAACAGTGAAATGTAATATGGATGTATAGTGAGTAAAAATGTAATATGAGCATAAGGAAAGTAATTTTTTAATTTATGAGAATTAATATAGTGGTGACAAGTGGTATCAGAGCATGGTTACACACTGGGGCTAGATGGGAAATTGAGATAATTAGGTGTTTTAATTTCTTGTTTTGACATATGCACAATGACAGGAAGATTGATAAAATTTCTAATGAGGAGAGGATCGAGTCATCAAACACCAAGGACTACTGGGGAAGCTCAACCCCCGTCCAATTCAAATATTAACCAATAAATGTGGGTAAAATTGAGCGTGGACTAGCACCAACAAACTAGTAGATTGTTGGAAGAACAACAATGACAAACAAACAAATTGTTGGACACAATACAACAACTTCATACGGAAATAGTTTGGGTACGAAGCAGTATTTCAAGGACAAGTATCTAACAGAATAATTTTATGATGAAAAATCTCGAGAGTTTCATGATTTAAGGTTGGGTCAATTATCTATGGATGAGTTCACCACTAATTTTACTTCCCTGTTAAGATACATACCATATTTAAGGGGTGAGAAAGAAAAAGTATAATTATTTTTGAGTAGTTTGCCTACCCACATGAAGCAGAGAATTGAATTCTTAAATCCAAAGATAATGGATGACGTAATTTGAAAAGCACATATGTGCTATTAGAAATCCAAGGCAAAGGGAGAAGTTGGAAAAAATTGGCCACCTAAGAAAGGACAGAAAAGTTCCCCAAAATTTAAAAATAGTAGATCTGGAAATTATAAAACTTTTGTCAGGAATTCAGCAAATAGGCAACTAAAGAGCGACCAACTGAGGTCGACAGGCGAGACCTGAGACAAACCCAAAAACCACGATTACAATGTTGGGGTTGTGGTGAGGTGCATTACTATAAAATTTTTCCTCATCGTGGAAGGAATGAAGTGGAAGCCAACCTACAAGAAGTGTTTACAATGGGGGATGTTTCTCGAAATATACCAAAAATCAATGCTGCACTAGAAGATCGACAAGAGGATTTCCAGCCAACTATGATAGAACTGGAAGGTAAGCTACAATCCCAAATTGTTTCCATTTTGGTTGATCCTGGTGCTATTTTAAGTTTTTATAAATCCCCGAGTAGTTGAAAATTGTAAGTTGCAAAGCCAGAAATTTAAAAACCCATGGATAGTACAGTTGGCTATAGGAGAAAGGAGAAGAGTTAATGCCAAAGTCTAAAATTGTACTCTGGATATAGCAGAGCAGCATATAACCGTAGAACTGAATATTCTACCTTTGGGCTCATACAATGTTTTGATGGGAATGGACTGGTTAGAAAAACAACGGTCATTGGTGGAATGCAAGGAAAAATTTATCCATTTTAAGGCACAATATGGAACCTGCCAAGAACTGTAAGGAATTAAGACAGAAATATAAAATAAAAAATAAAACAAATTTGCGATCACTAAAAAAATATCGAGGGAAGGAAATAAAGAGGAAAAAAAATGGAGGGAAGGAAATAAAGAGGACAATTTTTTTATTGTTTCACCAAGACCATATATCAATAGTTAAAAAGGACCAATTTCCTATGTTTAAGTGTTTCTTCTATATTGATACATATCTTTTCTCAATCCATATATATTTATTTATTAAAAACTAAATTAGAGTGAAAATGTCATGGTCATGATAGTCAATGAGAAGAACCCCATTGTTATGAAACTAGCTCCAAAAATAGAAGAAAAGAGAGATCAATGCCTTAGAATTAAGCCACTTTGAGGGGGAAACCTCCTTTACATTACATAAATTAACAATTATTGGATGAAACAAATGAAAAAAATTCTTTTTTATATATAGGAGTCCATGGGGTCACAATATAATCCTAGCGGACCTAACAATAATAATGTAAGGGCACAATAATAAAAATATGGGGGTTAGAGGGGTACAATAGTAACAATAAGGGGGCTGCACTAACAACAATAAGGGACTACAATAGTATTATAGGGGCCTAAATGCCCCTCTCCTTCAAATAAGTGTTGCCCTCAACACTTGATTGTTTCTGGATGCTTCTGTATAAAATTATCATCCTCCCATGTGGAATGTTCAATGGGTAAGTTATTCCACTTGGTGAGATACTTTGAAATTGATTGATTTTGTAGTTGTCGAGTTCTTGTTTTTGTGACTGCTTGATAACTTCTTTTGTTCCGATGTTGATCTTTCTGTTGTTTCATTCGATTCTACACCAAAGTTAGGTTGTCCTTCGAGAGTTGGAAAATTTATTGTTGATGCTCAATGTGGTCTTCCACTATTTTATCATCCATATTAGATTTCATTGTATCCTTCAAACTATCCAAATTAGCCTCCATTTTTTCTTTTAAACCATCTACGCCATCTTTTATTGCTCTTTGTAAGATCGAAATTTGTTGCACTTGGTACTGTAATTTTGATATCTCATACTGCAATTATTCCTCTTCACACGTCATAGTAGAGGTTTCTAAGGGATTAATGGGTATGTAATTATTTTTTGGAGGAATTATAGAACCCAATAATTATTAAAATGCTTCAATATGCCCTTGGAATCACTTCAAATTGTTTTTTCAAAAAAATGTTATGGAATTTTAAAAAATAAATACACACATTTTTTTTTTCTTTTTAGGGGGTAAACATTAAACCTAAATTATCTATGTGGTTTTGGATCTTCAATATCCTAAATTAGGTCTTATATTAGCTCTCTAAATATTCTTTCCAATGCTATAGGTCTGACCTGATTTGGATTCTTCACGACAAAGTTATGCCCAATATCCCACAATGACCTAACTATGGACTAGTTCAATAGAGCGAACTTGTACGACGTGCCACATGTCCCTGTTTCCTTGATCGGATCTAAAGTTGATACACGGAAAATTAGAGTCTGTGTGCTTTCAGTCACATTTTACAGAATTCCAATCCGATGCATAGAAATAGTGTTATGACGATTTTCCCAAGGTCACCTCTTTTAGATGAAATTTGGGAGCCTGCAAAATCCCTAAATTCCATAGATCATATCTTTGAAAATATTGTAAACCAAGATCTGAAATGTTTACACAACGTTCCTCAAGATTTAAGATTCACGTGGCAAAATTTCCAGCTTCTGAACCTTCGTAGAAAAAAAGTTATAGCGAAAATGCCACGATGACCTTTGTGGAGCAACAAAACCCTAGAATCCAAAACTCTGATACCAATTGTTAAGAAACTAGCTCAAAAAATAGAATAAAAGAGATATCAACGCCTTATAAATAAGCCACTTCGAGGGGGAAACCTCCTTTACATTACATAAACGAAAATTTCTTGGATGATACAAATGAAAAAACCTCCTTTCTATATATAGGAGTCCATGGGGTCACAATATAATCCTAGCCGACCTAACAATAATAATCTAAGGGCACAATATTAACAATATGGGGGTTACAAGGGTAAAATAATAACAATAAGGGGGCTACACTAACAACAATAAGGGACTCAACTAGTATTAGAGGGGCCTAACTAACTAACTAACTAACTAACTAACTAACTAACTAACTATATATATATATATATATTATTTTTTCTATTTATGACAAATATATTGACTATGCTAATATGTGTTGTGGTTAATCATTTTAATAGCAACTTCTATGTCGGTTTAGTAGTGAATGTATAAAAGTGTTATAATTTTAGCATTATAGATGGATTCATCGACCCCTTTAAGGGGGTCATTGAATCCGTCTACCTAAATTTTAACATTGTAGACTAGGGTCTCTAAATTTTAACACTTCAGATGGACTCAGAGACCCCTTTGTATCTAAATTTTACACTGCAGATGGATTCAAAGAAGGGGGTTTCTGAATTCGTCTGCAGTGTTAAACTTTACAGACAAAAGGGTATTAAGAATTTTAACACATTAGATGGATTCAAAGACCCCTTTGTCTCTAAATTTTAATACAACAGCTGGATTCAGAGACCCCTGTAGTCAAATGTAACACTTCAGTATCAAAATTGCAATTTTCCATTTCTAGAGTGACACAATTAAAAATTACTAACATAAATGACTAATTCATATACTTGTTGTACTTTTTATTTGGTAATATTTTTATTCTTGGACTATAATAGTCATTTACATTAATCATTATTAATTTTTTCAGTTATTATCTAGTCATATATTTGAATTGTACAATAAATTAGTAATTTAAGTTAGTCGTTTTTAGTTTAGTCACTAATTATCTAGTCGTACATTTTATCCCTAGACTAAATTAGTCGTTTAAGTTAGTCATTTTTAGTTCGGTCACTTACAATTGCTAAAATTTAGTAGTAATTCACTTGAAATAATTTCGGTGACTAAATTCTTAGTCACCTAGTCACTAATTTCATCATTTTATACTATTGCCCTAATCTCTCTCCTCAACAGAAAGAAATATTTGTATAGTTGCTCACAAAGAATAAAGAGGATTTTGTATGGGATTATAATGAAATGAAGGATTATCCATCCTAATTTTTTGTACACACCATAGCTATTTAAAGGAATTATATCAACCTATTCTGAAAAATTAAAGCAGAATGAATACAACATTGAAAAGTGTTGGGAAGGAGGAACCTCAAAAGCTCTTAGATGCAAATTTCATTTATACAATTTCTCACAAATAATGGGTATCTGCACTTGTTATTTTCTGGAAGAAAATTTGAAACTAGAGAGTCTATGTAGACTATAGGGAGATGAAAAAATCCACTCAAATTGATCATTTTCCATTACCCTTTATTGGCTAGATCCTAGATAATTTTTCTAGTAAGATTTTTTTTCTGTTTTATGGATGGATTTAGTGGCTATAATCAAATCCAAATTTCTCTCGGGGACTAGGAAAATAGTACCTTCACTTTTTTCTGGGATACATTTTCCAATAGGGTCCTACCTTTTGGGCTTCAGAGAAAATTTTAGGGGCTAATATTCGCAGGTGGGCTAATATTGCATGCTTTTTCCAAAAATAATATTTGCTAATTTTCATTTTTCTAATAATGAATTCACCCAAATTTTATAGTGTTAAATTATTTTACCTTAAAAATCATATGTATTATATATTTTATAATATAAAATAATTATAAATCTAAACATTTTAAAAAAATTATCAGCAAACATTTTAAAATTTGGATATTGGGGATAGGTAAGATTCCCCAAGGTTTGCTAGACTTTAAGATAAAGCTCCATCCTTAAAATATTCCCTATTGAGATTTCTAATGCACCTGCAACCTTTCAGCAAGAAGTATTAGTATTTTTTTATAATATGGTCATGATTCTCTGGAATTTTTTATGGATGAATGAATTTACACCCTATGGGGATGGCTTTGATGAAGCCTTAGATAACCTTGAGAAATTACTTAAGTGTTTTATACAAACCCACCTCTGCCTCAACACTAAGAAATGTCATATCACAATGACTGACAGTATTCTTTTAGGTCACTATCTCTTTGTTGTAGGAATACAGGTTGATCCAACAAAATTTCAGGTAATTTTGAAAATTACCACCCCTAAGACGCAGAAGGGGGTATATATATTTTTGGGACATACATGTTATTTTAGATTATTTATAGAAAATTCTTCAAATTCTTCATTCCCATTTTTTTCTCCTTTAACAAAAGATAAATATTTTTTTATTGACTGATAAGTGTAACGAAGTTTTGCCATAATTAAAAAGGTCTGTAACATAAAATCCCATTTTAAGAGGACCTAATTAGATTCTATCATTTCACATCTCCATTGATCCTTTTGATACAACCATTGGAGTTGTGCATGTTGGACAATAAGACGAAAACAAACTATACACTATATACTACATTAACAATAAATTGACCCCAAACTTAACAATAAATTTCAGAGTGTATTTCATTACCATTTTTAGTTGCTAGCTCATTTTCTTATTGGATAATTAATTAATATTCCTTACTATCTCCTAAAATTACTACAACATATGGAAGAATCTATGCGAGAAACAAAGAATCCAAAAATTTATTTAACTAACCATGCCTTGATAAAATTAATCATAATTGACACATTGCAATAGCAAGAATGCACATGCACTAGGTTTATAACAATGTTGCATGCATCAACTCCTGGGTAGGAAGAGATTGAAACTGAATAGGAGGAAAATAATGAAGTTGAAGAACTAGAGGAAAGTGTTGAAATAACACCACAAAGTGTTTAAACAACACTAGAATTTGCTAAAACAATGCCAATATAAAGGGTAGTTCCACCTCCTAGGCCTCATTATACGGGTTTTCAATCATGTGCTTTGTTAAGGGGGCTCACACTAAAGACTTAGTGGAGATATCTAGTGGACTATCTGAAAGTGTTGAGTATAGACTCCCTAGTAAAGAAAAAGTACCTAAGATAGAGGTACCTAAAATAGAGGCACCTGAAACATAGGTGCTTGAGAAAAATATAGGATTGGAAACCTTATCAGAGGTGGAAGGAATTGTGTCACCTACCGATATAACCGAAAAAATTTGCATTGGTCGTAGACAAATACTTGAGGAGGAAAATTGTGAAGAGCCAACCACTATTTCGATTGGAGTTCATATGGAAGAACAAGAGGAAGAATTCCAAAATGCTATTCTACAAGAACCTGTTAAGGATGTTACTATTACACAAAAATCAAAAACTAAAATAGAGTAGACTGAAATACATCAAACTATGATTCTAGGATAACCTATCAACACTATTGTTTCTCCATAAGAACTAATAACTGAGATAGTGCAGTAGAAGGAGAAAGGGAATTAAGATATATTGTAAGAAGTTATTGAATCAGCCATTGCAACAGTAGGAAATACAACTCAAACAAGATTTGAGGAGCCATTCAAATAAAAAAATTTAGTATAATAATTAAATAAGTGGAAGAGATTGGCAATCTCATTAAAAAATTGGGGATAAAATATGATATTATAGGACTTGTTAAAAATTAAGGATGAAAGGATGCAGGTGATACTAAGGGTAGGTGAATTGCAGAAATAAGTGAAGTTGTTATAACAGGAAAATAAGAAAATATATGAGCTTACAGAGAATGCATTGAGTTGCAAGTCTCCTTCTCCTACCTACCCCATGTACCTACAGGAAAAAATGTTCTTTTTTTAATTAATAACAATTTAGGAACAAAAACCTTACACAATGAGGGAAAATCAAGCCTTTCTAGAATCTTTCCAGAAGTACAATTTTTATGAGCAACATCTACTCTCCGAATTGTATCTATATGACCATTTCTATTTTTGGGCAAGCACATTTAACAATACACCTTACGTTGGAGATTTTCAACTAATATATTTTACACCATTCATGAAATTCAAGTTCTTTGGAAGGTTGTCCATGATATTGTAAAAAAAAATGATTGACCTATAAAATTTCTTATTCAGAATGAGCTGAGGCCTACTCAAACGATTCTTATGGCTCATGGAAAGACATGGAAATATACGACCACTAGAAAGATGTTTTTGGAAGCTAGGAACAAATTTTTCGAATGGTTTTCTGAGAGTATTAGAGGGCTAATACAAAAGGAATTCGAAGGACGTAAGGTGAGATGGGAAGCTTTGAGGGAGGAACAGAGAAATGAGGATCCATTTTATTTTTATAATTTTGTGCTTACAATTTCTAGAGTACATCAATATGTCAAATCCACTAAGAGAAGTGACTCTGATTGGTGTGGCTTTATATATATATTCCCACTTCTCTGGTTATCTAAAAGTATCAACATCCATATGATGTAAAGGATATATTCTGATAAATGGAGTTAGTTATTTCTATAGGTTACAAATATATTGGCAAAGACACAACAGGGGATTATGACCTTTGAAAGCTCCATTCAAAACATGTAAAATATCTTTTACATATGTTTACATGAGGACATGCAAATGGTTAAGTTGAGGGGAGATGTTGGGATGTAGAATTGGCACCTTTTGTATCTATTTTCCCTAACTTTTGTTATCATTTTGTGTCTAAATCCATTCCTTATCACTCTGATAGTCATATTTAACTAAAGTACATTTCCTTTATGCCTGTCATCCTTATTATCTAGGTTTTATTGTAATTTGACATAAAAGAGAAATAATTTACATAATTTTACCCATAACTTGACAAGTGGTTGTTATAGGGTGTGTGGCTTGTTAAGGCGTTATTTTAGGACTATATATCTAATTTTTCCCTCACTAATAATGGAGTGAAACCTTACTAATGTTGTTGATACAAATGAGACTCTTTTTGGGCACATTTTTCTCCTACGTCTAATAATGAAGACCAATTAGAGCTAACATCTGGTTAGAGCCAATTTAGCAATCAATGAAGACATTTGTGGATAGTGTAGCTAGCCTAGTTGAAACAATTAAAATATTCAATTGAAAAATAATTTTAAAATTAGACAAGATATTACAACTTGATTTTAATTAGTGTTATTTGTTAAGAGAAAATTATTTTATATTATTGATTTATATCACATGAGAATAGAGATATTCACATGATGATCTCTTCTTTCAAAAATATGAATGTATTTTGTAACTATAAATAATTTAATCTCTACCAATGAGGCACATGCATAGAAGAGAACAGACAAGGGAGTACCAAAATTATAATCTTGTACTTTAACTTCTTCATTAAATAAAATCTCTACCATTTTTTGCATCTTACCTTTCTTCGAAGTGCTACATAATTTACAAGCACCTGATAAGAAGGAAGGGCCCTCATTCTTAGTAGGGATCAATGGTTAGAGAGGTAACGTATCAATGTGTTTATTTCATCTCTATTATAATTTGTGTTTTATTTAATATTAATGTACAATCTTGTTCAAGCACCAAGTAGTTGTATAATTCTAATCTATGTTAGTGTGTAACAACATAGGTCTTGTGCTAGTCCCTTTATTGGTGTGATGTTTATTAAATTTACATTACAATTTTTTTTTTTTATTTACTATGTTGAATGATTGTTTTAAAAAATGGTTAAGTGTGATGGTTTCCATGAGTGTCATTTCTTTGAATTAGAGTGACTGTCTGATAGAGTGAGTTTTATTTTTCAATGTGTGTCTTTCCTTTTTGAAAGTGTGAGTGAGGGTTAGAGTGTAACAACAAGTGTTCTTTGATTTCTAATAGTGCCATTACAACAATTGTTTTTTCGGTTTTATTAGTACTAGTTTCCAAATATTCCTACATATACTTTGCATGATATCCTTGAAAAATAAAGCCTACCCAAATTGAAAATTAATGTGAGAGTTGGATCATTTTTTATGAATTAAAAGGGAAATTGATCTACCCAACAAGGTTGCAAGTCTTTCTTTTTTATTCTTATAATTCTTGGGCTCACTCTGCAAATGTATCTTTCAATGAAGAATCTTTTGAAGCTTGGTACACTAATATTATTGATGCTGCAATGACCATCAAGATTACTCAATCCATTTTGGAAACACATGCACACCAGATATGGTTTGGAATTGACCACAATCATTCTTATGTCTTCCTAAGGGATGTCAACAAGGACACATTCCAGATGCAGGAGCTACCTTTCTAGATGATAGAAGAGGCTTTTCGCATAGAGGTTATGTCTTGGTCGTGTATTCAACATATGAAAACAACTTCAGTTTTTCAATATTTCCTTGACCAGTACACGATTTATCCTCTATGCTGGATCACCATCTTATAAATGCTCAGCTGCAATTGATTCTTATTTTCATACTTTAGTCATGAGGATTTTCGCTATTTTATATTCTGTAAGTGCCATAGTTTCTAACTCCATGTCTCTAGTAAGTACATCTATTGTGACTACATTTATTCCCCATGTTTCCTTTTTTAGGGAATTTTTTTAAGCCTTGGGCTCTGGATTTGGTTTCCATGGCCCCTATTTCTCTAGCTCCCACTGTCTCTACATTTCTTTCTATTTTTCCTCCACTTATTTATGTTTCAAGTGTTATTCCTACCTTATATATTGCCTTAGAATCACTATCCATTATCATGACAAAGCACCCACCCCAAATTCTTGATCCCTTAACCATTGTCCATATTCCTCATCACAAACCAATAGAGAAAACACCTATTTTCAAAGAATATGTTCTCACTTATGTTCATACATCTACTCTGCATAGCCCCATTTATTTACCGTAGTTCCCTATCCCATTCAATACCATTTTTGATGCCCCATCTCACCATTATTATTTGGAACATATTATTTCAACCCTACAAGATCTGGAAATATTTCAAGATACATAATTGGCTTCTAATCCATAGGATGTGCAGTAAATAGAAAAATTACTAGAAAATTTGATTTAAGAAAATTCTTAGCCTACTATGATATCAAAGTCACGATAAATCAACCATATTTCTCCTGCAGAGCTATATGATTTTGTTCATAACCTAAGGTATTATGAATACGTTTTACACCTTTGTTTTCAAACCTTGGATATCATTCTGTGTCTCCCTCATAAAGATATCGTGAAAGTTCATGAAAAATTGCCACAAGGTTAATATGAAGTTATAGAAATGTCACCACAAGCTCAATCCCAAATGTCCATCACAAGTGGACAACCCCTATAGTCCAGGTTTCCACTGGTTGATACCTTATCCATGGAATATCTTTTAGAATTGGTACTTTCACCAATGATTCCAAATTATTCAAACTTCATTAGTGTAGCTAGGGTATTTTTTAGTTCTCTCTCATTCCATATATAATGACCTCACTCTCACACATGAGTAGAAATAATAACTACGCCTTCGAGTAATGGAGGAGTGAGATCAGTTGCATCTACCGAAAGATAAACTTGAGAATTAGGTTGAGGCTATAAATATATTCAGCTCCAACAAATGTGACCCATTGCCAAAGATAGTGTTTCTAATTCACCACATGAAATTTCTCCTATGAGCTAATGCAATGCATCAAATTAATTGAAAGCAGCTAGACATAATTAGTTGCCACTAATTAAGATCTATACCACACTATTTTTTAGTTGTAGAACAAGGCTATTGATCCTACAAAATATATTAATCAATAACTCAATTAAATTTTGAAGCTAAAGTATACACTTAGAGCTACACTTCGGCAACATAGAAGACGCTCTCAAGAAATCCCGCGCCAAGTGCAGGATTGACCAAAGTTTCTTTCTAAGTGCAACCAATCATTATACAAGTTGTGGTAAAAAAGTAAGAAAATTATGGAAGAAAATTATGACACCGCCAACCTTACGCAAAAAAAACTCCTTGACTAAGATGAATATATGAATAATCAAATATTTCTTTAAAATAAGAATCCCATAAGGTCAAATCTATTATTTGGGATCTCAAGACTACAATTCAAGAAAATTATTTGTAGTTGTGTAAACTCAATCTTACTGCATATGCATGGTCATAGGCTTTGATCACCACACATTTCATGAATCTAGAAGCAAATACAACCCAAAAATTCATTGATAAAGCCTCTATATTAACTAGGACATGGAAATAAAAATTGTGTATGTATAGTTGTTTTCACTGCAATGGTTTGGATTCTATTCCAAAGTTTGGTCCTTCATTTTAAGGGGATACATTTTCAAAGGTACAAAAATGAACAACATAAATTGATAAATAGTTAGAGGAACCAAGAAAAAAAGAAAAATATTGAATAATTTAGGTGGAAAATAGTTTCACAAGTAAAAAAAATGAATGTTTAATTTGTCTAGAAAATATAATCAGAAAAGGTGAAACTGGAAAGAAAAGGATCAAGAAGTTATATTAGAATTTTTCAAATTTGTGAAACAAGAAACAAACTGCTAAAGTTCACGAGATAAAAAAAATGTGGCCCAAACAAGAAAAAAATTGTTCTTGAATTTTTTTTTGGAAGGAAAGGAAGTTGAAATATGAGTATCGCAGGGAAGTTGGGAAAGATAATCAACTATGATTCCAAATTATGAAACCAACTCACAAAATAGAAGAAAATATAGATCAATGACTTAGAAATCAACCTCTTCAAGGGGGAAACCTCCTTTACATTACATAAATGAATAATTCTTGGATGATACAAATGGAAAAACCTCCTTTCTATATATAGGAGTCCATGGGGTCACAATATAATCCTATCCGACCTAAAAATAATAATGTAAGGCCACAAAACTAACAATAGTGGCTTTTATGGGGCTCAATAATAACAATATGGGGACTACGTGGGTACAAAAATAACAATAAGGGGGCTACACTAACAAAAATAAGGGACTACACTGGTAATATAGGGACCTAACAGGTCATGCATTAACATGACATAAGGGTGAATTTTATAAGACACCTTGCATAGGTAGGCATATGTGAGTATCCCGAAAAAAACCTTATATTGTATGAATACCATTAATAAAAGGTGGGAAATTTATTACACAAATAACATAACAACAAAAGGATCCTTCTTTCAAATGCATAAAATGTTGTAAATTTTTTTATAGTCTTAATACATAAATTATGGAGGTACTTTAATGATCATATTTGAGAAATAATGATAAAGATTCCACTATTAGAGGGCAGGGATGCCAAGTGTATCACTCCATAACCGTAACCCAATAATTTCTCTTACATAAATAGTTATTGACAACTATATCTAGTGCATAAAAATACATTTTTATGTTGTGAATGGAAATGAAATGTGAAAAGATAAACATATAGTAAAATAATTTAACAACCCAATATAATGGGGGGATTTTTAATGTGTCCAACCGTGGTTCCAAACATATTAATCAAATCAAAATAATATTAGATACATGTCACACATAGTTAGAGGAGAATCGTCTTTCATGAGGACACTCTGACAAGAAACCATGGAAGAGGAAGCTTTGGAATAACATGTTAAAGAGTGCACCAACTTAGAGAAGGGGTGTTGATCCCAATGAGTATCATACATGGAAGGTATTTAACTTGTATTGAATTATGTCATTATTATGTTAGCCCTCCTCACCTATTTTTATATAAGGGAAAGTAGAGATCTTGCATATTTTGTCATCATTATACTCTATTCATTATATTGTCTTATAGCTTGTAGGGAGAAAGAGGGTAGGCTGATGAGGAAACCATAGTAACATGACATTAAATTTCATGATAAAAACCTAGAATAAGAAAACATAAAATAAATATTTCTTGTACGTTTAACGACAATATTTTCTTTATATAAATTTTAGGTTTGATCATCTCATTCTAACATTGTCTATCCATGTATACCCTAGAGATGAACATGGATTTGGTGTGATCTAGTTATACTAATATATTTTTCAACCTAGTAGAAGACATGGAAAATGGAGCTAGCGACTTGAATTGTTTTAAAACCATCATCTTATGGGATGTGAGGCTAGGGAATTATCATAGTGAGATAAAATTGATGAGTCTTGAGCATGGTGCGATGCCTATCCTAGATGATAAGTTTGCTACTATATCTTTCATGATGTCCCATGAAGGTTTTAATTTTGATGTTGATGTACGAGTTGAAGGACAAGGACTTGAGTACAAAAACACTAGTATAGACAAATATATATGGAGACTAGGACTATAGCCATATTTGCATGCACTTTTGTGATGAAATATGTTTAGGGTTCTGTTGAAGCCTCGAAAATCATTGCTTCAAACATCGGGGGATAACCACCTGGTCGGGACCTTAAGATAGCTCCTTTTCCATTTGGGATGGTGGCTCCGACTGGATTTGTAGGACCAGTTTCCTAGTAATTTAAATGGGTTGGTAATGGAATGATTGGATGGGGAAAATGGGACTAATTGACTTGAAATGAAAATACTAGCTAATCTAATTTAAATATTGATAAAGAAATTCTAAAACTAACCCAGGTATCAAATGTGAATACAACTTAAAATTATTTCAATTGAACAATAACCATAAAAATGTATTATAGCTTAATTGAAATGTGCAGCAACAAATAAAGATAACTCTGTTTAAGAAATTAAACAGAGTTATATCAACATATTGTATTCATCATTGTATATCATTTACATACACTTATGAAAGAGAAATATTTCTAATATATTCAAAAATGATATATATAAAGAAACATTGTGAAACAAAGTACATATAAATGATAGCAAATTTAAAAGAGAATATCATATGACAAAAGAAATTAACAGTGAATAGATAGAAATACCATATCCATCTTGAGACTTTCAAATGAAATCTGATACTCTAATCCAGCAATTCCAATGCAAAATCAAATCCAAGGTACAGAAATGCAACTCTTTAAAAATAATTATGCACATAATCATTAGATGTGATCCTTTATAAAAGAATATAGGAGTAAATGGAGTACAAAAATGTAATCTCCAAGTCAAAAATATTACAAATTAAGGACCCCCTTCTAAATGCATGAAAGGGGTTAAAATAGGTACTTAATAAAACAAAATAACTAAAAATATTCCTACAATCTATCTAAAATAAAATATCTTAAACTAAAATGCGAGCTTGTAGTATACTGGCTCATTGATCATCGATTGAGGTGGATGAACGAAGGTGGCAAATATTGAGCATATTTTGGACTTTTGTTGGCCGACTCATTTTTGAATGTAACTGTCCAGTGTATGTAGCATCATAGAATTTAGGAATGATATATTGAATAGCATTCAAAAGGAATTTGATGGCCATCTATTGGCTGTGTGGCTTGATTAGACAAGACCACATATTATCCCATGAAATTCCTTGAAGATTGCTAATCTGTTGATTTTTATTGACTATCTCTTGCTTCCACCTGGAATCAGCTTCTTTTACTTTAGGTAACTCGCCTGGGGTACAATCTGAGATCAAATTGGTAGTGTATAGGTTGTCATTAATCAATTTTGTTGCATTATTCATTAAAATTTTAGCCCTTGATGTGGCTCTTTCAGATTTCATTAACTGTTGTTCCCATTCCATAAATAGAATTTCCTTGTGTCTCTCTTAAATTTGAGGAAGATTAGCTTTTCTTCCTTGCTCTGTATCCTGCCATGAAAGAAACTTGGAAATTTTATCATCAACATCTTCAATTTCTTGCCTAAGAGTGACTGATTTATCTATCAAAGATGATGTAATTTCACACAAAGGCTCAATTTGTGTCAACTTCAGAAAAAATTCATTTAACTTTTGAGATAGCAGTTTGTTGATTTCAAGAGCTTCAGTAATGAATTGAGCGAGCTTAGGATACTCTTTGAACTTGTCCACTTCTGATTGGAACATTTTTTCCTGTTCAACCTTTGAATTTCTCTCATTTTGCAAAATATTTTGTAACTTTTCTACTTCTTGAGTCAACTGTTGTTGTTTGCCCAAGGCTTGTTCATCAATCTTTTCCTTTTCAAGGCTGAGTTGCTCTTCTAGTTTCTTAGCTCTGATTTCTGCATCCTGTACTCGATGTTCCAACTGAATAATCTTTTGTTGATCACCTGCAATATGTTCTTCAAAAATAGAAATTTGCATATCCTTCTGTTTTACTAGCTGTGAAACTTTGGAAGCTTTATCTATAGTGGCAGCACTATAAGCACCGACATACTGAGACAATTTGGTGAGATCCTCATATGGATCCACCTCAGCATTTTTATAAACAACATTTAGCAATTCCCCCTGTGATGCCAAAAGAGAATCTTGATCTGTTCTCCTCCTTTTCCTTTGTTTTATTACCATAGCCCTATGTTTAGGACTGTAGAATATATCTAAAGGAGGGATTTCTTCTATCTTTAGCATAATTTCTCTAGTGGGGTTTTCAGGAATGACTTCCACATCCTGATCTTTGGGATCATCAATTTGAGGAGTATTTTGCAATCCTATCTACTGTGTAAATTGTTGATATTGATTTATCAAATGAGAAGAAATAATCAATTCAGTAACTACTTGTCCTCCAAGTTGGGAACCTGCATCATTCTTGGGTGCCTGTTCAATGCTCTTACTTTCTATACTTTCTTTTTCAATATGTATCTAGGCATCAATACCCATGTTTCCTTTTTCTATTTGAACTAAAGGCTTTTGTGTATCTTTTTGAGCAGCTATTTCTGTTTTGGCAGTGTCGGCTTTGCTGATATCATCATTTTTCCCTAGAACAGGATCAACTTCTTTTACTTCTTTACCAGAAGTACTTCCTGCTTGTTGTGATGCTTTCTCCTGTGTGGGAGCTCTCAACTGATCAAGAGGAAATTTAAGTAACCTATGGCTTCTATACAAAAAAAAAATTTCAGGTCCTTAGCCTGTAACTTGGACTTGGCTGAATCAAAGACTTGAGATATATCATCCATGGAAACAAATAAATCATCAAAAATGTCCAGTTCATGCTCGAACCGGGCAATCGAAACAGAGGTAGTAAAATCATGTGCCACTTTCCTTAGGTCGTATTGTCTTCTAGGAATTGTTGAAAACTTAAGATCAAAAATATTTCCAACTTCTTTCTTAGCATGAGAAAAACTATTAAGAGTATAGTCACCACACTTAAAAGGGAAGGTAGGCCACATAAGCTTTTTATTGCTTTTCAAAATTCTAGACATTCCTTCAACTGTCAGTTGATAGGAAATCTCTTGAGCTAACAGCTTATCTGGAACATATAGGGGGAGGATATGTGGCTGAAAAATACTCCCAAAAATTATGATATAAGTGGATTTTTCTTCTCCAAACCAATCTCCGATAGAAGACAAATCAATCTTGGCTTTATTGGAAAGTCTAGGAGGGAAATGACCAAAAATGGTTTGGTAGATTGGAATTAGAAAACCGTGGGAGACCCTGTAAACATGAAGTTTGAAATTTTCTTTCCATAAGAAATTTTGGTACACATGAATAGGGATAGGTTCTTTTGGAGTCCATTTCCAACCTAGCATGGGGAACTCAGAATTGAAATAGAGGGCGTCCAAAATATAAGCACAAAAATGGAAAGGGGTAGAATTCCCTGAATTCTTATCTTTTCTGTACTCTAGAATTTGATTGGCTATCTTATCAGACAAAATGACAGCCTAATCCATAATTTCAGAACTAACAGCAAAATGAATTAACGAGACCATTTGAATAGAAAATCTAGCAGAGTTATCGTTTCCAAATAACCTACACATCATCGCTGCGGCATAACAATATGGAGGTGCGAGAGACTCCACAGAGTACATACCTGATGCTTCCTGCTTATGTTTCTCAGGGTTATTCCTCCATTCTTTGATTGGCTCTGCCTGGCTTGGATGTTATGTAATAGGGATAGTAATCACAGTGTTGATTGGGCTAATATTAGTAATAAAGTACAAGTGTAATTCAAGTAATGTGATACATAGAAAAAAAAAGGTTACTAATACAGCTTATACGAGCTTAGATCAACTAAACTACAGAGAAAGAGTGATATCTCAATAGTAAGCATTCACCTAATTCACTCTATTCACTCAGATTAGTATGAGTAAGTTATGCAATAAGCTTTAAATCACCTATACCACTTAGATATGGCACTCTAACCTATTCACTATACTGTACGT